>QJNX01000008.1:0-470677 GCA_004155925.1 Monosporascus sp. MG133 | reverse complement strand
CCCCCCTTCCCATCTAGGATTAGACTCACGACTCGGAATCAGTCACGTCGCTTGGCTTCGGCCCCGAGGGTAACTAGGCAGGCAGCTAGCTGCCTCTTAGACCCTGGGAGAAGCCCCTCCCGCCCTTTCTCCGTCTCTGCACTTCTGCTTATTAGTCAGAGCCCAGGCAGCTGGGAGCCAATCCTCTAGCCGCGATCTGCGTGGAGACTTACAACCCCAGACCAAAGAAGGCCCACGAGTCGCACGGTCTCCATTGGCTAAACAAGGGAAGAAAAAAGAGAAGGAAAGGTGTTGAGGCATGGCTGATATTGGCGAAGTAACAGCTTCCAAACCTCTAGCCGCGGGCCGCCAATGGCCACCGTCACCTCGCCACGGTCCCGGCAGTCATAGTGTGTCTGTAATAAGTAGCCATTGCTCGTTCGCTTTTTTACCAGGAGGTCAAGAGTGCCCATCCATGCCATGCTCTGGGATTGAGCGGCCCGCGTGTCGGGGCCGCACTGGGCTTACGAGGTGACAGACAAACAGGCAGGCAGGCAGCGCTGGCGGGGGGGGAGGGCAGGCAAATAGGGGGGCCAGAGTTTTAAGGTTAGCTGCAGCTGATCATGCTACTAGAGCCATAATATCTGAGAGCATTGGAAAAGGAAAAAAATAAAGAAGAATGCCAAGTCGCTTGTGATTACCGGATTGAACACATGGAGAGTTGCGTGCTACTAAGCCGAAGTCCTGGGAAGCCCCTATCGACCGTGACCCCCCTTGTACCCAATGCAGTAAGATCTGGGTAGGACAGGGTACGTACGCGCGATCCGGTTGATCAGCAGGCCCAACAAGACGGCTCAGTGACGACGGCTCCTGCCGCTGGCTCATGGCATATCCCGTGGATTCTATATATGTAAGGCGGACAGCGGTACTCCCGCGTCATTGGCCGTCGTCTGCTGCTAATCCCATCACCCCGGACGCCCTTTAGGGCAGGATCTGTGGCTTTCCAAGCGGTCAGCGATGCCAGGCCAGGTTCTGGGGCGTTCCTAGAGTAGGTGAATAGAGCTTGAAAGGATTCAGGAACGAGACCATATCAGTACCGCCCCTTCCCTGAAATTAACCAAACCATAGACACGTGGTTTAGTGCGTAGTATGTTATTGGGTCTGTAAAGTCCTATTAACCAACACGGAACCTCCGTGGAACACGAAGGGAGCGAACAAATATTCCAAATGCCAAAGTGATCAATGGAGTCTGCTAGTTACCAGCCAGTCTCTAGCACCCCCAGAAAGGATAGGGCTCTTTCTAGCCTACTTCAGGCGAACCCACATTAACATGTACAGTAACTTGGGGCTGCGGCAGAAGAAGGCTGGCAACTGAATATATCATCAAGCTTTGCACCAGCATCAAGTATACATACTTCCCTTAATATAGGAATGATCTGCGTTCCAGACTGCTAGTACTGCATATTGTTCACAGAGAAGTAGCTGAGCCAACTCCTACAGACTCAGCAGAATGTGATGGTAACAAATCGTTCATGATCGAATCACCTTCAGCTTTGTGCAATAAGCATATCAGGTTGACATTCCGTTATCTCAGCAAAAGACTCCTCCTGTCCGCAGTCCCCAGTCGCTAAAAGTACAAGCCGACCTGTATAGGTGCGGATATCATCTAATGGCCTAGGCAAGGAAGTAAGAAGAGCTAATGTCCAGAACAGTCTTATGTTCAAAACAACGAATAGGCGGTTAACCATTAGTCCCCCCATAATTTGAATCTCCTCTGCAACGCCATCCCGAGCTTTAACCACGACCATGCCAGCCTGATCGGAATATTCCCTAATGGTCGCAGTTTTGGCACCCTTGCATAATCCTCAAGAACTCCGCACGCCCATGGCCCATTGGCCCCAGCAGAATGATCCAGTTTTTTTCCCTTTGGCAATCGAAAGGTGTCGGTTGTTGCTGCAATAACGTGCTCAGACTTATCCACACATGCCCTCTAATGCGGCCTAAGTCCTCATGTATTTCATCGAGCCCACTCTGAAAATGAGAACGCTTCCTATTAACGGGAAGACTGGCGCTTCGTAAGCATCGGTGCTATTATGTCGTTTCCTCCTTCACGGCTTGCACTGAAGATGTCATCCCGTCCGCCTCCATCTTGGCCTCTCCATGCTCATTGCTTCCATTTGATGAATTTTGTCCGTTTCCACAACCCTTGACGAGCCGATGACGCTTTAGTTTGTTAGCTAAAAGATGCTACTTACAACGTGGCAGAGACTCTCTTGAGGGAATAGTTTTCTCGACAGATCAACATCTCTGAATAAAACGAGAAGATGGTCACGGAGAAGGAAAAGCCATAGGACGTACCTTAAGCGCGTCTTTCCTGGAGAAGCTCTTGTCGCAATGACCACAAGGAAAGGGCTTGACTGAGAGATGTATCCTCTTGTGCCTTTTCAGGTCATGATTCCTGTTAAATGATTGGGGACACTCGTCACACTTGAATGGTCGATCCTGTTGCGGCGGTTGTATACCGTGATGCAACATTCCGTGATGCGGGCCGAGATGGTGGGCGTAACCTGGTGGCATCGGGTTCAAGCCGCCGCCCACAATAGTCATCTGCCCCCCTGGGTTCGTCATGTTTGATAATACCGCTCCTCCCATAACCGACGGTAGTCCCGGATAACCATACTGCCGACTGTGATAGTGGGGCGGTGCTTGCATCGGCGAATGGTGGGAGCTCAGTGCTGGGATACCCCTCGACATAGTCCCTGTTGTCGTTGGGGATGGCTGCGGTGGAGAAGCATGGGCAGAGGCGAAGGACGGGTATGACGGTTGCTGAGGTGTTGAAGACGTGTTGATGTAACTCGGGGTTGCAGGTCCCCGCGAATAACTCTCTGATGGCGCTGTGGTGGAGGGCGTCGGAGGGTGAGAGACGGAAGCTTGGGAATTTAGAATATGATTTTGCAAGGGTTGATGATGCGATGGCGAAGACATCATATTTGAATGGTTAGAACCCCCCTGCGGCATTGGTAAGGAATATGAGGAGGAGATGCCATCGTAGTGAGCTTGCAGCCCGTCTGCTGTCGCCTGTGACTGAGAAGTCCTGGCTTGATACCCGGTACCGGTAGGCGAAAAGGCCGACCGGTTGTAGTTTGGCTGCATTAGATTAGAATGCCCGGGGGCACTCATCGACGTATACGTGTATGATGAGCCGCCCGGCATAGGCCAACCGCCTTGAGGGTTGTACGGGGCGACGCTAGTCTGTGAGCTCTGTGAACTGCCGCTATTGACACTGTTTGATAAGGGGCTTAAGCTCTCAGTTCCAGTTACTCCTGGAGCGAAAAGTTAGTTACAGATTTGCTCGAAGCCGGTGGTATGTTGCACGAATTAGGTGACCGGTCAAGATCCCTCGATGGGAGTAAGATGGAGATTGTGAGAGGGGACATCGGAAGTATAATGCAATCTTACTTGGAACTTGATGGATATCCAAAGGTAAATTTGGAGGAGGGAGCTGGAAATGTGGAAGACTGCCAGCTGCCGCTCTGCGCGAGGCGAAGCTATGCGTCGCGGTTTCCATACTCATCTCTTTTCCCTTGAGGTCTTCGAAGGTCCAACCGTCTTTGCCTCCGGCTAGCCCAAAGACGACGAGTTTCTCCTTGTATGGCTCGTGCCGCACCTTTATTATGCGGATTTAGAAGTAGACGATCTGGCTGCGGCCTTTTTCTTTTTTTCTTTTTTCCCCGTGTGATCGTCCAGAAACAGGTCGACAGAAACCGGTTAGGCGATCTTTTAAGTTGAAGCCAGTCTCCAAAATATGCTCCTCTTTTCCGCCGTAAGACTTTCGTGACAGTTGTATGCCTTAAACCGACGACGATAGTGGAACCTGAAGTCGATGTCCTACGTGACAAGACCGTCCGCGTGTGAACTTAGCTAGCCGTTATCGCAACCGCCACAACCGTGTCGGCGGACGAGGAGGACGAATTCTTAAGAGCCACGGCGTGTTGAAGTTGCCTTGAGAGGCGGACCCAAGAGAATTATGGTAGGTAAAGTGCGTGGTGGAGACAATGTCGATCTCCGATGGCTGCCGGGAGGCGGCGCCTATGGGGTTATATGTGAATAGACGCACTATTGGGTGGGTGACTGGAGGACCGTAACAGATGGGAAATGGCGGGTCCGTGTAGTACCAAGTACTCTTTTTAGTTTTCCCTTCCTGGGGCTAATGGGCTGATCGCCAGGCCCTTTGGGTGAGGACTTGGAATCTCTAGCTGAGAAGGCTCTGGCCGGCCCAGGCGAAAGGGTAACCTTATCAAGTGAGAGGTGACCTATATCAGGAATGAGGGCCAGTTCACGTCACCCATCAGTTAGCTTGCTTGGGCTGAAGGGAGCTACTGGTAGTCCTGCAGTTCGAGACTTTTTAACCTGTCCAGGGAGGGGGTACGCGCGGGAGGCGTGGATTTGTGTTTCGTGCAAAGCAGGTTGACGGGCGAAGTACTGGAGGCAAACCCGGAGCTAGGGGGTACAGCTACCTGGATTCCGAGTAGATATTGAAATACAATTGGCGCTCAAGACCACCATCGGATATAATCTTTGAATCTGAGTCAACCTTCCTCGCCTTTCTTTTTCTCACGCTCCTAAGCCGTCTTTATGAGACGAGCGAGAAACGGACACGGTGCTGGATAGGAACCGCAATAGCGGGTTCTCAATGGCATCTATAACGCGGGCTATCTCCTTGGTCAGCCATGGTGAGGAGCAGCTGCAGAAAGGCCCAGTTTGGGGAATGGTGTATTTCGTGGAAACCCGGCGGGTGGGAAATAGATAAGCGCGAGATGTCTGGGCTACGTACACCGTAAATTTAGAGACGACGAAGCTAGCCTACATCCGGGGTCCGTATAATAGGAGGAAGACGAGTATGAAGCGGCCGCTAATCAAGGGGGGGGAGGGGACACCGGCTGGTTGGATCCTAGAAACAGATGAGAATATAGTAGGGTGTGAAGTCGATGAAGTGTTTGAAGATGCGTGCCCGGGATGCCCACGAGGATCGTAACACTACCATCAAATAAGGAACCGGGGGAATGTCAGAGAAAAGATAGCCAGGTAAGTCAGATCGTGGGTAGCAGGGAGGCTAGAACCCCTGCTCGTTCCTTGGCGACCCCCCCAAGTCGTAAGTGTACCCAAGATTCCGGGATCTGAAGTCCAAAAGTACCTATATTGGCCCGCATTATTGCATTGCCGCTTGATATCCTGTTTATCATGCTTTCTAGTAATTTGTATATATGAAGTTGCACAATATCTATGACGACTCCGTCCCGTTCGAAGAGAGCCCCGGAAACTGACTTTGCTGGCATCATTCGAGCTCCTTGTAATTCCCAATTGACGGGATGCCAGCGACAAAGCTACTTAGACAACTTCCTAATGGGTTATGTAGTGATTCAATACTTATGTAGCTCTTCAAATTCCGCTATTCATCTTAGTATTCCTCGTAGCCAATTGCGTTCAGCTAGCCGATGTGACCAACTACCAATTAGGTACGCTAGTAGCGGAGTGTCAGTCCTTACTATTTCCTAATCACATAAATAAATACGCGCATAGCTCAGCTAAGCGCGGAGAAGTAGTGAAGAGGTAAAAAAGGCATTAGGATGGGGAGCCTTTCTTTTCATCGAACAGATACTGAACAGAGTGCTTTGCATATGTGAATGTATGCGTGCCAGAAGCCACCCAGTCCTATCATTCCTCCACGGCTTACACTAATAACATTGCGGCGGAAAGCAACCACCACGTAGCAAGCTGTCGAGATTGGCAGACTGGGCGTCCGAGCTACTAGGGTGGGAATAGTAATCGTTCCTTGTCGACGTCCCATCGACCAGGGGGAGGCTCTGATCGCTCGGCCGTGGATCCACATCAGACCCATGCCATGATGGGAATTGGGGGTCAGAGGTAATGAATAAGTAGTCATCTCCATCATGACCGACCGGTTCCCAGTTTTGAAATATCGGATATAGGCGGCATCAATGAACCGCTCTATTTCAGGCCGTGGATGGAGGACTCCCCGAACTTTGGAAAGCAAGTCATCAGATGGTTCAATTTGCCAGCCAGGCAGACAGGCAGACAGGCTGACGTTCAAGAATCGGAGATGAGATTGAGCGCGGATCTTACACCCAAGCGAGTGACTAGGTTCCGTGTCCCGCCCGCCAGAAAGAAGACCCTGGTTGTTTTCCCCCTGATCTTGGCATGCGATTCAGCTCTGTATTCCGATACGGTTTAGTCTCTCCACCAGCTGAAGTTTTAGGGTTTTGCCTAATGGAGTAGAGCTATACATATTCTTGGATACTCCATGTCGAATGCGACCTCGCCTCTTCGTACATTCCATGTATACGAAATCTATTAATACGTTCAGTACTCAACGTGTCGGCGGCGTAGGTCGAGCCGCTTCGTAATCAGTAACAGCTATCGATTGCGCCTGCTATTTTAGCCTTTTGGAATCTTCCACAGAGACTCATGTGCCTTATTCATAGATGCAAATCAACCCCCAAGTTTATTAGCACCTCATCAGATCGTTAACGTATCAGAATTAAACTCTTTTTGACAACCCCACCGAGGACTCTCCTCGCCCCATACTGACTAAGTGACATTGGCGAAGCAGGGCTGGTACACCACACAACCTGACAACAAATATGCCTTCCAACACCACCTGCGAATATCAAGGCTATATACACGAATGGAGGGCCTCGCGCCGGCCCCCAAAGCCCCCGGGGCCTAACCCTAACATAACCACCTAATCCTGACCCTAACTTACCCCAACCCTAACTGTTGCAGTTGCTGGCTACCAAAACACCTACATAGGTAGCCAGCTGTTTAAAACTGAAGTACTACCCTTGTTGGCGAGGTTCCAGGGCTAAAGATGATCGCCTGTGGGGCGGCTCAAAAAGGCCTAACACTGATATATTAACGATTTGACGAGACGCGAGTAACTTAGGCGCACCAAAAAGAGCAGTGTGACCCATGCGTAGCAAAGTAGTGCTTCATACGGTAGCGCGAAGGGTACCACCCACCAAGGCACATGTGACATGCAAGCGCGGGGAGGTTTTGGCATTGCACGTTGGCGTGAGGTTCCGAGAAGCACCCATCATTACCATCTACGTTGGAAGTACTTCAAGTAAGTGGTATGTATGCATTATATTGGCATACTCGGCCGAGTGCATGTTTACAGGCCGTGAAACTTTAACAACCTTATATTGACACCTCCGAGGTGCTTATCGGCATGATAATCCCTCCAGTGAACGCGCCGTTGCCAAATTCCCGTCTTGTCCGACTTTGTTGAACGCTGGTACAGATACGCCTGAGATGGATTTTGAGCTTCTCAATTTCATGTTTTGATGAGGCCCTCCCTTTCGTCTCCAGATGCATAAGAGCTGAACCGGCGCAACGGTCACAGAGCAGAATCCCGCTCGTAGCTAATGATGCAGGATGAGTGTTAGCGCAGCTGCTGCCTCTGCATGGGTATGGCATCAGAATTGACTTCTAAAGGGCAAGTCCCTTCTGTGATGTGGTGTGAAGCAGAAGAAGGATGCCTCTCACTTGATGCTTGAAACAGGGCTGTGTATTCCAAACGCTATTCCAAAGCATTTTTTACTGCTTGTGAATGGACAAGGCCTACTCACGAGCCAGACGAGATGCGACCGGAGCTGGAGATCCCGGACGAGGTCAACACTCAGCTACTATGTCCGCTCAGCTGCACTCAATCTTCTCATGTCTTTTGCGATCCCCACGTGGAATGCAACTATATGTGTGTGTCGCTAAGGAACAATGACGCAGGCAATATCCCCGCCGGCGTCCAAATCACACCGTGCTGACTGCTGAAAATACAGTCGACGTCCAAGGCACATGGCTCACTTCTGCAGTGAGGGCAGGGGAGGGGTGGGTAGCCAAGGGGGCTTGTCTACAGCGAGGTAATACTGCGCTACGGTATGTACAATACATACCTCAGTACGAATTTAGAGCGCTCCCCGCATCGAAAAAAAAGTACCCCAGCGTTAGAGTGTGGCATACTCTGGCATCGCGACTGCCTTGGCACCGAGTGGGTAACGCTCCACCTACAATACCCTGGCAGGACCCCCGTCCGTTTTGAAAAATTATTTAGAGATTCTGATTTGTATTATCGGTTTGAGTAGAAGGCGGGCACTTGAATAAATGGAAGGGCTATGTTGAGTTTGTTTCTAGCGTGGGTAATCCTGCACATGTTCAAATTTCCTGGGCTATTTCGAGGAATACCAAGCAAGTCAACAGGCCTTAGTAACCGTCGCCTTTATGCGGTACGTACGTCTAATTTTAGTACCTACCTACAAAAGTAAGTATGTGCTCAAACGGATTATTTCCTCTCTCACTTCATAGTACAAGTTGCCCTTCTCAGATTCCGTATGTACTTACACGGTTCGTACAGCTGACGATATACAAACAGTCAGCGTGGTCCCTAATTAAACCCCCAGGAACTTGATGGCTTATTGCTGTAAGCGCGGATTTCCAGAGCCATTTACTCGGCAACCGGTCACCGCTATGCAAATCTGTCATATTCTTCAAAACCTGAAGTCGGTAGGTTACTCTGGGAAGTACTGGCTAGAGTCGCTAGGCCCGTGCGTTGAAGCCCGCGGATCCTGCAGATCCAGGAACGGAGGGTCCCCGTTTCTTACAGACGCCCATCCGTTCTCTTCGCGACGCAGTAACTATCCATTAGAACGGCATCTAGACTTCAATCGGTTTGGTAGCGTTCGGTTGGGGCCAGTGGCGCGAAGTCCGGCACCTCAAGCATCCCAGTGGCGCAAACAAGGTTATATGGCGACCTGGCATTCATTTATTTCATCTGTACCTTGTTCCGGGTTTGGCCTGATCCAATAACCCGTGTGGATCATTCTAATCCACACCCATGTCTACGGAGCAAGCAGGGTCAGCCGAAGAATCCGACCCCCAGGGTTCGGAGCCTAGCGCCTCTGCGGGAGAGCCGGCATCCACGACACCAAAGAGAGAATTACCGGGGGGGATACCTAAGTGCGTAGGTAAAATTGGTTGTCGGTGCTTCCTTCCCATACAAAAAAGCACAGAATAGCCAAGCAGGGCGAGGTTGGACTGTCCATTAGTTGCGTGCCAGCAGCGGGCGTCGTATGATCCCATACAGCCTTACGAAATGGCCACTAAGCAACCCTGTTTAGTGCATCAATGGTATTACTCGGGATGCTAGCCAGTCCTAAGCTAAACCCACCCTTACTTTTGTAGGTATTCTTTGGCGGCCTTAAGAGGCTACTCTTCGACTGTATGTTAGCGGATGAATCGTCCTCTGGGTTTGATGCGGTGAAACCAGAAACGTTCAATTGATGAACCGAACAGGGGCTTATTAGAACCTGCATAGGGCCGGTGGTGGACAATATATTGTGTTGAGAGGTTGGCATCACGGAAGCCGGCCTCGCAGGCTGTGTCCTAGCTACGTAGTAGCTTTAAGGCCGTGACGAAGCACAAGCTTTGCAGCTCGTTTATTAGTGGGATGTCCGATATCCTGCCTCCGTTTCGTTTCCCGTCCTGTCCTGTCTGCTCGTCTGCTCGCCTGTGATCTGTGATCTCTCTTGTTGAGAACTCGATTGCGTCGGCTCCGACCCACGGACACCAGAGGATACCCCAGAAGTCGCGACTGACGAGTCTTGGCCTCCAACACTACGAGCTTGGCACGCACTAACCTCGAAAAGTTCATTCAGGGCGGTCTAGACTTTCCATGACTGTAGGTGTGCACATCTCGCTCTAAGTATACTTCATTCGCAGAGAATGCCGGCCTATTGTTGACGGGGATCGCAGCAACGGAGAAGCTTGAGAGCCTAGCCCACGCGCGCGTTTGTGACACGCCCTTGCACCACCGCACCACAAGCAGAAATCCCCAATCCAGATCCTGATTTCAGAAATCAACCCGCCCTAATCATTTCCTCGGTCGGTGATCCAAGATGAGGCAGACAGTTCCCCACGGAGTTCCACGACCGCACCTGCCGGCTGCGCTGGCGCTGTCCATGGTACAGGCACTCCAACCGATGGCGACCAGTCAATCTCAAGCCACTCGGCGTGCAGCAGCAAGCATGCAATATGCTCAGCATCGGTTACACAGAGCTGCGTACACGACGCCCTGATTTCCTTTTAGGGGAATGCCCATTTCACCCAACCGATCTTGGAGAGATATGATCAAGGAATACCATCTCGCTCTCCCCCGTATATATGATTACAATCGTCCAACTTGAGGAGTAGATTTCTTCATGACATAGACGCACTGCCAAGGAATCTTCCCTCGCGGGATACATTATGTTGATCTTTGGCAAATATGGATAGTGACATCCATCCCGTCCCAATGTTCTTTTTCATCGTGATCGACCTTAGTCGATGCCAAGTATCCGGAGACCGCAGAGCTACTGCGTGACTAACAACTAACAGACGCAGATGCAGCGGGGTCGCCTGAAGAGAAAAAAGCAATGATAAGTGCGAGATCCCCCGCGCTCTATGAAAGCGGGACGGTTGTGATAGGCCACACCGCACCCATGTTTGACTCCACCAAATGTGATATCTCGGAATTGGGTTACCCACTGCTTTCCTTTTTCCCTGCGAGTCCTTTCAGCTGTTACCGATCCCCTCGGCTATGCCTTGTTTAGCTCGGAAAGAAACAAGGGAGCCGACGGGTCGATTTATTATTTCGACCCGTTCGATATACATGCGTAAGTGCGTGCGGTTATTACTTAGCTAGACCTGAGAGTAGCGAAAGCATTAGTGCCGCATTACAGCACCAGAGAGTCGGCTTGTTTTAGACAGGCAGGGAGATGCCATCCGCGACGGGAGAAGGAACCATTCGATACGTTATCATAATTATGCTACTCTTCGCAGCTGAACGTGTGATATACTTTTTCGCCCTCTGGTTGTCACGATCGTCAGGAGACTAAGGGATGTCATTCGATGCTTTTGGGAACATTTTTTGAGGACATCTTATTTTGTATTATGTGAGATGCTTAGCTTGGATCCCGAAGCTCTGGATCCCCATCGGATGGCGTCCGCAGGAGCATCTTGGAGGCTTGCAGGTGGCGTCGACCCAGAGACACCTGTCAGCCTTAAATGATCCACCTCATCCCCCACTCTTTGTAGTTCTTATATGGACTGAGCCCTAATAAAGTTAAGCCCGTCTGTGTCTTTTGGTACCTTTCCGAAATAAGACATTACGCTGCACTTTGGAAAATTCGGCGTCATCAAATTCCCAAGCAGTACGAGAGAGGTCGGAAAGCGGTCGGATGACCCTTCTTGGCAGCGTTTTGGAGGTGCCCCCTATACAGAGTAGTCACGCTCCCTAAAGACAAGTTATACATAGTAGTTTCTTGCGCACACAGTCAGCAGCCTTCCTACCGCAGGTCAGCGAGTCATTTAGTTTGGCCTAGATCTCGCTGGATCCAACACGTTTTTCTTCGCGACTGTTGGGCGGGGAGGCTTTAAAGATTATCTTTAAACACTACATATACCCCTAGAGACCGGCTCCGAATCGTACCATATTACCAGGGGTCCACACCTCCAAATGTTCCGAGTAGGCATAACAGCGTAGTTGTAAAGCTACTCTGCGCGTAAGTACGCCGTCATCCTTGGCAAAAGAAATACAACCGTGGTAAGAGTCACGAGCTCAGGCCGCCTTACTCAAGAAAGGGGTTCTTCGCCTGAATCAGGGAGTCACCATGTCGTTTCCTCCAGGCAACTCTGTATCAACTCCACCGCTCGCTTCAAGCGGCTCCCCGTCTTAACGTACCCCTTAATGAATACGTAATAAATAATGATTTGATATATTAAACTCCAATACCGGGGGCCAACCGATCAGCGCCAAGTTCCCCGGCCTTACCCACAATATTAGGTCGGTACCCTTGTGTCGATCTTGTAGCGCGGCGGAGACTTAGGACCACCAAGCCCTATGTATGTATTACGGTGAGGCAAAACCGGCTCATCGCCGAGCCTGACCAATATTTGGCGTTGACTAGCACAGAAAGAAACGATACCCCTATTCCATCAAATGATGACCGCATATTAAGCTTTATTTATCTGCTTTGAAAACCGGGCTAGGCTGGTACGGAGCCTTGTCCTGCGAGCCGGCGGCGTAGTCTACTTTCTTGCTGGTGCCAAATCCGTGCGGACGCAAGGGTTGTATCCTGCGTCTGCTGAGGCTCTCCAGAGGTTGTGCAAATGGAATAGGACTTTGAAATACAAGTTTCGGCTGTCCGTGATTAATCTCTTCAGATCTCGTTTGTGGGTGCAGACATGGTCATGCCCGTCTTCAAGCCTCTGACTTGACAGAAAGGTAACATCGGAGTCTGGACCCCCAATAAGGAGAAATTACGAACTAGTCTAAGCTAATAATGACTCTATAGATGAACCATGGCGGATCACTAAAAGAAATATGAGGTTCACACATCAAGATAGGATGAAACGTGGGTATGGGGAATATAGCCGTGGTATTCCGAGCACAACGTCCGGCTATGTCGAAACCTCTTTGAAGGTATTTAGATCAAAGGGAGTTGGACCTTGACCGCGGCGATTGTATTTTGGTTTGCTCCAGTATCCCGCGTCTCTGGCGAATACTCGTCCAGTTGGGGCTGATACTAGCACGTCCGATATCAGGGAACGCCCACGCTCAGCCCCTTGGTGCGAAAGTCTTGAACCGGTGCTTCCTTGAGGCACGTCCTCCGTAGGCCCAAGACGAAATGATAGATTCACGTGCGGATTTGTCGGTGAGACCCGAGCCACCGAGGCTAAATAGCTCCCGGGACACCGATGTATGTACATATCTACGGCTTTGCGCGATCTCGTCAGCCTAATCTGCTACGTGCCGTAGTACCCCTGTATAAGGCAGTAGTGTCTGTAGAACGGAACTATGCTGTCTCTGTGTCCTTAGTAGACTTCAATCCCAACTTGGTTGAGGTTGGTTGAGGACCGTACCCCCCGGTTACTTCGCCGTCGTTGGGCACTAGAGCTTCTAATTCCATGAGCTTCTATGTAGATGTACGAGTGTCACGTCCCCTCTACATCCGCCTCTTTAGTATCAACTTGTCACACAAGAAGCATGGATTCTTAGACCCCTTGTTAGGGGTTTTCACCTATGAAATTTCTAACGGGTAACTATATGGTTACGTGGTCGAAAACAACTGTTAACGAGTAACTTGGCATACCCTCATTTGCTATCATCAGCGGATATTGGCTTCGCATGAAAATGCAGCCACATACCAACACATAATGTAGCCCCATTCTCTCGCATAGCTATCAATAAGGGGCAAACTCCTCTATTCCTAGTATTTTAGTATGTACAGTAGCACCTACCCTATTTAAGAACTCGATGTCAGAATGGTTGCTCGTCCCTGAGACCCTCGTAGCCTGAGCCTTTGTGGCGAGTTCAGACCCGTAAATAACCTCACGGGGGGGTTGGGGTCCCACCTTGTAACACAGGTCTGGTCCCCCAGCACATGTGCTCAGGCCTCAAATACTTAGATGGCGAAGGTCTAGATGCCTACGGTTTATTACACCGATAGGTAAGAGCGAATCGCGAGGTCTCTCGGCCAAGCACTCAGAATCGGCATTCCTATTTGTTGCAACACTGTCCCAGAAGGATACATTTCTAGTTAACACGCGGTTAACCACGCAGTAATGGTGACCAACAAACAAATATAATTACGTGTTGACGTAGATCGCCACGCTTTTGGCTTGAATTGCTTCTCTGAGCAATATTGTTTACAAAAACGGCTTAGCATACATACTTAGGCCGCTTCTGGCGTGCGGGATGTGTCGATCTCAAGAACGCCTTATTTGCTGTTATTGGAGTGACGGGGGTGCTTCCACAGTACGGGAAAAGAATATGAGGCTAGAAGCTGGCTTCATAGAGATAGTCCGGTGGCAGCAGAGGAGGTCAATGATCTACGGCCCCCAGCGGCCTTGGGCGGCAAGGCTGTTGCGGCTTACGTGATGGCATACCACTATCAGTTCTACATATCGTTCGAAATCCATATTTAGAGACGGCGGTAATATTACGTTTCGCATCTAGCGTAGGCTGCTATATAGGCACATCTAGCCGCGCGATGTTCACAGTCGAGTATGCTTAACAAGGTTCCGCGCGGTGCTCAGTGTTTCTGAATTAGCAGTGTAATAATAGAAGGGTCGGTGAGGAGACAGACTATTAAAACAGCCATAAGCTTATACACGCCATGAATTAGGGCCCATACCACTTGGGTATAGCTATATCCCTGTCCATTAATTACAATGGTATTATTTTTTTCTTGTAGTATGTGGCTCTCTGAAGTTATGACGGCAGTCGCAATGTCGAGACTGGCGCTGCATTCCGGAGACGCCTTCCAGGCTCCTTGTACACCGGTAGCCAAATTTTCCACCCACAATGACGCATCGGAGCGAGCCTCGTGGAGTTGCAGGCTCCAGATGTATTTCTCCTCAGTTCCACAAAGAGATGCCATGGTCTTAAGTGTTCCCCTTGGACCCAAACTGGTGAAAAGCACGTTATGCATTACTTGTCCATGATTCCCACTGATAGGTGGCCAGCATAAAGGGCCCTGCGTCGTTATTACCATTCGAGATGATCCTCCGACCAATGTAATACTATGATAGGTCAACGTTAGTACCTCATCATCACACAAGTCCGACTACTCAGTGGAGAGAGCCCGCAAAGTATACGGTGTGCCATCTGTGATCTCTAAGGAAACTGGATACCATTGAAGCCAACGACTGCAACCTGCTTAGTCCACTAGGTCAAACAGTTGACGGTTTCTCTGGCCAGCAGTCCAAGCATCTGGTTTCACGGCAAACTACTAGTGATCTCTGCAACCTGACACCGGTAGCTTGTGGATTAGACTAGGTAGTAGCGCGTTTTCTGCGGCCATTGTTGCGGGTGCGGTCACTGATTAGGGGCCACGGTCTTATTGTAGGAATTATAGGACGTTTGTAAGCAAGGTGCAACAGAGACACGGGGACGCGAGGACACGGGGACGCGAGGACACGGGAACACGGAGGCCCGAGGACCCTCCCGGAACCGGAACCAATCAATGGATCGCCGAGACCGTTGTAGGTCACCTAAATGCCTGAGATTGGACCTGACGACGCGGCCATCTCAAGGACCAAGTAGAAATGAACTTGGTCGGATTGCGCATCAAGGTACTGAGGGAAGTGGGATGATTAGGGGTTTGGAGAGAGTTACCAACCTGCCTCGCATGGATTGGAGCACAGCTCAACCCGTTGTATTTCGACGACGGAGCTTCCACTGCCTTGGCCGGCACGAATTCGTGAGTGGACTCCTACGATGTAAAAACGCTGCTGATGTCACGCGCGCCGTCTTAGTCGCCCGCGGCTTCTCCACATTCCCCGGATCTCCTGTCTCGGCAGCTGGGGTAGCTAGTTCTGATCGAGTGACGCCTGCACTCAAAGGGTGCCATTGTGAGGTGAAGCCCAACTCAACCCTTCAGAAACGAAGGAAACTACAAAGGACTGTCACAATGCGATGCGCGAAACAGTCTGTTTGTCGCCTGTGGTATATGTCATGCGAGAGGGTTCGCGATGTGACGTCACGCAGTTCGAGCTTCCGTGCATTCACCGCGCTATAGACCTCATCAAATACGAGATCATTCCCTGCAGTCTTGATAGACGTTGCCGAGTTGGTTGCCGAAGTTAAATCGACGTAGCGGTCTGGATTCATGGTTACCGATCTCAAACCCGGGGCAGATTCCTAAAAGATCCTAAACTAATGAGAATTCTGGCTGGCGTGACTTTAGAGCAGGCGATCTGTGGATCTATTTATCTTGTCTGTTCAGGGAGACTAAGGAGGGTTCCACACTCCTCGGGACCCTTTACGCCGATGGTTAGAGTGAGGAGAATGCGGAGCAACTCGAACTCATCCTCGTCATCTGTTTTTAGAGCCCTGATGAGGAGATATGATGGCACCTTAAGACCTGATCATTACTCAGAGGTAGGCTTGGTACGTCTCAAGGGCCTGATCCTATAAACCCCTCATTTCCCCATAACGATATATGAAAAGCAAAGTGGCTAGGAAGAACTTGCAAGCCGCTTGCTGGTGAAAAGGGTTTCTTGTGAAAATGCGTCACTCTTTAACGAATGCTCTAGGGCTCACTGCCCTCCTGGCTGGCACCGCCTCAGGAGCGTCCTTCGCGGGATTGTCGCCAGCTGCGCAAGAAATGTTCACTGAGTCGATGACATGGATGGATTGGCATTACGACCCGAAAGCTGGATACCTCTATGACTTCTCTGCTTCGGCAGCGCTCAGGCACGAGACTAGAAGCTCAGCCTGGTACGCGCTTGGTCTCTTGGCTCGTAACAGCGGTGATGATGTTGCCGAGGCGGAGAAGATCATCACAAACATCATTTCGGGCCAATTCAAAGTACCATCGGAGGAATGGTAAGCCATCAGCATCTTTCACCTATTTCTGTTGTGTTGTGTTGTGCTCAAGACAACGCACTCTAATAGGTACGGAGATTACCAGAAATATCCTCAAGAGCCTTACGTCGGTTCCGCTAAGTATCCTGCCGAGAGATACTCATCTTGGGATCCTAACTGGCGCGGATTTATCGGCACAACATTGATTCTGGCCATCGAGGAGTACTCCGATCTCCTCAGCGACAATACGCAGGGGCTGATGTTGGAGTCGCTTTACAACTGCAGCGTGGGCGACTCCTATCGCTTTGGCAGCCTCTTACCCGGTGGGGATAATCTTTGGCCAAGTTATAGCAATCCTGTAAGTCGGTTTGTTGTGGCCCTGTTAAACTTGACAAGAAAAAGTTAGAGTCTCTCCGAACGATGCGACAGGTGCTGACTAAAGAATGATACAGGCCATCATGCGTGCCTTTGTTAGTGGCTGGACGGGTCGCAGAATGCAGGATTCGAACATGACGAAGGCAGGTGAAAAGTACGCTCAAGAGATCCTTGACCTCTTTAACGAGTTCAACACCCTCTCAGAGTTCAACTCGGGCACTTACACTGGTGTTTCGCTGTTCGGCCTGCACCTGTGGAGCAAGTACCTACCCAAGGACTCTATCATGGCTAAGAATGGCCCGCGCATGATCGAGGAAACGTGGAAAGTCATCGCGGAGCTTTGGCACCCGGGTCTTAGGAACATGGCAGGACCGTGGGACCGTTCGTACGGCTATGATATGAACCGATACCTGAGTCTGATGTCTTTGTGGCTCTGGCCCTTAATCGGAAAGGAGAACTCCGGATTGATTGCAAGCGTGAGTTGTGCCACTCATAAATCCATTTACACACGCGACACCATGAGACCATTAGGACACTGAAGTATTAATATGCTATACCAATAGCCCCAAGTCATGTCTCACAAAGCCGACTACGCATGGGCACCTCTTCTCGCCATCCTCGTGGATGAGCATAAGAAGCTTATCCCAAAGAACATTCTCGATAACCTGGGGAAGTTCACCGGGGATCACAAATATGACACGTCTGCGAGATATCCCCCTTACGACAATGTTCCTCGTAACTTTACATTCTGGGTCATGGAGAAGATGACGATTGGTGCTGAGTCATACGATCAAATCCGGGTTGGTGGTGCTACCGGACCGGATTCATTCAACCCGGCCGTGGTTCAGTGGGACACTGGAGACGAAATCTCATGGATCTCTGTAAGTTCCTCCAGCTCAGGGGCAGTCACGAGTCGAAAGCTGAAGCCCCTTCTCACTCATACTTTACTGGTCAGTCTGTCTTGAAACTAACGCGATATTCAGCTTCACCCGACAGAGAAGGTCATGAGAGCGAAGGTATATCATAACAAGCTGGTCATGACATACCCCAAAGGCAATGACACGTCAGAATTCCGGTTGATTGTCGGTACCTTTGACAAGAAACCGAATGTCTCCGGCTGGGATGACCTGCAGGGGCTCAGGGTGAAGGTTTCCGGCAATGTCGACAAGAAATATGACCTCGTCTTTGGCGGAGCTAACGGAGGCGGCGCCGGAACAATTAATGATTTCGAAAACTGGAGATTCATTTACAAGATGCCTAGTGGCTTCAAAGGTGTTCCCGAGCTTGTCCTTGAGTTTGAACTCATCTAGTATCAGATCTGTCTAGCACACAACTATGAAGGACATAGGTGTGAGATAGATTAGCATTAGACTCAGAGGAGTTGTCGCGGACTCCGTAGCTGCTTATAAATAATCATTCACAAATGTGTCACAGTCTAATACACCTCTTTCTATTAACCTATACGAGTGGGCTGAAGCCCAGCCGCGATGAGTCAGTAACCACAGCCGTACCTCATGTTTGTATTGTTATTACAACTTATATAGCTGAGGTGAAGTGTCTATTTCTGTATTCTACGCACAACACTCCCAATTGATCTTAGTTGAGAATATGCTTACGTGGTTTCTCAAGGACGTAGTCAAACCCATTCGAGAGCCGTATCTGGCTTCATCATCGCGCCCTCTATTTTCGGCCAACATCATATTTCTGGGCGGATCCTTCAACGCGCTGTATCCGAGTTTCAATACCCAAGGTCCCGGACGCGGCACGGTAGATGGAACCCTGAACAGTGCGGTAGGTCCTTCGGGCTTCTCCAGTTTGCTCGGTTGACCCCGGGTCACCACCATTGAATACGCCATGTGGCAGGTAGCAGTTGAGACCTCGCATTCGAGGCCTAATAAGATTGGAAACAAAGAGGTGAAGGATCCGACATAATCAAGATACGGCGCACCTAGGTCAGCGGCCGGCCTCAATAGTAAGCGGCAGGATCCCTCTGCTGCATAGGATCGCGGCTTAGAGCCCGCAAGAAACGACTGGCTTCCGCTGTGTCTACGGGTTTATCTATAGTTACCATCGGCTGTTTAAGCCACGAGAAGGATGCTCAGGCGGCTGCAACCGTTTCAGTGGGATCTGAATTTGGATAGATAATTAAGGCCAGTACGTGGCCCGTGCATTACTGTGCTGCGTCTTTTGAAATTATTTTTGATGACTTGTATGAGGTTGTTACTTGTACTATCTTCGCCATGGATTTTCTGATGGGTCATAACTGGTGAATTAGCGATCCGGGCGACGCGGCGAGGTGACTGAAACATGGACGTGGACCTCGGGGGTCTTCTTAAAAGTCTATGATCTTCTCGAACGGGCTCTATCTGCATGGAGGTGATTCCCTATAGCATTCAACACTAAGTTGACTTCGCCTTCACCCGTCGACACTCCTCTGAGTACTCCAAACCAATCTACCGACCCGAAGTTCTCTCCTATCACTTCATTCTGTTCAAGAAGTCTCTTTCGTGCCATGCCGTCCAGCCTCCCAGGCCCCAGGATGGCTCAACAAGGAACATCGTCTCAGGCCTCCTCTCGACACACGTCGCCGGCTCCGCAGGCTCGGGCAGCCTCACAGGCATCTTCTCGACGCTTATCCTCAGCTCCCCAGACTCGGGCGTCATCCCAAATACCTTCGGGACGTTCTTCGGCGGCGCCGCGACCGCGCGACCCATCGTCCCGGCGTCAATCACCCGCTCCAGGGCAACCATCGTCCCGCACCGCATCTCCCAGCCCCGCGGGGACCGGCTGGGACCTGTATCCCGGCGCACTTGACGTCCTGCCACACGAGCCCCTAGAACAATATGCCGTCGGCGGCTTTCATCCCGTCACATTAGGTGATGTATTTCAAGGGGGCCGTTACACCGTTCGTCACAAACTCGGTTGGGGAGGGCAGTCGACTGTCTGGCTTGCTTGGGATTCACAGAAGGGGTGAGTTGAGCATCCCAAACCACTACGTTCTCTCAGTTCACTCACCTTGGGTTGTGTTGTAGAGACTGGGTGTCCATCAGATCAGATCTGCCAAGGCCTCAAAAGATGGCCTGGCCCGAGACCCCGAACTCAGCATCTTGAAAACGCTGGAGAAGTACTACTCGGACACGAAACAGACCGGCCCCCGGGGTTTCGTCCATTTGCTTGACTCCTTCCAACACAAGGGGCCCAACGGCACGCACAATTGCATCGTCACTGAACTGCTCGGCCCTACTCTGTCGTCGGTTCTGGATGCATACCAAAAGGCCAAGGAGACCTTACGGCCAGACACGGTGCTAAGGGCCTCAAGACAACTCCTCGAAGGGCTGCAGTTTGCTCATCGAGCTGGGATAGTACATGGAGGTACCCACTCAGCCCCAACCCCGATGCTGGCTGAGATCTGTTATTGACGCCGTGAAATGACAGACGTCTCTCCCTCTAATATTGCTTTCACCTGCAGAAACTTTTCAGATGGCGACGAAGATCAACTGTTCAATGACATGGGGGGCCCACCCACTGTCGCCAAGTACAAGAGCTCGCGTCCGCGGCCAGAGAATCTCCCGAAGCACCTGGTAAAGTTCGCGAACTGGGAGCTCTGGTACGACAACGACCAGGAAGACATCCGTCTGATAGACTGGGGCTGGTCCTTTGCAGTCAACCAGACGGTGGAGCAGCTCGGGCAGCCCATGAACCTGAGGGCTCCCGAGACTTTCTTCTTGCAGTCCTTTGACTATCGGCATGATTTGTGGCGGGCCGGCTGCGCAGTATGGACCCTGGCGTCGTGAGACCAACCCCAACAGCGACATTAGATCCCTAATCCATCACAGATCTATGCACTTCTCTACCAGAAGACCCCGTTCTCTTATTATTGCGAGCAAGACGACTTCTTCATCAGAAGATTGGTCATGAAGCTTGGACCACTGCCGAAAGCCTGGAACGCAAAATGGGAAGAGATGCTGAAACGGAATAAGAACGCGGCACAGGATGGTGAGTCGGCATTGCCTCCTCGCACGAGGCGTTTCCATGTCGGATGGTGTTTTGCTAACGAAAGCCGTGGCATCTCGTTAAAAGCCAAGGATGTGCCCAAGGAACTGATTCAAGACACGTTCGAGCCCCGTCGAAAAGCGATCGTAAACTATTGCGACACCCACCCTCAGATATACGAGAAGGATAATTTCTCGGAGGTCGATTTCAAGGGACTAAACGATCTGCTGAAGGTGATGCAAGGTCTGATGCAGCACGAGCCAGAGAGGCGAATCCCTTTGCAACAGGCGGCTTCGTACATCCAGTGGAAGGACTACAGGAGGCAGTAACCTGGGAAGTGTGCAGGATTGGTCGGTTCGTAACTGTTATCTGCGGGCATATTAGAACGGATTGACGGCCATCGCCTTCGTATTCTGACCCAATGTGCCTGATCATGTGTGTCCAACCCCCTGATTATTCCTGAGTGGTATTGCCCCTGCCCAATCGGACTATATCACCCTCAACTCTCGCCCCCTGAACTTCCCACTCTACCCCCCAGCACCATCAAATCTTCACCTACCTCATCATCATCCGAATCGTCGCCTCCATCGGCGGCACCCTGTTCAACCCAATCCACCGATTCCTCGGCCAGCTCTCCTGCATCTCAAAATCATAGTTCATCATCAGGTGCCCCCAACATCAGCTTCGGCTCATTCGCCGCAAAAACCTCCCAGGACACGCGGACCGCCCGTGCCCAAACACCAGGTACTCGTCGCCCGTCGTCACGAACGCCTTGTCAGCCCCCTTGACATACTCGACAGTCTCGTCCCGCCGCTGCTCCGCGAACCGGAACGGGGGAAACATCTGCGCGTCCGGGTACACGGCGCTGTCCTGCAGCACCGGGTAACTGGGCGCTACGGCGGTCGTGTCGCGCGGCATCTTGACTCCGGAGGGGATCGCCACACCCGAGGGGGGCGATGACTGTGCAGTCCAGGCCGACGGTCACGAACGAGTTCAGCCGAGCGCTCTCGCGCATCCCGCTGTCGAGCTTGTGCATCTGCGCCAGGGCGCTTGTTCCACGCCCCGCCGCGCTGGGCGAGGGTGGTGGCGCTCGGTGATGTACTCGGGCTTGCTGGACACGAGGTCCAGGATCGTGTTCGTGATGCTGAACGACGACGTGTGGACCGCTGCAAAGTTCAGCAGCAAAATCCTTCTCGCCAGCGTCTTCGGCCGCCACATGTAGTACGGGTCGCCGCTCGCCTTGGCCTGCCGCGGTGTCCACTGCAGGAAGTCGTTGCGCTCCTCGGAACGTTGATCCTTAGCGGTCGCTTCCGGGCCGGCATGCCGCGCGTCCCACTCCCGCAGCCGGCGCTCGACCTCGGGCTCAAGCAGTTTCTGGAACCACCGCGTGTGTATCTTATTTGTGATCGTCGCCACCAGCGCCACCAGGGGCCGCAGCACCTGCGACGCGACGGGCACGTCCTGCGCGAACGCCATGGCGGCGTCGAGGAGCGCGGGGTCGTGGCACGTCGGCAGGCCGACGAAGACACGGTTGGTCACGCAGCCGATGACGGGGCATAGACGCAGACGGAGCGGAATTGGGAGGTGTTGCGGCCCCATTGTGGGAAACGCCCGGGCCGTCTCGCCGGCCACGTCGGGCACCAAGATGCCGATCTGCGTCGTCAGGGTGGTCGCGATCAGGTGGTGGTGCACCGGGTTGTGCACAAGGTACGGGTCGCTGCACGTGTAGTCGATCTGCAGCGACTCGATGGCCGACGCGTGCAGGCTCAGCACGGTGGCAACATGAAGCACACCATCCTTGTAGACGCGTATTAGATACGATCCCGACGTGAGTTGCCTCACTTGTATGTGAAAATGTTTGCACAGCAACGGCGGCGACAGCGAGCAGCACAAGGGTCATCATGTATCTCACAGAAAAGAGCATGCACACAGAGTCCCTCACTTCCCAGAAGAGGGTTCGAAACTGCGTGCGACGGCACCCCAGGCGTGCCGGGACGGAACCATTTCTATGGCCAAACCTTGATGAGCGCTCTGTTGCTAGAAAATTCTAACCGGCTGGTTCCTGAGCTTGAAAAAGGGGGCCTACCCAAGACTCAGGACCTAGTGCACCTAGCTAACTAGTAGCCAAGTCAGTAGCCCCAATATTTCGACTCTTAGGAAGAGATCTAATCTCTGGGGGTTCCTAAGGATACTGGCCAACCACAACTACTTGTAGGATGCCAGGACCCGCAGGCTTTTATTCAGAAACGTAGAAAGAGCTTTGACAGCAAGGACTTTGAATTGGCTAGGTTACGGCACGAAAACCAGGCTCTAAAAGCTCAGATTGACAATATTCGGCTAGCCAAAGAGAGGAAGGTTGTAGTAGACCCGAACATCAAGTTCGACATAATTGATCAGGTCCACTAGACCCAAATTGTAGCTTGCCGTATTGAAGAGTCTTCTAGCGAAGAGAGCGGGTTAGAAAGTAGCGAATCAGAGAATTCCCGTATACCTAGGTAGTAGTTCGGTCAAAAGGGGGGAGTTGAAACAGATGAATTGACGGTTGTGATGGAGTGCTCTGACCTTACAGGATGTCCGAAATGTGGGCCATCCGAAATATGGGCCATCCAAAATGTGGGTAAGTTCATCATCTTATTGGGTAAGTCTAACAGTCTTTCAATGTCAAAACAGAGTTACCTTACAGCGCAGATACACCTTTGAACTAGAGTGACATATTGCAGCGCAAACACATTAGCAAAGCAGGTGATAAGCTACCTAATTCGCAAACTCGAGTTTCTCTCTAAGGATCTCGTAATTAGCCGCATTCGTTTCCCTGAAGCGCTTGTTCAACCATTCCTGACGCTGCCGGGGTTTAGCTTCCCACGCTGACGGAATCCAACTCCGGAATTCTACCAGCTTGTCCTTCCAGAAAAGCTCCATGTGGTTCGGTGGGAGTTTCGCGTTCTGGTGGTGAGGGTTCTGGAACATTGTCCTCTTATAGACAAACGCAATGTTGTAATCAACTAGCACGAGCCGCGGGAAAGTCTGCTGCTGCTGCGTTCCCGGCTGTACATTGTGTGAAGAACCGACAATAACATTGCGAGAGGCTAGGTCGCGCTGGTTAAGCCCTTTGAGCAGCTGGATCGCGTAGCCGTGCAAAACCCTTGCTAGGATTCCCAGGCGGTATGCCTTGTCGAGAGTGGCCGCGCGGCCTGTAAAACACAGTTCCCGGATGCTGCTCCCACGGACGTTCTCCATGAGGATCAGGCGCACCGGCAGCTGCCGTTGCCAGGCTGAGGTGGCGAAGCTGCTGCTTGAGATGGAAAAAGGGAAACAGAAAACGGAGAACCAAATGAGTCTATGGTCTCAACTCCGAGTCAGATTTGCAGTAGATCCTTGCGATTGTAGGGAACCGGGCCTATAAGCAAGTGATGGAGGCGTCTAAGATATTTTAACGGATTAGGCGCAACATCTATCTTTGGGTATCGCAAAACCTAGTTTATTAGCAGTATAAGATAGGCAGCGGCCTAATTTCTTAGCCAGTGCAGAATGTAGTTTTCATCATTCTTCCTGGTCATACATCAATCACACTGGGAGATGTGACGACGGACATTAGACACTCCAGTAGCACTCCATATTCCAACGATACTCAATATCCATAAATGTTCGTGGAGGGGTCCACTGACTAAGCATATCTCTAGAAGATCTCAGCCCCACTATATGGGGCTCACTAATGCGCTTGGACCAACTAACAAACGTGCTGTGGGATGGCAAGGCGACGAAGCTCTCGGGCTGCCTGCAGCTGTATGTAGTTTCATACAATTCTGAAGTGCGGCCGCTGCTTCCTATCATCATCATTTTGTTTGGCCTTGCCCTCATATTCTCCCTCCGTCTCTTCATCCCTTCGCCGTCTGTCCGACATCTTTAACATACGGCTACCCTTAGCGAGTTGCCTCTTCAGCTATTCGAATCTGCCAATTTCCCGACCGCTGACCATAATAGCCACATTACATCATGTCGGACGGACTTCTGAAGCCCGAGAAGGACTTCAGCAAGGAGGCTGACAAGCTGATTCCAGAGGCTGAGCAGCTCGCCAAGGCACGTTCAATTCTGGAGATGTATATACATACTCTGTTCGTAGCTGCTAACCATTATGCTTTCCTCACAGACCGATCTGCAAGCCGCCATCGAGAAGCTTACCGTCTTCGAAAAGCAGACCCGACAGGTACGGCTGATCTCGTGCCTGGCTCTCTACGGCCCTAGATATTGACTTCCCCGCAGGCATCCGATCTGTATTCAACATCATCTATCCTGGTGACGATATGCCGACTCTGCAAAGATGCCGGAAATTGGAGCTTGCTTAACGACCAAGTCTTGGTTCTGTCCAAAAAGCATGGCCAGCTCAAGCAGGCCATCACGAAGATGGTCCAAACAGTCATGAAGTTCCTCGACGACACCCCGAACCTAGAGACCAAGCTTTCCGTCATTGAGACCCTGCGGACCGTCACGGAAGGCAAGATCTTCGTCGAGGTCGAGCGGGCGCGCGTGACCAAGGTTCTCTCCGATATCAAGAAGCAGCAGGGCGATCTCAAGGCGGCTATGGATATTCTCTGCGAGCTGCAGGTTGAGACATTCGGTTCAATGGAGAGGCGCGAGAAGACCGAGTTCATCCTCGCGCAAGTCGCTCTCTGTATCGAGAACGGCGACTGGACGCAAGCCGGTATCCTCAGCCGCAAGATCAGCACCAGATACCTTTCGCGTAAACCGAAGAAGACTCCGGAGCAGCTGGAGAAAGAGAAGAAGGACCGGGAAGAGAAGTTGAAGAAGGGGGAAGAGGTGCCCGAGGAGAAGGAGGATGATACGACCGACTTGAAGCTACGATATTACGAGCAGCAAATTGTCCTGGCCAAGCATGACGACAAGTACCTGGATGTTTGCAAGCACTACAGGCAGGTGTTAGATACTGAGGCTGTCGAGGAAGACCCCTCTAAGCTACAACCTGTTAGTAACCCTTCGCTCTGACCCCTTGACATCTCCCGGCTAACAGTAGCCAGGTACTTCAGCGCATCATCTACTTCGTCATCCTCGCTCCTCACGATAACGAACAGCACGACCTCCTCCACCGCGTCTACCGAGACTCTCGAAACTCGCAAGTCCCCACGGACGCGCAACTTCTCAAGCTGTTTACAGTGCACGAGCTCATGCGATGGCCCGAGGTAGCCAAGCTCTTCGGGCCTCACCTCTGCAGCACAGACGTCTTCGACAGCCAACCGAACCAGTCCGGCGACGAGAAGGCCCACCAGCGATGGCAGGACCTGCGCAAGCGCGTCATCGAGCACAACGTCAGGGTCGTGGCCAAGTACTACACGCGCATCGGCATGAAGCGCCTGACGCAGCTCCTTGACCTGACGGAAGACGAGACGGAGAAGTACATCAGTGAGCTTGTGTGCTCTAAGACAGTGTACGCACGCATCGACCGGCCCGCCCGCATCGTGAGCTTCGCCAAGCCGAGGGACGTCGATGACGTCCTGAATGAGTGGAGCTCCAACATGAAGAGCCTGCTGGGCCTCCTGGAGCGCGTAGACCATCTCATTACTAAGGAGGAGATGATGGCGCGGATCCAGCCCGGGGCCAAGGGCGGAAAGGAGAAAAAGGGGAAGAAGAAGACGGCAGCCTAAACTCAACCCTGATAGTTGGTTTAAAGCCGATTGTTGCCGGGCGACGCCTTTCGGTTGTAGGAGACCGGCGGGCAGTCACTACGGGATAGATGGTATCGCAGTGAAGTCGCATATACGCGATTGTATAACACTGCCACATAGAGCAATACCATGGGGCAGTTAATGCCATGTAGAGCTGGGACGACTCGCTAAAACTTGACATATCTATGGTCCTCTATAGTCTTCTATCAGTTCGTAGCGTGACGTAAACGTTTCCCTCTAAGACCCCTCGCCCTCCTTTCCATACATAAGGGAACCCCTCCTATCCACCCCCCCTCACAGCTTCCCCTGCCCGCCGACGACCTGCCGCAGAAACCCGACGAGTGGCATGACCCTATCCCGCGCCACGGGCACATGGTGGCCGCCCGGGTGCTCGACCACGACGGGATCGCGGCACCGGTCGATGAGCGCGCGGCTGCGGGCCTCCTCGACGACGCTGTCAAGGCTGCCGATGAAGTGAAGCGTCGGCGTCGCGATCATCCCGCTCTTCTCCCGCGGCAGGTTCCCCGGCCCGTCCCCGGGGGATCCGCCGTACAGCCACTGCAAGCCCGGCACCGGCGCCCAGAACCCGCTGTACACGACACAGAATTTTAAGGGATGCCCGCCGTTCGCGGACCGCAGGTCATCGAGCCAGGTCCAGTCTGCCGCCTCGGAAGTGGGGGAGGACGGAGACGGACACCCGGGCGGCGGGCTCCGCCCCTCGAGCGCCGCGGCCACCAGCGCCGCCAGGCACCCGCCCTGGCTGAACCCGCACACGCCGTCGACGCCGCCGGCGTCTCTTATGGTCTCGGCCACGCGCCGCATCCCCGCCTCGAGCCCCGCGTACCTCCCGCTCGCCTCGTCCTTGCGCCACCAGGCCCAGCTGTCCGAGTCCTCGTCTTCCTCCTCCCCTTCTTCTCCCGCGGCGCCGTCGCGGGAGAAGGACGAGGACGAGGAGGAGAACCCGGGAACGTCCCGCGCCCGCAGCCTGTGCGGGCCCGTCGGGAATATGAGCCGCGGCGTCATGTTGAAGGGCGCCGGCGAGAGAGCCTTTGTCAGCAGTTTTGCCAGCGCCCGCGTTTTCGTGTCGAAGAGTGGCCCCGATTGGGTGAATCCTAGAGGAAGGTTAGTCTGGGCTGTGGCGGTGGCCTGAGACGAGGAATGAGATGTTCAGGTTGGAGGGGAAGGGTGCGAGGGAGGCTAAGTGTGAGTGAGGGTGGGTCGGATGAGGAAAGTAAAATATGACGCATAAGAATTTGCGTCCTCGAGAGCACGAGACATATGACTTTCGTCTCATACGAATAATTGGTTATCCGTACCGTGCAACATGAGGATCTTTAGTTCCTTCTTGCCGTCAGGGGCGGCCCTCTCGGCTGCCTTGCCGTTGGTCGCCGGCCCCTGCGAGCTCGGCTGCGCCTCGTCCGATGCCATCCGTGAGTTTACGTAGGGGCGACAGAGCTGGTGTAGTACAAAACAATGCTTAACAGAAATCGCAACGGGTCGATAGAGCGTGACCACGAATCTCATATGTTGGTTCCGTGGGTTTCTATTTATTGCAGATGGACAGTGTAATTATGAGTTGTTGAGTCGGTAAGTATTTGTCAGACGGTTACATTTTCAACAGTTATGAGCCGGACTCTCGGCTCTAAGTGCTATGAGTCGCCGCCGAAGGGATGAGACGGATGGGTCTTCCTATCACCAGACACAAACCAAAGGCATAATCGAATTATTCTGCAATAGTTTCACCTCGCTGCATTGGGATTCTTGATCGCAATTATGAGCATAATGGTTCTTTTTTTGGCGGCGGGTTTCGTGCATCTACAGAAATATGCCGGAGCGGGCAAAATGGCATGTCAGGTTCCATCTTGATAGAGAGCAAAGAGACTCAAATACGATACTTGACTTCCTAGACCAGGTTACAGATACAGACATGACAGACAAGAGCACGGTGTTGGGATATAAGCAGCAGAGACCGGGTTGAGTAACTAGGGAGATATGACATTCGTGTATAGGAGGGACATATAATGCGGACGCCCCTTTCTGGGTCCAACACGAATTTTCGTATACAGATATTACAGCAACCCCAGGTCGACGTGAATGGACGGACTTTCTATGACACCAAATTCCAATGGTCCCAATGGGATTCCGCGAGGTTTAACGGAAGAAACCACCGTATTTCAAACAAGTCGAGTTATCCGTATGGACACTTAAAGGACGAAGCGAAGTAGCTTGCTAGTTGGGATCAGTTCTCAATTGGTCGCGAACTGCAACGTCTATGGTACAATGCCGCCTTGTCCGTCACTCGAAATGCCGCGGTCGTCTATAATGATTCCCCCAACATCGTCGCTAATGCCCTCCTGCCCCTCGGCGTCGCTCGGATCGTAACTTAGTGGCTGGCGGCCTTGGCGTTAGGGTTGCGCGGGTCGTTCTTCCACTCGTCGGCTGTAGTCAATCTGTCAATGCACGCGTTCCCCGGTATTCCCTTAGATCTTCAGATACATACACTTCATCATGGAGTTCGCTGCCGAGTTGATACCGTATAGGATGACAGCACCTGCGGAAAGTCAGATACCAAGCTCAACCTCGATCTCATGTATGCGATCATGGGGAGCACGGCATACCGGCAACCCAGAAATGACGCAGCGGCTTCACTGTGGCACATGTCAGTAACTGCGTCAAAGAGAGAGCGGGTTTGTTGAGGAGGCAATTGACGTACGGACCGGCGTCGGGAACTTCTTGAGCGGGTGGATTCCGAACCACATCATCGTGACGGTGGTAGTGGGAGGATATGCGAGGGTTATAGAGAGCGTTGATGTTGGGGTTGGTGAAACGGAAGGTGTTCGCGATGTTCCGGAGACAAGCACTTTTCGATTCCGTCAATGTCAAGCTTCTTCCGAGCCGATTGCCATTCGAAAAATAGTGCCTCATATCTTAGGCTGGTAAGCCTGTCATCAAGGTGGCTCGAGCGCTTCGTCTCAGTTCCCCCCCCGCTTCGGATCAAGCGGCCGGGGGGTTTAGCACCGGTGCCGAGTTTCGCCGATTGTCCGGTGGGCCAATGGGAAGCCATCCTATGTGACATCATACTTAGTAGGTGCCTTGGGGCCAGATGCACGCAACCTGGGGGAAGCTTGACCCTGTCAGCTCCCAGCTTTCAAAGCTTCCACAGCCATGTACCGTTGGAATATCTCCTCTTTACAATGCGGGGGAGTTAAAACAGCCAATTACCTGACGCTTTGATATATCTTCATTATCTCCCACAGAGGGAGGTTTCAGGCGGTACCTACCGATTACCGAGACACTTACCTACTTGGCAACTCCTAACGTTGGCTCTACAGAGCTGCTGCCGCTTCGAACTCCACGCCTTTCACACCACCTTCAATTCCCTTCCTGCGTTCCACCCCATCCTTCTTTCTATTCTCTCAAGAATTTCGATTCCGCTTAAGGAAGCTGGCGACGGCAACAAAAATAATACCACTGCATTGTCACTCCCTTGATTCCGCGATCGGTTCATTTGTGCGATATTGTCCCTTGCTATATTTCTTCGTCCGTTCCTAACACCAAATACGACTCCCTCAACTCATCCGCCATGTTGACTCGTCAGGTGGCGCGAGCAGCCGCGAGGACGACGTCGCGATCCATGCGACCCTTCTGCTCTACAGCTGCGCAATACCGAACACCTTCTTTGGCCGATGTTACTGCTGGTGACGTCGAAACGTTCAATGCGAAGCAGAAGCAGTTCCGTGAGCAGCTAGCAGAGGCCCAGAGGAAAAAAGAAGAGCGTAAGTCGGATCCTCGCTCCACACCTCGTGGCTTCTCTAGGCATGCTTCGTGTATATATTCTGTTCAATGGGCATCGTTACTTGAGACTTGATCTGACTCTGGGCGCTGTTACAGAACAGAGAGCCGAGGCAGCAAAGAAAGCGAGGCAAACTGACAGGCCCGACTCGCTGCTCAACAGGGTCGTCTATGGCACCAAAGAGGGACGAGAACTGGACGCCCAACTCGAGGCCAGTTTCTCCGCGGTGTTAGCTCGTGGTAAATACGTACACTCCATTGTCTTTCACGAAGTGCAACCGGACAAGGTAGACGAGTATACGCAGCTAGTGGGCAGCTGGTACCCTCGTATGGCTTCTGTAGAGGAGAATAAGGTTCACCTCGTGGGGAGCTGGCGGACCGAGGTGGGCGATTGCGACACATTCGGTACGTGAACGACTATTCCGTGCCAAGCCTCTTGTATGCGTGTATGCACTAACGAGTCTCAGTCCACATCTGGGAATACCAGCGCTACCAAGGCTACCACCAGTCCCTCCACTCCATCTCTCGACACCCCGACTTCCCCGAATTCGATAGGAAGCTTAAGACGCTTATCAAGTCGAAGAGAACTTCCATCATGCAAGAGTTCTCCTTCTGGCCCACGACAGCCCCGCGCCAGCTTGGTGGTGTCTTCGAGCTCCGCTCCTACACTCTGCACCCTGGCAACCTGCTCGAGTGGGAGACTCATTGGCGACGGGGACTGAAGGCGCGAAGGGAGGTGATGGAAGGCGTGGGCGCCTGGTTCGTACAGATTGGCGACCTGAACACCGTTCATCACCTTTGGCAATTCGCCAACTTGGAGGAGCGCAAGGTACGCCGCGAGCAGAGCTGGGAGCAGGAAGGCTGGGCCGAGACAGTCCACAAGACTGTCCCGCTGATCCAGTCAATGAAGTCGAGGATCATGATTCCGATGCCGTGGTCGCCTGTCGGATAAGAAAATGAGAAGCGGACGTGACTAGATTGCCAACTGTGGTTGGCCCGAGGCCTTGACTTGGCCGCTATGCCGATATTTACGGCATCTTTCACCGAGTCTTCTATTTCCTAGGCTTTGTTGAGTCGGAGTTTGAGAGATGTTCCGTGTAAGGGTGCGATGGTCCCGGTCTTAAGGTTATTTAACGAGTCAAAGGTCATGATGTTTTACAGAAGAGTTCGCAGGGCACGCGCGTATTCGATTGAGATTGATTTCCTGGTAGTCGGCGGCCAGGACAGTATCTCAGGCTACGGTAAATGCGAACTGCATTTGGATTTGGTCGTATAATGCGAAGAATCTGAGGCACAGCCTTCGTCTTCATCACTACGCCAGTAGACTCTACACGGTGACTTGGTGCCACATATGCTAATTAGGATGTTCTAAAAGCTTAGCAGCAGCTTCAATGTGGAAACTATGTTGACTACTCCTTGGTTTAGCCTCCGATAAAAAGGATGCCTATGTATACGGGTGAAATCTGGTATCAGGAGAAAACTAGCAATCCACTAACTCCCAACTCCAGCGGCCGACCAGACACATTAATCAGACCTCCAACTGCGCATAGCTCCCTCGGACCCTTCTTCCTTCCTTCCTTCCCAGGCTAGTCCTCGAACTCCTCGCCCATGACGGCGGCCAGGTTCCGCCTCGCCAGCGCGAGAGTGTTGGACAGGGCGCCCAGCTTAGCCGACAGCGAAAGGAGGCTGGGGTCGGGGCTCTCGACGCGCACCTTCTCGCGCACGTAGACGTCCACGAGGTGCCGCCTCCTTCTCGTCTCCTCCTCTCCGTCGTCATGCACCGAACCTCGGTCGCCGTCGCTTCCACCACTCCAATATCCCTTCCCACTGCCCGCCGCACCAGTACCGATAGCGGTGGTAGTAGATGTAGTGGTAGAGGAAGGAGTAGCGGTGCCGTCGCCCCCTCCCCCGGGCCGAGACTCGTCGTCGCACGCGTACCGGAACACGCGCTCGGCCTCGTCGTGCTCGATGCGCCGCGCCGTGCCGATGGCGAAGGCGAGCTTGGCGCCGAAGTTCATGGGCGCGTCGGCCGGCTCCAGCGCCCGCACGTACAGCACCAGGCTCGCGTCCTCGACCGTCAGGTACACCGACAGGTTGTTGCTGTTGTTATTGTTGCGGCGCGTTGTCGTCGTCGCATGAGCATGGACGGGTGCGGCGTCGGAGAAATGCCACAGCGACGCCGAGTGCGTCGTCCAGCTTCCGCTCGCCGCCGAAGCGCCCGCCCCGAGCTCCAGCGCGCGGACGCCCGTCGGCCCCGATGCCGACGCCGAGCTGCCGGGACGGTGGGCAGAGGAGAGAGAGAACTCGAAGGACGCGGACGAGGGCGGAGGCGCGCCCTTCAGGATGGCCGACGACTCCGTCAGGTTCTGCGCCAGCGCGCGGAGCTGGGTCGCGAGGAAGAGCGCCTCGTCCCCGGAGCGCCTCGGCAGGGATCCCTGCCCGTCCTCGTAACTCAGGCACAGCGCGAGCAGGTCGACGGAGCGCGTGAGCAGGGCGTGCAGGGCGGCGAGGGGCGCGAGGCGGATGGGGCGCGCGGGGGACAGGCACAGCGTCTGCGGCGGCAGGGTGCGCAGGCGCAGGCTCACGGCGCCCCGCACCAGCCGCGCGCCCACCCGCGTCACGTGGCCCTTGACCGTCTCGTGCCGCGGCGTCGTCAGCGCCAGCGTGCTCCCCGGCCCGTCCACCGGCGCCAGCAACGCGTAGCACTCCTCCAGCCCGTGCTTCAGCTGCCGCAGCGTCGAGCGCAGCGAGCCGATCAGCCAGGTGAGCTCGCGCGCCTGTGGTGGTGGTGAGCAGGAGGATCCTTTACCACGGGTTCCGAATGGGGAAGCGGATATTGTAGGGAGGGAAGGGGCGTGTATGAGGACGAAGTCGTCTTCTACGATGTTCATGGCGGGTTCTTGCTTAGGGATTTCGCGGGTATGGGAAGAAAAGGGGTATCAAAATATGACCTGGGACGGCTTCGCTGGGGAGGGAAGGGAACGGCAGTTAAGATGAGAAGGCGTCGTACCTGAGTTGCATCCTCTTCGATTTTAAGCTGCTCTGGAGCTATGGGAGGCCAGATCTCAACAGACATATTGCTCTATAATTCTCTGATATCTCGTTAACTGTATGGTTGAGAGGCTGTTATAGGCAGCCATATTGGATTAGGCCATTCGAAGGGAGACGATTGGTATGACGATAGCAAGGGGGCAGGGACCTGCTTTGTAGTCTAGTGCTGAATTGTGGGGAGCTTCAGTGACGGACATGAGGCAGCTGTAGCCCTTCCACCGGGCAGGCAGTGATTTAGGTACAGTACTCAGGTACAAAGCATGTGTTCATGAGGCTTTAGTCTGCTTTTTGCCCCACATTAATAGCTGTAAGCAGTAAATGAACGACTTAAAACAGTATCAGTGACAAGCTTCGAAGCAGCAGCAAAATGCCGTGAATGTCCTCGTCCACTGCTAAAAGCACGAAGTCATCTCACCTCACTGATATGTTAGCGGAGACCTTCAGATCTGCATGTCACAACTGTCTACCTGGTGGGTGAGAGACAGCAAGTCTGGAAACTACAAAGCATAGTCTGATATCATCAATATGTCGACTGGCCAAGATATCGAGATGGAGACCCATGACCAGCTGCCTGAAAAGACTGCGGCTTCTGTCAATAAGCTACCGCCTATACCAAAAGGTACTTTAATACATATGTAAACTGTCCTCCGAAAGTCGACTCACCATCATCACTAGGCTCCAAGGTGGTGAAGCGTCGAATATCTGAGCGGGCGCCATCAACCCACTCGGCTCATCGCATCTACATCAACACCAAGTCGCCATTCCGGTCCGTCACCGCGCGCGTGCGCAAGCAGCTGGACAAGAACCTGCGGCAGGCGTCGTACGCCAACAACGCCTTCACGAACAAGCTGGCGGGCAGGAAGCACGCGTCTCTAGACGAGCGGGTCCGCGCCATACAGCGGCAGCAGCAGGGCGGCAGCAGCAGCAGCACCAGCGGCATCGGCCTCGAGGACGCGGGCGAGGTCCTCGTGCTGGCCACCGGGCGCGCCATCGAGAAGGCCGTCAACGTCGCCTCGTTCTTCCAGAAGCAGAGGGACTGCGTTGTCCAGCTGCGGACCACCAGCGTCGGTGCCGTCGATGATGTTATCGTCGAGGGAGACGAGGAGTTCCCCGTGGGCGATGAGACGAGGAAGAGGATGGTTAGCTGCTTGGAAGTGTCTATCCGACTCCGATAGACCGGAGTATACGGCGGCTTGAGATCGGTTCTCAGAAAGTTGCCGAAAAAATCCGCTCGCAGAATCGACAGATATGCTTCTGGCTGCGGCTACCATTAATGACCTTATGTGATGTCTTCAACATCCAAACAGGTCGTGCGGAGCCAGTGCTCAGATTCTTGAGAGGTGTTTCTACAAGTCCCTTATCTCGACAAGAGACAAGAGAACCCTGTACAGAAGTCGCTGCTTCTGACGATAGCGAGTCTGAAATAGGATACCCAGAATAACTCAGTCAAATTCAATCTTCTTTCGCTTACCCATTGACTCCAAGACGTGGCATGTGGACTCGCATAGGCCCAGCCACGCTGCATTACGTTGTGCAAGCATTCTCGACGACAGCTCCTAGGACAAGTTCCGCCTTCTTAACAGGAGAAATCGAGATTGCCAGGCTGTGGCAAACATCTAACAAAGATACCCTTATATATGCACTTCCATATTTTGGGCATTCGAAGTTCGACTTTGATGATGATCCATCACTCTGTCACAGACCCCCTGAGTGACAGCCACTGGAGGCCTAGCGGCCATTGTCATATCTACAACAATAAACAAGGCCGTTGATCAGGAGTGACCAAGTGCCCCCTCGTATCGTTAGCCTTGTACGGTAACCGCAAGTAGTGTCGTAAGAGGAATTCCAACTGTCATGCAACTCGTCCTAGTAAAACATGGGGTACGGTGAAATATGGCTGACAGCTTGAGTCGCGTTGGAGGGGAATTCTCTATTCACGTATATCAAGTGCTCGGCAATATCGTACGCTCCCGAAGAGTCTCGCATCGTTCATGATCGATGTACCCAGCTACTTCCAAGCCAAGCGGAGGATGTTCTCATGCACGTTCGCTTCACAGCGGCAGCCAAGGTTCAGTCCAATAGCGGATCTCCAACCCCAAGAAAATATCCAATTGCGTAACTACATTAAGCGGATTGCACGAAAATCAAATCATCGCCGGAATACGACGATCGCACCCCGCTACCCCGCGATCATGACAACTTATCGATCGACCGGCCCCTCCTTCGTCCGTCCTCGGACCCGAGACCTCTGGGCTAGGTACATACCCCGACTCCCTAGGTAATACCAGATTAAGTGACGGCATACATTCCCACTGGACCACATTCGAGCACAGACACGAAAGGGACGCAGACTAAACCGGACCGGGGACTCAGGCTTATATCTATACCTAAGTACCATGACCGACGCCACCACAAAGCAAGCCGCGGACCCCTCGTACCTCATCGTCGGGGCCGGCGTCTTCGGCGTCTCCACGGCGCTGCACCTTGCCGCCAGGCAAAAAGAGGAGGGCAAGGCCGTGACGGTGACGCTCGTGGACCGCGACGCGCCCGACGCCCCCACCCGCGTCGCCGCCTCCTGGGACTGGAACAAAGTCGTGCGCGCTGATTACGCGGACCCGACGTACTGTGCGCTGGCGCTCGAAGCGCGGGACGCTTGGCGCGGCGGCAACAGCAACAACAACAAAAACAGCAGCAATACCGACGAAGAAGGACAGGAGGCGCTGTTCGCCCCCTTCTACACCGAGTCCGGCGTCTACTGGATCAGCCGCACGGGGCTCGCGGACGCCGTCGTCGACAACTACCGGCGCCTGGGGCGCGGCCGGGAGGTGGACGAGGGCCTCATCGCCGCGGTGCCGGTGGCCGAGGCGCGGAAGCTGTACGACGGCGTGTTCGCCGAGGCCGACTACGCGGGCGTCGAGCGCGTGCTGGTCAACCGGACGAGCGGGTGGGCGGACGCGGCGGGGGCGCTGCGCAGGGGCGCCGAGAGGGCCGTCGAGCTCGGCGTCCGGTTCGTGGAGGCCGAGGTCGCGGCGCTGGAGTTCGGCGGCGCCGACGGGACGGCGCGCGGTGTCGTCGGGATCAGGACGCAGGATGGGCGCCTGCTGCGCGCGCATCGCACCGTGCTGTGCACGGGGTCTTATACCCCGAAGCTGCTGGACGAGAGCGCCCGGCGGAGCGGGATAGAGGCGCTCCGGGCCGGCGGGCGGATCATCGCCGCTGGTGTCACGACCGGGTTGACGGTGCTTGGTGACGAGGCGATGGAGAGGTTCGGGGGGATGCCTGTGGGGATTCAGGAGAACCCTCCCGAGAGAGGTACGCATATATATTCTGTTGGCTGCTTTCATGGTATATCTTGCACGCGACATCCGTTTTAAGGAGTGCCCCCTGCACAAACCCCTTGCCCTGCACACCAACCAATATGCATCGTTAGCTGACCCGCACGGCGCAGGCGCGAGCAACGGGTGCCTGCCCCCGAACAAAGACAGGCAGCTGAAATGGTGGGGCCAGCACATATTCAAGAACACGCAGAAGATGCCCTCGGGGATCGAGCTATCGGCACCGCCCCCGGAGCGCGACTACGCGCAGTGGGAGGTGCCCGAGTCGCTGAAGGAAGACGTCAGCTTCGCGAACAGGGTGACGTTCGGGAAGCAGGGCGAGTCGTGGAAGATCGAGCAGCACCGCATCTGCTGGTAAGATAGATAGACGGAGGAAGCATCGGATACCCATCTTCTCTCTCTCTCTCCCTTCCCCCTTTTCCTCCCTTCTTCGCTATTCGTGTTTCGGTGGATGGTGCGGTATCTCCTGTGTCGAGAGAGGAATTCGAACTGACGACGATGAAATTTTAACGTAGGGAGGCGCTGACGCCGAGCGCGGACTTCATCATCTCGCCGCACTCCGCCGCCGGGGGCCTGTACGTGGCGACCTGCGGCTCGTTCCACGGCTGGAAGTTCCTCCCTGTCATCGGCAAGTACGTCGTGCAGATGCTCGAGGGCTCCCTGGCGCCGGAGCTCCGGGAGAAGTGGGCCTGGGATAGGGAGTTGCCCGACCCGTCTAAGAACAAGGTCTGGCCGAGGCATGAGTTGAGGGACCTGTGGTGACGAGCTTAGTGGTCGTGCCGGTATGGGAAGCTGCAGTTGGCGTAGACTGCTTGGAGCGAGACGAGCTCGGCAATTCGAGGGATGAGGAGGGTGCGAGGCAGCGAGTCAGGCTTCATTATATAGTCGCCCAGTGCTTAATAAAATCCTTTAAGGTATGGCCTACTCACTCGTAGCTCTAACTCGCTATCGTCGTTACTTAGCCCCTTATCCGAATATTACAATGTCTTATTATCTCACATAGAGAGATTCATAGATTCGACAGCTCTACGCAAAATGACCAAAGCCATTGAAAGAAAAGTAGTAATCCGAAGCATTCTATGAATATGATCCCGGGTTCTGTTATAGGCCACGATACCCATCTAACCCTTGGTTCGTAGCGCATTCAAACTTGAGGCTCTCAGCGCATACTCTCCTCATAGCAAGACCTCTTGCGGTTATAAGTAAACTCGGAGGAACTATGCAGGCTGAACCCTCGCTTCACACTCAACTACTGCTATAGGTTATCCCGCTTGGACAAGAAGTCGACCCCTTTCCATTATTGTCACCAACAGCAACCACCACTTACGGGCAGTATCACTCTTTCAACACCTACCGGTTGTCCATAACGACCTGGGAAAAGATAGTGGTCTAATCCGCTTCAAAAGCATCTGGGTCCACGTTTAGAGAATAACTTTTCTTACCTTGCGTCTGCTTGGCTCTGTGGCACTTACTCAGCCCCGCAACGATTACGGTGGTATCGTGGGCTGCTCGAGGGCATGCGTCGGACGATGGACGTCCGGATCCACCGAGGCAACCCACGATTGGTGATCGAAAGTGCACATTTGCACGAAGAACTCGGAGCTAAGTGGTGTTGGCCTTCGGCTTCGAGCAGCTCCCGAAAGTGACTTCGGTTATTAAATGGAATGCGCACGCACATGCAAGGTCGTGAGTTATAAAAGGCGAGGGCGGCGACCGGCATGGGAAGAAATATGTAAACCCAGATCTCGACGACCTCGATAGTAGAGAACTTGCTAGACTTAGGGGAAATCGTCTAATCGAATCACTCGCAGCGCGATCTCACCATGTTGGTGCTAATCGCAGGGCATCACCGGAATGTGTGGCCAACCCCTGGCCCGCGCCGCCCTTGCAAAGGGACACCGGGTTCGCGGTCTTGGAAGGAACCCGGATAAGCCGGGTGAGGAACCTCTCCGCGGCACTTGAGGGTATTGTCTGGATGACGGACATCTACGACCTCGCGGCGCTGCGGAAGACCATCGAGGGTGTCGGTGCCGTGATCTGTGCTTACTATGCCCACCCCGAGGCTGTGGTCGAGGGCTAGCTTCTTTGGTCGGCGCCAGCGAGCACGCCGGCGTGAAGGTAAGCGACCTCGAAGCGGATCTGGTGATAGACAGGCGATCTGGGTTCTTGACAGTTAGGGGGTGGGCGCCGGATCTCTCACGCGGCATCGTGGAACTACGACTGGAAACGGAACCGCCTCGGGGGTCACGAGACGTACGACTGCTACATTTCCTTCTACAACGGTGAGTCTGCTCCGGGACCTTACCTAAACTCACTCTTCGAGAGTGGTAGCTCGCTTCGACGAGTCACTCCTCTCCCATTCTCCGTCTTCCCTTTGCGCGAGAGGCTGGTCATCCCTACGAAACCACAAAAGACGCAAGGACCAGCTGGACCCATCAAGCCCATCTACGGCTTTACGGGCACCATCCTGGAGTGGGAGCTGGTCCGCTGAGACCGGCCCAAGGTGATCGACGCCGCGTCCGGCAGTACCTCGGCGACGGGACCAAGGCGCTCTTCTGGACGAGCGCGGACGACTTGGCGACGTACACCATTGAGGCCGTGTCGGAGCCTGGCGCAGCGGACGGAGGGTTCTACCGTGTGCAGAGCTTCCGGGCGTCGCCGCTCGAGATGGTGGAGGCGTACGAGCGGGGGCGCGGCGTGCGGCCAGAGAGGCAAAGCCTTGGCTCACTGTCAGAGATAGAGGACATGCTCGCGCAGACGCGCGCGTCGACGCCGCCTAGCGGGCACCACGAGTACATCGGGCTCGCGTACGTCAAGAACTTGATGAACGGGGCGTGGGACTACGAAACGCCGGATTGTGAGCGGTGACCCGGCATCAAGGAGACTTCCTTCGAGGAATGGCTTCTAGCGCTGCGGGGAGCTGATCGTGAGGAAGACATTGCGATCTGGGTGGTACTATTTCGTACGACCCTTCTCCCTCATAACGTCTACCATGCCGCGCGTGCGTACCCAGTAGGGTGCTAGTGTGCACATACTGGGTTCGAGGCGGCCTCAAAGGCAAGCAAAGCTACGTGGAAACGGGATAACTCAACTCAACTAGTCGTGCAGGTCTTCCGAATGACACGACTTAGAACGTAGATCGACTGCAGGACGTTGTAGGTTGATGGGACTCAGTTCTGCCGGTATCTGCTCATTCGCATTCCGGATTTCTGGAAACAGCATACCATTCCCGCCGCTCGCATCGTCGCAGTTGTTCCAGCGCAATATATACACGGCATCGATGAACGGCAGTGAGATACATATGTGGTACTTAGGGGTTCATGTTGTTCCTGATCAGCAATTAGCCGCATTAAGTGGTGCATGTGCATCATTAGCACGTCGAGCAAAGTCGATGTACGACCACGTGATGTGGAACCAACCGCCTGAGACCTGGGGCTAGACGGTAAGGCTGATTGATCTTCGTTGATTTTCACGGAAGGTTGTATGAATATCGATCAGCCTTGTCTTAAACAGACAATGTTCCCAGGTATGTAGCCCGGTAGAGATGGGTACAGGTAGGTTGACGGGAGAATGGACCCTAAGAAATTGGAAACTTAAGTTCACGCATAATCGCAGACAGGTCCTGTGTAATCTCCTTCAAGCACTAGCACGTCGGAAAAAAGTAGGCGCAAAAAGCGTCGGAGACTGGAACAATAATTGTATCATGTCTCGGTCTTCTCACTAGCGGGTATTGCGCATTCAAACCATCCTGGTCAGGCCGTGTGGGTGTGAGACATGCGCTTAAAGTGCTTAAGGGTCTGTGCGACAAGAGCTTAAATTTTGGCGCGATAGCAAAGTTGCGGGTCGTTTCGATACAGAACCAGGCAGATAACTCGGAAACTATTAGGTGCTGTCGAAAAATGACGCGACTCGGCCGCAGTCTAGGTCTTAGAGTGTAACAATCTAATGTTTCGACCGCCCCCCCCTCCTCGAGGACCGTAAAGCAAGGCGGTCCTCTGCATTGAAGTGCCGGGCGAATAAACATTCATATGCCTTTGCGAGGCGGGGTGCGGTTCGTTTCCCCAAAAAGAGGTTTCCTGTATCAAGAGACTATCAAGTTGCATGATGCAAGGTCCGAGATCAAATCCCAACGCCTTCAATTCGCATGTGTGATCCTTCTTGTTGGTATCCGAGCTGCTAACTGACTCCATGTCAGCCATGCAAGGCCAGTTGGATCATGCAATGCCAGCGATGAGAATAATAGTGGAGGAGCGAGATGCACGTGGAGGGTGGTAATTGGTAATACCTGGGCCACTTGGCCTGCCCCACCAGAGACGTCCAGTGATGTAATGCAGCAGCGCTGTCATGCCTAAGTCGCATGCGACTCGCAAGGCCAGGCTGCGAATCTACTGCTGGATTGCATGTCGCTGTCTCTTCCGGTTGAAATGGTAAGTTCAATGAGTCTTTGGCTGCCGAGCAAGTTGGAGTTCCAAAAAGATCTGACGGGCTCGAGCGCTTTGGCTAGTAGGGCCGAGAGGATCATAGGTACCACGGAGATTACAGACACCACTGGGACCTCATGATGGAGGCGGTAATTTGACTCCGTGAGGAGCTACTGTTTTGAGTTTAGCTCCAGGTACGGAAATCAAGACAAACGCCCGGATTGGCAGACGGACGCTGTTCCTGCAGGACACACCACGCCAAAATTAGCGTAGCCAATCGTCAACTTCAGTGCCTGGTTGAATGAAATTGTGCACATTTTTCTTGCCCACCTCTTGATTTTCCATGAATGGCTTCATTGGGGGCGTGGATGGAGAAGTGGCAGATGGGACAGAATGGGGCAAAAAGAGCGGTGTCCTGAATTTAATCACCCGCACTGATTACTCCCACTAAGATACAAATCCTGCCCCGATGAACCTAGCTACTAGTATGCATCCCCGAATATGCTGATATTGTGAGGTCACCGACCATTCCGAGTCAGGAGCAAGGCTAGATTACCATGATGGGAATATACTGACGGGTAATAGCAGGTATCATGATCGTCATGAGAAAGGAAATAAGCGAGCGAAGTCGGTAAAGAGAGAGGGGAGGTATCATGAGCTCAAGCCGGCCATGGATGAATGTACAATGTACAATTGTTAGTATAGTAGACTGTATTATTAGGGGAGCCAATACCAGAGTCCCAGGGCTCGAGACTTTGTCTTAGTTGATTGGAGGGCGCAAACCGCCCAGAGTTATAGTTCTTTGTCTTTTTTGACCCGGCCATGATTTGCCCCATCCGCATGAAAAACGCCGCTGTCGTGATGGATTATCCTGATTGGTGAGTTAACCCCAAAGCAAGAAATTTTTGTTATAGCTGGGTGGGATCCGTTGTTACCCAGGCCTATATCTCGTCAATGGACCCATTGTTTTCAATATTTTCCTTGTCACACTGGCCCGCACCTGTTGTTGTGCTAACGGCAAGTTTCCCCAGATCGTGGGCTCTCTCCCCTTCCTCTTAATTCCTCCATGCGCCGCCGACACGCTCTATTTTCTGACTTCTCCTAGGTCACCCCTAACCTTCACTTCACTGTTTCTATATCCGAAACCACCCGGACTTCGTTGGCAAAGTCCACCCGTTAGTATCTTCGATCACGACCATCCTTTCAACTCGAGTATCGAATATACAAACAGACTTTCGTTGAACCATATATGTTAGGTCGCTGAAACACAGACCACCAACGCACGGACTTACCCGTAACTGTTATAAGTCGCAACTACACTTATATACCAACGCATATACATCACGAGGCACGTGGGATACGACTTGAAAGAGATTCTGGAAAGGAATTACGACCTATCCTCTCTGGTATCGCCCATTCTATCAACAAAAACCTTGCGCTCTGTTTTGCGACAAGGTTGACTCACGCGAAACGCAAAACGCATATCACCCGTATATACCTTGGACGATTACCAACCTCCAAGATGCAGCTGTCATCTATGCTCACTGCTGCGCTTCTGCCCTTGATGGCAGTTGCTACCACAACCACAACGGCCACCTCAACCATGACAATGACGGCGTACGTCACCATTCAGAGGGTCCCTACCTCCACCCTCACGAGTACGAGTAGCTTCACCACAAGTAGCTTCACCTCGTTCAGCGTGAACTCCACCTCTTCGTATCTGCCTACTGGCACTGGCTCTCAAAGCTCCTCATTCACCATTCCGACCAGCTCGGCGAGCACGTCGACAGTTACCTCGACAAGCACCTCAACTAGCGGCTCAGATGGTAGCTCGTCGACCAGCAGTGAAACTGAGGAGACATCAAGCGTCCCTGAGCCCAACGCTGGCGCCTCTCTCCGGGTCACCCAGATGGCCCTCGCCGGTGTCGCTGGTATGGTGGCCGCAGCCCTATTGTAAGATGGCAATGGCAACCGCGCCGGCAGCAGTGGTGTTAAGGGGATCATGGAGCCCCGGTCCGAAGTTGACCTTCACAATGTCTTATTCGAACTCTTCGATGCGAACATCGTTTCATTCTTTTCTTTTGTCAAAAACCAACATTCTTGCTCTCAGTACTCCCACGAGACCACACACGACGAGACGTTCCAAACACTTCAGTTGACGGCAACGATTGACACACAAACACAACTCATCCCTTTTCTGACACTGCGGGCTTCCCACGGGTTATTGTGCTCGTGTCGCTCGTGGTGGGGGTATGACTCTCCAAATTCTTCTACCACAACTTTTTTTTTTTGGCTGATTCTCTGGTGTTGAGCGTTTGGTGTTCTTTTTCTTTCATGAAACCATAATGTTTCAATAAACCAGCGATGCATGCGCTAGGAATCGACGGCGCTGATGCTCCTGTCGCAATTCATTGACCACCGCCTTCGCTGGTCCTCGGCTTCTTCTTCCCCTGGAACAGACTTGCAGACCCCCGAGTCATGAAATTCCCCTTCTTTGAGCTCCATACTTATTATGATCATGATCTCACCTTGCGATACCCACACTGGCATCGGGGGCTGGTCAGCATACTTGCAAGATCTGAATCCTCTCATCCGCCGATGAGATGCTGGAGACCGGGAAAAGATAGTCTGAGGCGAGGCGCAGGGCATGCGTGTTCGCTACTGGTTCATTTCTTCAACTCCTTTTTATTCTTCGCCATCTGGCAGCGGAGTTTGGTGACGACAAGCGACGAGCTAGGAACGACTTATACCCCATTTTGATTCTACCCGTTCGACGCTCTTCGTGTCGACTGTTGAGATACCCTGTTGTTGGACGCTCGCTGAGCGAGGATGTATGAGGCTTACCTGTGAGGGAGGAAATTACTTTAAACCCGTGCGCCGGAAACACACCCTTTTCTCTATTCACACTTTTTGACCGGAAACTGAGCTCTAAGATGTTGGTTTTTGACTGTTCGAAACTTATCTTTGGATGCGCCTCCTTTGAGATGTACCACTGGCTTCCTCCCTAGACTACTTGAGTTGGAAGAAAAGGGGATGAAAGATGGCTTGGTGATTTATTTGGCGGATTTGGCGGAAGAGATGACCGCATATCAGGTAGACCTGAATTGATATTTTAAGTCCAGTACCTTTATTCTCGTTGCTGCATCGAACGCTTGTGTATTACCGCTACTGTGGTAGGTTTCCAGTGACTCTTCCGGAGTTACATACCGGACGCCAGCTGCTTGTCTGCGCTTCAGGGACAACATTTGGACGTCCTGACCTTTCCCCGCCGTCAACACCTATCACTGATTCCTTTTCTTGTGACCCATACGAATTATTCGACGTGATGGCATTGTCGACGATGACTGTCCAACATTCGAGCAGTACATGCATTCGCCCCGTCTCCTTCAGATTTCGAACCCGTCACTCATGCCCCTCCGTTAACTGCCGTAGGCTCCGTCAAGTTGAAACACATCTACCTGTCTGTATAGTTTGTTTCGTAGGCACGAGCTACTGAGGCCGCCCTACTGTTGTGCATAATCTAGTCTCGCAGAGTATGAAACTTCATGTATACTTATGCTCGGCCAGCATTAAAGACCTGCAAAGTCGCTCTACCCGTTTAAGCTTTTATAAGTCACTTCTGACAAAGACATGGTGAATATTTCAAGGAAGGAGATTGAGACACGAGTAAGTGGTCGGGGATGTAAGGAATTTGGAATAGGTGGTTCGCTGTAGAGTATGGGAACAGTACCATGCAGTGCAGTCTGAGTGATTAAGACTATGGTAAGGAAAGTCCCAAAAGCCAATTTTCAACCGCGCATGCATAGACAAACTCGATCTGCGTGATAATGTATTCGACGTCCATCTCTTTGTATTCATTTTTCTGTACCCCCGTTTTCGACCGCCCGGAGGTTCGGGTGGGGGTTGCCTCCGGCAAAGACAAGGAGGGCGCCGCTAAGTAGTGAGTCTCCTGTGGATTTCCGGTCCCAACCGACCGGACCCGTGGTGGCCAATCGTAGTGATCCCCAAAAATCCCAATGCAATTTCTAATCGGCATCACCTAACTTAAGTAATTGAGCATACAGATTGGAAAACCACCTAGGACATTATCCGAAGAGCAACTACATCCCTTCCGCGATAACGACGGCTAAGGAGAGCGGATTCAGCTATGGCAGCTTCTTCGGCTTCGTTGCAGCGCATTCGCGCCCCGCTGCAGCGTGCGTTAACATCATCAATCCGCGGCACCCGAGCCTATGCCACCATCCCAACAGACGTCCCCGAATCACCGAGTAAACCCAGCAGCAGCACAACAGCGTCTCCGACATCGCGGCGGCCAACGTACTTCAAAGATGCCACCATCGCATCTTTCGACGAGTTCCTGCAGACATCATCATCATCCCCGACATCCGCCCCGCTATCGGCGAACGAGGCGTACGAGCTGCGGACCGTGGAGGTCGGGCCGGCCTCGAACCGGCGGACCATCACGCGGCTGCCGGAGTGGCTCAAGACGCCGATACCCGCGGGCAACAGCAACTACAAGAAGATCAAGCAGGACCTGCGAGGGCTGGGGCTGCACACGGTGTGCGAGGAGGCGCGGTGCCCCAACATCTCGGACTGCTGGGGCGGGTCCAACAAGAACGCGGCGACGGCGACCATCATGCTTATGGGCGACACGTGCACACGCGGATGCCGGTTCTGCAGCGTCAAGACGAACCGGCGCCCGCCGCCCCTCGACCCCCACGAGCCCGAGAACACGGCCGAGGCCCTCGCGCGCTGGGGACTCGGTTACGTCGTGCTCACGAGCGTCGACCGTGACGACGTCGCCGACGGCGGCGCGCGCCACTTCGCCGAGACCATCCGCCGCATCAAGGCCAAGAAGCCCGGCATGCTCGTCGAGGCGCTGACGGGCGACTTCATGGGCGACCTGGACGCCGTGCGCGTCGTCGCCGAGAGCGGCCTCGACGTCTACGCGCACAACGTCGAGACGGTCGAGGGGCTGACGCCTTACGTGCGCGACCGGCGCGCCACCTTCCGCCAGAGCCTGCGGGTGCTGGAGCACGTGAAGGCCGTCCGGGGACCCGAGGCCATCGTCACGAAGACGAGCCTCATGCTGGGCCTCGGCGAGCGCGAGGACGAGGTCCTGGACGCGCTGAGGGAGCTGCGGAGGGTCGGCGTCGACGTCGTCACCTTCGGCCAGTACATGCGCCCTACGAAGCGCCACCTCAAGGTCGAGAAGTACGTCACGCCCGCCGAGTTCGAGACGTGGCGCCAGCGCGCCCTCGACATGGGCTTCCTCTACGTGGCCAGCGGCCCGCTTGTCAGGAGCAGCTACAAGGCCGGCGAGGCCTTCATCGAGAACGTGTTGCGGAAGCGCGCGGGGGAGAAGGGCGGCGTCTCGAACATGGGAGATAAGCTCAAGGTGGCGGCTGCCATGGAAGAGGCCATGAAGAGCGAAGTGGCTTAAGTCAACCTGGCCTTACGATTACGCTCTATTGTTGTAAATGCTTTTTATGCATAGTCCAGGTTCCTCGGTGCCCTATGTGGTTATTCGCCCTCGTCGGGAAGCATTGGGTTGGCGCATGCAGAGGCATCACGGAATTGGGTCTGAGGCGGCTTCTTGGGGGGCCTTTTCAACAAGGTTTATATTCATTTTACCATCCTTCACTTCCTTCACGACATCTTAATGACTTGCGCCTCTCTCACGACGGGTTGCTTATCTGTCCTCCCTTCATTCCATGAACTTCTATCCCTTAACAACCTAGCGTGGGACCATGAAACTATGGAACCTGGGACTTAGAGCCAAGTGTTCAACATGATATCCCGCATCTCCCCAAAGTTGCTGAACCTATTCCATTACCGTCGTAACCTGCAGTGCTACCGTAGCATGGTTCTTGAAACTATATGAAGCCTTACGGAATTATTTATAGTACCGTACCTGCTCATTATTCGATCGGCTACATTTGCTGTCGGTAACCCGTGCCACAGCAAGGCCCAAAGGATTCACGCCTAGCGTGGCGCAGCGAGAATGTTGGATTCAGCTCACATTATGGATCAAAGCGTCCTACGGAGCTAGGCAGCGAGGGCGTTCGCGGGGCTTCGCCGCCAACCAACAGCAATCCTTTGCGGTCATATTAGGCCAAAATTCCCCTTCTGAGCCTTTCCCTCTTGAATATTCCCTCCCTGCTCGCTCTTTCGGAGTTGTCTGACGATTTGGTTTCTCTCATTCTCCGTCATTATCCCACACCGTATTGGACGGGAACCCCATTCGAGCTTCGTGGTAGATTGATACGTGTTGGCATACAATCCGCGATGTCTTTCCAATTGACGGCGGCAGCCGCAGCAGGCCTTTACAAGCGGTCCAACTTGGACGCTTCTGATGCTCTGGGAGCTATTGTGAAGAGGTCCGCCGAGAGTCGCGGGCAGGACCTAGCGCTGCGCGTCCTTAATTCCTGGATCGGCCTCGTCGTCATCAATATTGCCGTCTGGCTGCCGGTACTCGTCTTCGTAAGTGACCAGAGCGTCCCACTATCCGCTCTTCTGTTCGAACCGTGGCCTAACACAGACTTTAGCTCACCTACACGGTGGGCACGTTATTCCCCACGCTGGCCATCGTCGAGGACGAATCCCCGCCGCCGTCCTACGAGCGCGTCTCTCTGAAGGAGGACGCCGAGGAGAATGACGGCACCAAGAAAGTCAAAGCCGACGTGGAGGAAGAGGAGGGCGGACTCCCTCGATCCCGCCCCGTGACTTCGGGCTTCTTCGCCATCTTCCGTCTGCTCCACTCCATCGGCGGCTGGATGTCCTTCTTCCGAGGCTTCTGGTGCGCCACGGTCGCGAACGCCGCGGCCCTCCTCGTCGCCCTCGCCGTCTCCGCCATCCCCCACGTGCCGGACGCCGTCGGCCTCATGGTCGGCCAACTCGCGTCGGTGCAGCTGTCGGCCGCCTGGCTCCACATCGTCATGACGGCGCCGAGCCCGGAGCCCTTCTGGCGCAGGTTGCCGGGCCTCGGGGCCGTGTTCCGCGCCACCGCCCTGCCGACCGTCGTCGCCAACGTCGCCACTCTGCTGGCTTATGAGCTGCCGGTCCCCCTGCTCCACGCAATGGGCTTCAAGACGGCCGAGGGACCCCTCCCCGGCACGATCATCAGCGCCGACACGTCCTCGCTCGCTAAGGTTCTTGCCGTGTTCCTCATCGAGCTGTTCATCGTGCTCTTCGTCTCCGTGCCCGCCAACGTCGTGCTTCTGCGCTGCCAGGCCTCCCTGCTGCCCGCCGAGGACGCGTCGCGCACCGTCGTGTCCTTCGACCGCGCCTTCGGCCTTGAGGGCGAGAACGGCCCCCACGAGCGCGGCTACGTCACCATGGTCGAGGCCTGGAGGACCTTCTCGCGCGCCGCGTGGCGGCGGCTGGTTGTGCTTTACGTCAAGATCTTCCTGTTCATGTTCGCCGTCGAAACGGTGATTATAGCTCTTTTCATCCTGCAGGTTAGGGCCGTCACATGGCATATTCTGAGTTCGGCGAGTGCCTCGTGAGGCGTGGCCGGTTCTAAGCTGCGAAATGATGCATAAGCTGCATTTGTACTATCGCTTGGGAGACCGACCTGGCTTAGGGAATTTGGAGAAGAGGCCGCTTTCGGGCTTTCGGATTCGTATCAAGTAAGAGCGTTGGATAGCGGTGATGTCAAACTGAACTAGATTGTACTCAAAGGTGTGAAGCTCATTGGAATATTTCTTACGTGTTATTAGAATACTGTTGACGGTTTTAAGGGGGGCAGCCAAGGTAGCTTTTAGAGCCCAGAGGCACTTCCAAAAAGGGGGCCCGAGATGTGACATCTATATTATACCCCATCGGCTGCGAGGCTATTGCGCATTGTTATATCCGATATTGCGACGTGCTTAATCACCTAACTTAGCTCTGCACTTGAGTCTCTATCTGGTCTTTCCAATGCTTGTTGTGCGTACCATCTCCCTGGCGCACTAGTTATTCGCTTGCTATAGGCGCCTTCGCGGCACCCGCAAAGATAAGATCTCAAGATTACAGGCGGGACGCGAGGTCTGGCGATCCGCCCACTTGTCTAAATAGATTACCGGATGAAAAATGTCGTTGAATCCATCAAATCCTCGCAGTACAACTCGTCTACCATCTCACCGTTCATGATCCCACTGACGTATGAGGCTCCCACTAGTAGATGACTCGGCCTACCGCTTCCTGCCGCTTGTATACTCTCCGCTGCCGGGCGCAACACGAACGGCACCGGCGATCCGAATAGGATGGCGATGATGTCTCCCCTGCGGCTGTCGGGGACGCAAGTACCGACGAATCCACTCCTCGTGGTGAAGAACGACTGCTTGCCGATCCTCGCCCAGAGACACTGCTCATAGTCGCTTGGTTGAGCACGACCTGTTTCGTGATCTGACTCGCGCTGTTTAGTACGTCCGGTTAGAAGGCTCAGGTACGTCGCTTCGTAGGACGAGGGTGCCGGATCGTAGCCCGACCGGAAGCGTTTGTTCGCTATCAACGCCCTCCACAAGGGCTCTCTGCTCTTGAATTCTTCTACGAGCGGCGTCACCGAAGGTCCTAGCTGGCACGGCCGCTGCTTCGCCGCGGACGCCAGGGACTCGAGTTCGGGAAGTTGGGCGATGTACGCGTCGAGGGTCGTCCCGAGGGGCACGACCTGGTCGATAGTGTCTACGAAGAGCCCCTCGATTTGCAGTGTCCTGTCATCCCCCAGCCGCGTCCCGTTCTTGCATTCTGCCCCGGCCCCTGAGGCGCCGGCGCCTGCTGGTGGGTGGAACAGGGTACCGCCCGGCTGGGTAGCTTTTCCAGCCACCTGCCGCGAGAAGTCAGGGACCCAGGACGGGAGAGCGGGCTGCCTCGTCGTCGACGGCAGGCTGTGAATGCGGGGAGCCGGAGCGGAAACGCCTGGCAGGAATACACCGGACAACAAGTACGCACCGTCTCCCTGGGCGAAGATATACGCCATGGCATCGGTATAGACTTCCGACGTCGGCTTCCTGTAGTCGACGGTGATAGCATCCTTGGATTCTGCTTCGAGCGAGCCCGGTTTCAGCAGACCGAGGAGCGCGTAGATCCTATCCCTTGGGTCTGTGGCCTCCGAGGATCTCGATATCATGAGCAGCTTACGCAAGCTCTCCCCGCCCTGGGATCTTATCGTCGTATACAGGTCATCGAGGACGTCGATCTTTATTTTATCGAGGACTTCGATATCGCCTCCTTCGGGGTCTTCGGGGTTCTCTCCCGCGAGGTCGCCCCCTGGTAGCTTCTGGCTCCCGCCCTGCTGCCCCTTTCGGCGCACGCCTATCCCCGTACTTGTGGCTCTAGCGACGGAGCTCCAAGCCTTCACGAGGGTCGACCAGCACACCGACTTGCGCCCACAGACAACCAACGGATCCTGTCTGGCCATCGCTAGTTCCTGGATGATCCAGACGCGCGAGAACCACGGCCGCCGGTCCGCCAGCCCGAAGAAGAATCCGGCACACCGACCCATCAAGTCTACCAGGTGCTGGTCCAGCTTCGCGTCAATGTCTTGGCGGTGGCTTTGCGTAGCGAGCAGTGGCAGCGAGTCAAACACGTCCGTCTCGTCGTCCTCCTCCTCTCCGAGCCATATGATCACCCGTTCAGCCGACGCGTAGATGTCGCGCATCATGGTGACCTGGTGCCGTCGCTCGTCGAGGTCTTGCTGGTTGATACATACTGCGTCCACCCACAGCGCGGTGGCGCCGGCTCCGGCGGGCGGCCGCAGGTGGCGCAGAGCCGAGAGGAGGTTCGTGGTAACCGGAAAGGGATGGCCGTCGAGAAGCACGGTGTTGCCTGGGGTATTCGAACTTGAAGGGTCGCCCCACACGTATGAGAGAGCGTTGTATATGGAGCCGGTGTCGAGGTCTGTGGTGCTTATACTGCAGCGGAGCGGCTCTTCGAAGGATCCCGGCTGAAGCGTGAGAATACGGATCCTACGACGTTCCGGATCAAGCGGGAGATAGCGGAAGGAGTTCCCGAACATCATCTAAGTCTGGGGTGGCACACTCCGCTGCCTACGTGAGTCTTACACTGCTTATATTAGGACTCGATATGTAACGATAGATCAGACGAAATCCAAAGAACGAAACCTACGGGGCTTCTATGATTAGACGGATTGGGCCCCAGGCCAGGTCGACGACATTAATTAAGCAGCGCCAATGCTGCGAGCCGCTAATCGTATGAACTTTCGAAAGATTTCGTGGACGACTATTAGTTTCTTACATTCAGGTAAAAGCCATGTGAAGGTGGGTAAACCCCCTGGCTGTATACGGTGCCTAATGAAACGCATTATAGATGACATGCAGTGTTCAGCCGCAGATGGTACAGTGCATTTGTTTGAAGCACAGTTCGAATAACACATAACACGTACCCTATCATACAGATGAGTAACAGCCTCTCTTATACGTCGCTGAGCACTCGCCAGATATAGGAATCGGCACGATATTCAGGAGAGCCGGCAAATCCCCATGTTCATCTTGGCAACCCGCCCCGCTTCTTGACGAATCATTCACCTAAATGCAACCTCTAGTTGCTTTCGCATAAGACCTTCACTGCCGCCGCAAGAGGCATCCGCAAGGCCTGTACCCATAAAGGTATACAGGCGCGTAAAGTCCTCAGCTTCGTGGAGTGACTCACTGGAGGATTTAGGCTAAGCACGGGGGGCCATCTGTTTCTTCCATGTAGAAGGGCATGCCGACTTGGCTACCTGTCGCAGCCTTTTCTTCTCAACCGCAGCCTACAAGTCGTTACGATAACATAGACGATTGATGTTGGAATCGCGTCCAAAGTGTAATAAGCCGGCACGGTAAGTCTTCCTTGCGGTCGCTCTAGCGTGTTCGTCTCGTAGTAGCGCGAGGCTCAGGGTTCACCCGCATGAACAACGGTCCCCGTCTTCGCGGGCTTAATAGGGCGTATGTCCACGGGGTGCTTCAGTTGGCTAGAGATGCCCGCAGCACTCAGAGCCATTAGAGCATATCTCTCAGCCAAAGACGTTTCTTGTACCCTGGCTGATTGTATGCCGTTGGCAACTCGGCCGGCGGCATGTCCGAGTCTAGCTCAGACTCCGAAGCACCGCCCTTAAACTGAGCATACGGCTCCGTAGACGAAGAATCGCACGCAGAAGCATCCTTGAGATCGTCGCCACTGTCGCTGGGGCCCTTAGACTCTGTGGTAGGATTCTTGCGCCTCCGCATCCACATCATCACCGCAAGCACGCCAATAATGATCCCAGCCAGACCGGCCCCAACGCCGATGCCGGCCAGTGCCCCGGTGCTCAACCCCGAATCGAAAGAGGACGGGTCGGGACTTGCGTCAGAAGCCGGAGCGGGTAAAGTCGACACGAGACTGGTCGTGGAGCTAGCGACGGAACTACTAGTGGATTTGCTAAGCGATCCTTGCGTTGTAGTACTGGACGGTTCAGGGCCGAGAGTGGTCTGGGTGCGCTGGGTCAACTCGTAATCCCAACTGTCGCTGTTCGATCCATAGTCAGAAGAGGTGTTCTGTCGCAGATTGAACCAGCAGGGCGGGCCAGCATCGGTCCAATCCAGTACTATCTCATGCGATCCGTTGAAGGGCTCAACGTAGTCTTGCGTTTTTACTAGGCAAAGCTTAGTTGAGATTCTCCACGCGTTAGGCTGCTCCCGCAGCCGGTCATGCGACCGCGCCTCCGCATACGGGGTACTCGGCCATGACCTAGAAGTTTCCGGAAGACGGGCGACTTACGCATTGGGTCGCCGCTGTCCGACGTGCAGAACGTGTATAGTAGGGGTTCATCAAAGTAGGAAGTCCATGTAACTCGGATGGTATCCATATAGTGAAAGGTTATATCCGCCGAGCGAGGCGGATAGACCCATCGGATGCCATGATCTGGGTCGCCTGGATCAATCTGGGCCAAAGACGTACGAAGGAGTCCAAATAACCCGGCCGCGAGGCACGGCACGCTAAGTTTCATAGTGATTACGGGCCGCGATGGAGGTACGTCAGTATCACCATGCCGCCGGCTTCGACGTGTGAGATGAATAACAAAGACTTCGAGTCATCTTGAACGGGTTGCCTGCCGTTTTGTGTTGCTGACCACCCAGGTCATGCAAACTGCGCACACACTCATTATTTCGTTACCCCTACACTAAGATGCCAAGCTATACATCGGTAGTGGTGGCGTACTTGTTCATGTACATCTTCTCATATAACTTAAATGGGAGTCTACATGTACGTTGAGATCTAGCGGTATTATGTTCTTGATGATCTTGTAGGAATACGTGTACTTGATACAATCTAATCGATATAACTTGTATAGGTACAGTTTGATCTACGGCATACTTGGTATCCTACGAAGGGGCCACAAAACGTCCGCAACAACTATCCGATATACGGCCCAGGCGTCATCAAAACAAATTTTTGTAGCTACGCCAAGCCCCATTTTTCTTCGCTGAATCTGACCCAATCATCTTCCTCCAATAGAGAACCTTTAGCCCTTTAGGGCTCTTAGCGGCGAGTCCTTTCCTTTTTAAGGCAACGCGCGGGGCAAGCAGTGACATAAAATTGTTGGTACTGACGCCTTGTGGCCGTCTAGCAGATTTACTCACAGGTGTCAAAGCGGCGGCCGATCATCACACAATTGGCCAATAGAAAAGAAGGAAATCAATTTCCACTTACTTTTTCGGGGCAACCGGCCAGTTAGCTGTGTAATGCGAATTGCTGCTACTTGCGCCTTACTGAGATTCGTAGGATATCCGCTCGGGTGCCATAAGGTCACCGAGTAGGCGGTGACTGCAAATTCCGTTTAGCTCTGGCATAAGTGGGAAATTCGTAGCCAGTTAAATAACACGGGATTGGACGTTTTACGGAGTATATTACTGTTTTCAGTTATTATTATTGCCGCTACCGGTTACTGTGGCCTTTATGGCACCTGAGGGGATAGCAAAATTTTTTTCAAAATCAACAAACAGTTTGGCGGCTGAAGTATAGGGAAACGGGTGAAGAGCTTGCTCTAGACCCACTCGACGCAAAAAAATCAACTGGCCTACAGTAGCCCGTACGCCATTATTTTACAAAGTAATAACAGCCACATGTACTCCGATTAATTCAATAGGTCTAAATTAAAAATATATATGTGTTTTAATCTCAGCTGCACCTACGAGATGCCGGTAGCGTTTACAGTGGGCCAGCTGAAATTCCCCATCAGGGTATGTTGTCACTCAACTAGAGCGTGATTATGCATTGTGCCGAGAAGTCCGAAACCTCTCTGTAACATGTTATTGGCGTCCATGGGGCATATTAGGTCGTGTGCTAGAGCGGTTTCCGCGGTATTGCCGTAGCGGCGTCGTTAGTCCGACGTCAGGGTAACATCGTGTTACCAAGAAACTGATACGTCAACAATCTCGAATATACACTATCGATTAGTTTTACCTCCACGGTCCATCCCGAAGATATCATATATCACATCGAATGCAGTCCCCTCAGCGTCCCTCTCCAATTCTCGTATACGGGGGCTACATCCACCAGGGTGGCGTAGGGTGCTCCGACCCAATCGGGGTTTGGAAATCGCGGATCTTGTGATCGTCTGATGGTTTTGTGGCTTGCACCCTTCGGTACGTCAAACCACGGGTGATGGGTTTCACCCACGGGTGGGAAATAGGGGGTCCGTGGCTAGTGATTTTATTTAAAACGTACTATTTAGCGGGTTAACCGCTAAAAATTAAGAAATATAATAAATATGTTTGCTACTTTTAGCTGTGGTTACTATGTAAACACATTGCGGTTACATACGGCTGGTTAATTGGAGGTCACCCACGGTTAACCACCCACAGTCGGGGAATGAGATCACGTAGCGTCGCGGGTTTTCCATTGGTGTCTGGCTCATTGGTATGGCTTTTGAACGGCTGAAAAGCGGCATCACGAGGATGGAGCCCGCATCGAGCTTTGGCGTCGGGATCTCAGTAAGAATTGCAGGTTTCCGACGCCGACTTGAACAGCAGCCCTTTGTAGGCGGCCGGAAGATCTCCAGATACCTTAGTAATCATAGGCAGTGATACTTAGTACAGCTCAACGTGGCCGATAATGGAATTTTGTAGGGCTGAATTAGGATGAGATAAGAGTAGACTTCCTAAGGTACTTTGTCGGAATCCGTGAGTGTCGGCAACGAATATTGCCGAGAATGGTGGATGAAGGAGCCGGTAAATGCCGTATCTCTTGATTGGATCGGCATTTAATTTTGGCTATCGCGGACTCGTAGCCACAAAGTCTAAAATCTGCAAGTTTCGTTAAGAGGATTTACAGGCTGCCTACTTATGAGGAGACAGTCCGTTCAAGCCAATCATGATGACTCTGAGACACAATATGACAACGAGCATATGCAGACTATAGAAAGGGAAACGATATCGATCGGTGCCTACGAGTGGAGCGTTTAATGTCTGTAATATTCAGGTCAATGATAAAGGCTCATGAAAGGATCGGAGATGATGTCGGTGGATACGGAACAGCCGTTAAGTCCTCATGCAACGAGGCCCCGTCCAGTCGGCCTTTCTAGTCGCAATGCACTGCAGTTAAGGTGTCGTCAAAACCTGTCTAGGGAAACATATTGCGAAGCCCCCCGTACTCTTTTTAGGCCAGTCACATATCTTTCCTACGAATCACCCGTAGCCAACTCTGAGTGCATATTGTCTAACGGACATGAAAACGCTATCACGAGTCATTGAAGTAAAGAATGATGTATTTTCGGAGAATATAGTCCAATCCCTCTGAAACTACTCTCCGATAAGTGGCCGCAAAACTGTCTAACTGACGTTCGAGACGCGGTCAGTTGATATAGTGAAGGTACTGTCGGTGGCTCAGTTATGCTGAAGAACCTGTTTTCAGGGGGCGCGCTGGAATTGCAAGGGATTCTTGAATATCAGGCCATCGCCGAAGCTTCCGGCCTCACGGCGATATATTATGTTCTGCCAAGACGTGACACCGTGCTTGGCACTAGACGCATCCTCTGCGTTCGCGTGCTTCTCCGCGCAACCAACTCTCTCCGTAGTAGCGGGGCAAGGACCCGGAGCTTAATTGAACCCCACGCGTAACATGCCCCACCGTGGAGCAGCGCATAGTTACCCCCTATGGGCGTCTCCGGCGTCCATTGAGAACGGACGGATAGGAAGCCAGAGGTGCCGCACTGGCGTCCGTGACCAATGCAAGGCCAGTTAACAATACCCTCTGTCAGCATGCGGCCAGGCATATGCATATCCACGACCTAGACTGAAATTGAATGCCAATAGAGTCCAACGCAGCGCATAGCGAGCACGGTGCGGCGGTCGACAGGAGGCGTCTCGAGACGTACTGCTCAGTCATGGGGGTCATCAAATCCAACGGTGGGACACTAGAAGGTGCCGGGGTCCTCAGGATTCTGAAAAGCTTCTTGCGGACTCAGCCAGCTGGCCGAAGCCTTCGCGATCGGTTCGGCCCGGCATACAAGTTGCCCCTCGGATGAGGAAAACGTGCGTTCCCCTTGAGTGGGCCATGAAGAGCTTAACTCTTTGCTCTCATGTAGGACCATGTTCACTACTTAGTCCGCCCATTTAGAACTGGTCTTCGTTGGCATTGCATGCCGAAGCGGGCCTTCCTAGCATGCCGGATTGTTTCACAGAGTCGAGAGTTATTACAAGCTAGGATAAGGTGGTTCGTGGCTTTCCAATTGTCTCAAGGGTTTATGAGAGAACCTGAGTTGGAGAGAATTTAACATAAGAGTGAGCGCCTCGATTATCCATGCTTTTGGCCCGTCTGGTATTTCTGTTTATGCTTAGCATGCGCATGAGCCTTTTCGTATGTAAAGAGCGTATTCCTCGAGCTCGATTACAATAAGAGTCCCAGATAGTTTCAGGACCTCCATTATACATGGTACTGGCTTGATGAATCAAGTATTTGCCTCTATCTCGAACTCTACGTAATCACTCCAGTATAAGCGTTTGGACGTACCAATATAATGATCCAGCTAAGCTTTTTCCCAGCTTTCCTTCCTAAGTAGCCAGCACGCCCCGGATCCCAAGATGAAGTTCCTATGGGAATTGCTGATCCTTGCTGTAGTGAGCACTTGCCTCGCTTTGCCTTGTAAGAAGTCTAATAGTATACTTCTAACGAGTTCGGTCACGAGCAGGTCGATTTGGAGGACTCTAGTACATTCGCTGTAGACCTCCCCCTGATGACCGCGCCCTTGCTATGCGCCCTTATGAGGTGAGGATGACAGTAGTGTTCCAAGGGAGTATCTTTACCGGCCCCTTTCCTCTTCTGACATGTAAAAATGGTAGTAACATTACATATAGAGCAGCAGGAGCTGAGGAAACAATTCATGAATTCATATGTCAGTAAATAGATCCCTGGACGTCTCGAGGAAACTTCTGTATGCAGTGTATGGAGCCAGGGGTAGTAGGGGTAGTAAAGAAGCCGCTGGACTCAAACTACAGGAAGTCCTACTATGGGAATTAACTAATAAAGTATTTAATAACTGCTTCTCTGTTGCTAGAGTGGTTTCGGAGTTAGGAGTTCGACTAGCGGAATAAACATTTACTTATGCGTAATAAAAGTGTTACGGCCTTGCACCCGTACAGCTTCCAACATAAGTACAGCTATAAGCACCCAGCTGATTGCTACCCATGCGATCAATCGCCAGTCTTTTACCCTTTGGCGGTGTGCTGCGGCGTGCAGCCGTAACAAAAAGGAGCTAATCAGTGAGAAGTTTGCTTTTCGGCATAAAATCCGTTAAAGATCATACAAGGTATAATAAGCTCTGGTTTTCTAGGCGTAACTTTCTATCCTGTTTCACATACAATGATATATCTTGCAGCAACTCTCCTTAAAATCACTCGCAATAGACCACGCTGCACTTCGACTCAGACCTCCTTCTGTTGAAGTGCCTTTCTTCGAACTTCCAGGATTAGGCAACCGGCTGCCTGGTCATCCTATGATGACGAACCAAGCTTTATCAGACTTCTGAACGAAACAACGGCGCGTTCAGGTGTGTTCTCGGAGTCTCCGACATGCCTTGCTCTCCTGATTTTACAAGCGTGGTTGCTAACAATAGTAAAAGAAGCGCTGTTCGCGGGACCTCGTGATATCGACCCTTTAACAGGCTGTGAAAAAGGATTCTGTTGGCATTAGGAATGAGGGCTTCGCCACCTAATCTGCAGTCGAGCGGGCAGATGTAGCACAAATGTCTCTCTCATAGGCCCCGACCGGGGAGAAGGCTCGATCACCATTTGACGAATAAAATATTATAACGATATCTTCCATGGGCACTAGCTTGTCATACTTACGATCAATTGTTACAATTAGTTTTCTATTACTGCGTATTTGTCGTATCTTCTCTATGTGCTTCTATAATATCTCCGCAACAATCCGGCATCCGTGGCGCCCCCGGCCCTCAAGGGTATTCCGGTGGTATGGGTTTGAGGCACTCGGAACCGGGCTCTGGCCCTGGCAGCCTTTTATGGGGATCCTATTTCGTGAATACACCTGGCACCGTCGTTCATGGAACTGTTAGATTCGTAGGTTGAAGAACCAAACTCCTCAGATTCGACCCCGGGAGCGGGAACTGCCGAATATCCCCACTGTGGTTTCCGACCCGAATAAGGTATTGTCAGGGCCGGCACAAGCAGAACCCCACAGGTTCTGGCCCGTTATATTGCCAAAAAAGTTTCCATTTGGGTCCACGTTGCGTGGCCGCGATCGAGCATCCTTAAGTGCGTAGAGCCCCTGTTTCCAGCGTAGCCTAGTCCCTGGAGGTAATTACCCGCACCCGGGACATATACCCAGTCACCAACCTCATATGGGGGTAGTCGCGGTACCATCCATCGCTATCCTCCCCCAATTCGTTGCGTTCGGCCTTAATTCGACTCGGTAATACTCCTCGTCGGAGGAGGAGACCCAATAAATGCCTTGCTCGTCGACCACGCCTGCGTTGAAATATGTCCCTAGGGACGCATTATTCAGGGACTCTATAGCTGTACGTCATGTGATTAGTTGTCGGTTATGGCAATTTGATAATGGTAAATTTCAAAGCAACATGTCCAGAACGGATAGTTGGGCTGACGAACCCCTCTTGTACAGGCCGAAGTGTGACGGGGTCATCGCTGTAGCACCCCACCAGGGACCGTGCCCTTCGAGGAGGGTCGAGAGGATGCCGTTCTGCGCTGTTGAAATCGAACAGGCTGGGGGCCACGCCTGCCATGGATAGGGCATATCCGGTAGCCGAATTCAATATGCAAGTCATGGGGAGATATTTCCTCACGAGCCAACGGAGGCCCATTTTGGCAACTAGGCCGAACCGGCCCATAAGAAGATCGCAGAGAATTAGCGTAGGTAGGCTGTAAAACAGGGACCTACCAGTAGCATAATGAGCTGGATAGAGACATGACAGGGGCTTCGAAGTAACCATCTGAGACTTTCGGGCGAGGTTACAAGTAACGATTATATCTGCGTTCGGACTTCCCCATCAACGTCGTACGGTCTCACCCGACATAATTCCAAGGGTGGAAGCCTTGCTCATATTGAACTCAAAATCGCGGGCGCTCGAACCATTATAAATCGTTTGAGCTTATCCAGCTTACATGTTCTCCGACAACTTCTTCATATTCGAGGTTTGGTAACCGACCAATGGCAAAATCTGTGAATGGCATAACTCATTTATTTTGCCTTGTTTTCTAACTAAGTGCGGCCCAATCAAGGCAAGTTCTTGTGCGTCGGATCTATCCACCGCACCGTCTCCGGCTTCTCCACGGGCTCGAGATCCGGCAAGTTGATAGCTATGGCCTCGCCATCGCTGCGGACGAGCACGCACTCCAGGTCCTCATCCTTCAGCGCGTTGATCTCCTGGTGAGGCACGTAAGGGGGCACGAAGATGAAGTCGCCCGGCCCCGCCTCGGCCGTGAACTCCAGGTTGTTGCCCCACCGCATTCTAGCGCGGCCCTTGAGCACGTAGATGACGGACTCGAGATGTCCTGCAAATATTGTGCGTTAACGTTGTTTCCTTCTTGTTGATTGCGTCAAACGCAGAATGTAAGGCTTAGGATGGGGGATATATGCATGATGGGTGAGTAACACACCGTGATGATGCGCCCCGGTCTTGGCGTCGGCCTGGATAGTGACCGTCCCCGCCCAGAGCTTTTGAGCGCCGGCGCGGGCGAGGTTGATGGCGGCTGCTCTGTTCATGCCCGGCGTCTGAGCCGTGTTTGTGTCGAGACTGTCTGCCGGAATTACCTGGACACCGGAGTTGCGCCACCCGTCCTCGGGCGGGGGCGGGATTTCATGATGGTGATCGCGCGTGTGGGATGACTCGCAAGACATGTTGATAGTTTGGGTCGTTATTACTTAGATGCCACTTGGTTATACCTTCGCTTGGATCTATAAGAACCGCGTAATTGGAAAGGGAATTTGAGGTTTGAATGAAACGCATCGCCCGCAACGGCATGTGTCTAGACGTCTTGATGGCGTGCTTGGCGTAGTGTCTCCCGGTCCGGTTTTGTCGGTTGAGTTCGGAGCTTCCTGCCCCGCGCGGGGCTATAAATATGAATTTCTCCTTCCGCATTGGAGCATCCTCTGTCTTGTCTTATATCTTGCGTCTCGCTCTATTCATTTCCTTGAAGCTCATCTCACTGGTAACACGTCGTCCTTCCGATTAAAACGAAAACAGAAGGATATTCACTCCCTATAAGTTGTTGAGGGTAAGGAAATATGAACATGGCTCTTGGCTAACATCTTAAAGCCTCATATCACCAAATAACGGTAAATGATACCGGTAGCAAATGAGAAGTGATGGGAATGCACCAAGCTTCATTATGCTCTCATTCATGCCTGATGATGGCGGATGAATATTACAGTCCCTGGGGCCACTCAGTCTAAGATATGCTAAATCATAATTCCCGTCAAGCCGAGCTACGACCCCTGAGCTCCTAGCGATGCAACCAATCCCAACAACAACAACAGAAGAACACCACATAACCCTTAAAGGGTATACGGAATGTAAAACCCATTCTTCTCATCCTGATCCAGATAGATGAAACCATCGCCATAGGACTTATTAACAGCAATCCTCAGACAGATCTCCTGCGAGTACGTGATGGCGCCCGCCATATGCTCGAACGGCCCGTTGTGGTCGGGCCAAAAGGAGAAGTCGGGGGAAAACGACGTCGTGTTGCCCCTGTCGAAGGCCCGCAGGCTGTTGAAGGTCACGGGCTCGTCCTCGCCGAGGAACCCGCTCAGCTGGCGCACCCCCGTGAGCCCGTGCCCGTCGACGCTGACGCACCGCTCTGCGCTGCCGGCTTGCCTCCACATCAGCTTGCACAGCCTCGCGCCGGCCGGGATGCCCCGGAAGACGGCGGTCTGCTCTATCGACACGTCCACCTGCGCCTCGACCTGGAAGTAGCCCACGGGGGGCTCGCGGCGGTCCGCGTCCGAGGAGTTCAGGTTGTGCATCGTAGGCTGCGAGAGTTCTTCAAGGGACACCGTCCCCGTTGGCGTTGATGAAGGGATCATAGTCGTGAGAGGCTCATGTTTTCGCCGAATACCGTTCTCGCCTACCGTAAATGTGACTATCGCGCGGGGAGCCCTGGCCGCGGCGTCCGTGAGGCTAGGGCGTGGAATTCTGTTTGGTAACCGCTTTTGAAACGGCCGAGGGACCGAGCTGAACTGGACTGATGAGAGCGCTGCAAGCCAGAGAAGCGAAGTGACTGCTTCCTTAAGTGAAGCCATCCTGGTGATGACCAACGTCGAAGAGCTCCCGAAATGGGGCCCGCAGGTTATAGATGTGTAGGTTTTATGGCCTATAGCGGTTCTGAAAAAGAAGTGTAATATTAGAGTTTTAAGTTGCTTCTAAGATAATATTCTACGAAGTTATATGTCCTTGAAGATTTATATATACAGTACGTTGTGTCTACTGAGCGTGGCTGAGGGGCTGCCGCTAGCCGTTGGCAACAAACATACCAAGAATGGAGTAGGTTTCTAACATTGACGTGACGCCCACCAAGACCCCTAAAAATAATAATCACTGCCGTTCCGGTCCTTCGGGTTGATTTCTAACGTTATCCTAGCTTGTATATGTACACATTATGCATGCTGAGCTGGACACTATACGAGATGTTAGAGGCACTCTTAAGAGGTATTCAATCCTGGCCCGAAGTTGGGACAAACCCGGACGGCATGGTTGCTCTCCACGGAGACGGGCAGCATGTCTCTAGCCAGGCCCCGCTGCGGCCCACGGGTATGGAGCCCTCCGATATCAGAGACTGCGGACTCGAGTTCAAAATGGTACGGGACAGGTCGCAGCGCCACTCAAACTCATTCCTTTCATGGCCAGTCCGCATATGACGCTCCGGCCATGCAACTGCCGAGTCGGTGTAGGACGCAATTAGGTCATGTTTAATCCGGCCATGCTGCTCCCGCGAAATGTCAGACTCGTGCTACATAGACGCGAAGAAAAATAGTGGCTAACGGCAATGCAAGGAGCCTCGTACCAGAAAGCTCGGAATTGTTTGAATGCGACCAGTTAGACGCCGCTTTCAGACAGGTGGGGCACATATATGGACCAATCAGACGACCGCTTTGGTCCCGAAGAGACAAACATAGCAGGGTTGCTGCTGAGCCCCACAACGCTTGGAGGCTCGACGGGTACATAGTAAACGCGAGTGAGGTTAGCAGCTACAAGAAGCGACGAATAAAGATGATCAGTAGGATGTCCCTTTGCACATGTTCTGACTTCTTAGCCATTATCATTTCGCATGCGTTGTCGTAGACAAAAGTCATTCGTCCGTGGTTTGGAAGACGTCTTCGCAAAGACTTGCATGAAAAGTGTCGGGCTGTATTCTGAGCCGTTGCCACGTGCCGATGCAGCGCCTGTTCTGTCTTGGGCCTTGACGAGACCTCCTTTCCACGACCCTGAACTCTACGAGGAGCGGCATTCTATTCCGTTAGGTTACCGTGCGATCTAATTTGCTCATGGCTGACGTATTCGGTGTTTTCTATAGATGGAATGCCTCAAGCTCTCTGCATTTAAATTCGTACATTATGAATATGGGTCTCTTTGCACGCTACGGGGCCGATCATATTAGATTATTAGAGCCCAACGTAAAGAAGATATGCTCAGTAATAGGTCCAGTTAGTTTAATCCAAGGGGAATGCTGTCGAAATCGATAGGTTAGAGTTATAAAGGGACCGTGAGAGGTTTATACTGGTCTTCTCTGGTCGAATATAGGCGGCCAGGAGCTATAGGTGTAAACTAGACAAAAGCAGTTGCCCCATTTAGCTGTTGGGCATGACAGATGATCATGTTCACTTTACTTTCAATACCGCGCGGAGGTACGTTGGGAGGCGTAACCCCTGAATTATTAAAGAGGATTCCTACCTGCTCGTTCGTTGAAAGGGTTATGATGCTACTGATGATGCAGCCGGTTCGATACCAGAATGATATACTGCCAACGTCTGTATTAGTGAAGGGTAGATAAGTGAGATACATACCTGAGATATTCCCGTTTAAGCTCCTCGAGTTGTTCATAGCGATGGCCCTCTCATAGAGAGAATTTGCATTCAGGCGCGTGCGTGATAAGCAAGATCCTTTATGATGCTCGAAGGTAGATAAAGACACTGGCATCGATCGGAGCGGCTTCCCGCAGTCCGGTGTTGATCCCCTTCACCCCGAACCCGTACGCTGCGCCTCGTCATCTACCGATGGGTCCAGAAGATCAGCTATGGGGATCCTCACTCTCTTTTTCTTCGTTTCCCGTTTGGGCGTGCTGCTTTTGTTGCCTTTTATCTCGAGCTGCCTTGTCATAATCCGTACAACGCTCACACCGCTTACGACCGGGACACGCCGGTTGTTTCCCGCACTGGGAACAGAAACCATCCGCGATCCACCTTCGCGTTTTCTTCTCTTGACTCCGTCGACTAGCGGCCCTAGTATAATCCACGCAATTCTTGCACATATGAAGACCAGGTGAGGGCGGGTGATTCCCACAGCGGGGACAGAGATTCTTCTCGATCCGTGCTGCGCGTCTCCGCTGCGTGGCCGTAGGGATCCCAGCTGCCCTTTGAGCCGCACGGAGGTTTTTCGTGGCGTCACTCTGCTTTCGGCGGTGGATGCTACACTTCAGCGCACTGGGGTCGCTGAGCCTGTGACAGCCAGTGACCTCGCATTGGCCCGAGGCGACCCTCGCAGCCCTTCTTAGGCGTTCCATGCGAGTATTATTGGCCGTGTAGCATTCGCGACATCTGGTCTTGGTCCCGGAGGGATATTTCACCCTCTCGTTTACACCGCATTCTATGCACAGGCACGTATTACGCGTCTTGTTGGCATTCTGACATTGACGGCATTCGGTGATGGTCCCGTCAGGGAGCTTCACCCTCTCGTTGTTGCCGCAGACTTCGCACAAGAGCACTTTAGGATCCGGCAAACCGGCTTCGCTGGCCTCAGGCTCTTCCGGAGTAGGTTCGCCGAACATGGCGTCGCTCTCTTGCCTAGAGTCAGGACCATGGCCTTGGGCAAGTAGGACTAGACCTTTAACAGCATCCTTCTCAGGTAGCCTATCATCTGCAATAGCAGGATTGCAAGGCGCCAGGACATCACTGGAATTGAGAGATAAGGCTGCCATTGCAATATCTCTCAAGTCTCGCGGTGGCTCAGGACTTACCATTGTGCTATCCTGCCCTATCGTGGCTTGGTCTACGTTCTCTGTCTCGAGATAATCGAATTTTTTTTTTTTTTTTTTTTTTTTTTTTTTTTTTGATTCTGATAAGACGACAAAAATGTTCCTGTGCCAATGTGAGTGGCTTACTGCGAGAGAGTTGTCGCTGCCCTTTTCTAGCTGACCTCAGGCGGCTTCAGATTGCGTAACAGCACATTGTATCCACATAACAAAGCGATTGTTTCGGAATATTTCAGACATAGGATTGTGCTTACAAAGAAGACAACGGGTCGTTGGGACAAACACACCCGTCTCGCTTTGTAATGGTTGAAGGACACGGGGTCCGTGTCAGATCATCGTTTCCTCTGAGGCAACCTAAACATCATGCTGGTCAATACTTTTGTGTAAACGGGTTTAGTGGGCAAAGCCTGGCTTGCTGAACTAGCTAACCGTCACTTGCGTAAGAAATCTCACTTTGATGCTCCTCAAGGACTGGGCAGTACGTACCGCTTTTGGGGCGGATTCATCCTTAAAAATTTCCATGTTGTTTTGGTCACGTTAAGTAGATTCCCGTCACCTCCCGTCCCATATTCTCCGTAATCCCGCTAGACCGATGAACAAAGCCTCATCAGTTCTGATAGTCCTGCTCCCCTGTCCTGGAAGAATATTGATCCAGTGATCGAACAATTCCTTCGTCTTTCCCTTCACGATTCCCATGCCGTTGAGTTCGGGATCGTTCTCCGCCGCATTTTCGAGTCCGCGTGGGCCCCCGAACACGATTAGGAGATGATTGAAGTTGGTCTCCCCCCTCTTCACCTTCCTCTCCGGGAAAGCCTCTGCAATAGGAACACCGCGCTCCGACGTTCCAATGCTGAAGTCATACCCACCTTCGAAGGGCGACTCCTCGAAAATGGCTGCGAGCGACTTGCACCGTCTCACCGAGTAACCCCAGTAGTAACCCCCTTCCGTCCGTGGCGCTGCTGGGTCCACCGGCTCGCCGAGAGATGGGTCATTCGAGTCAATCTTGACGGTGATCCGGGTCTTTGGCGGAACGTCGTGGCTGATAGTCACTGGGTTCTTCCTGCCAACATCGACGAGCGTACCACTCCCACTCTTCGTCGCCCCTGAGAGCGTGACGCCTTCGCAGTAGGGCAGCCAATCTGAGGGGTGCGGATGAGAGGAGATATCCAAACTGGGCATCAAACCAGCTTGTTTTAGGTTTGGATGTATCGGTAACAACGTTTTGCGCATGAAAGGCGGCATCTCCAGATACTGTAGGAGATGATCTAGGTAGCCACAGGGGTCAACGTCCCCGGTGTAACCAGCAGGATCCACGTTCCTGGGTCTGGTATCCGGGTGCGAGTCATCGAAGATGACCACTTCATCTATACTGAAGACGGCAAGAGCACGTGCCAGATGAGAGACGACATTCGTGCGCTGGTCATCACGTTTACATCTGCAACATGATTAGCATCTTGTTGGGGAAAATCTGATTAATATAAAGACGACAAGAGGAGGGTAGACGAACATGGAGAGGACACTTCCTGGGACAGCTACAGACACAGTCCAGTCGCGGCCTCCAGTTGGTTGAAAAAAGGCAGTAGGCTTCGAGGTGTCTACATAGCCGCCATTCTTATCAAGACGGCGTTTCTGTGAACTATTGTTAGACTGAAGTAATAAAATATACTTAATTCGTACCATATGATTTAATTAACTTGCCTTTTCCCGGTTCTGATCATAAGAAGTCATTGTATCGCGGATAAGTGTATATGGCTTATTGAGGAGGAGCAGGTGAATGCATCGGGTTCCTGCTTGACAGTACAATTTGCACTGAATATTCCGGACCCACAAATTCCGTTGGCTTTTAAAGTTACAGTGGATCAAATCGGCAGAAACATAAGTACTATGTAGTAGTTTCACCGCCTGCTTATTCAGCAAACATCCCACCATGCTAAGCCACCCACCCCTGGTACTTCGTAGGATCCAGAGTACTTCGTATCATTGGACATCTGGAATCGTCTACATGGCTTCATCGGCAGAGCCCTGTAACCAACTTCCTCGTCTTACGAACCTACTTCCACCTGCAATCCACCTACACCACCGCGAATCACTGTTACTGCTAAATCCCCAGCTGTCAATATGAGTGCGACAGTAAAAATAGCCTCCGAGAGCCAATGGAGAGGGATTTTGGGGAGTTCCGCGATCACCGTGGCAGACTGTAAGTACATAGCATTCCGGATCCACACCAGCTCTCATCATTCCGCCCATCCCTCCAGTGGCAGTAGCAGTGCGGCCAGCGAGTGCTGACACAGAATTCGGCTGGCAGTCTACGCCGACTGGTGTGGCCCCTGCAAGATGATTGCGCCGACCTTCGAGTCGCTGTCGACGAAATACTCCAAGCCGGGCAAGATCACCTTCTGCAAGGTCGACGTCGACAACCAGCAGTCGGTCGCCTCGTCCTACCAAGTCACCGCGATGCCCACCTTCATAATCTTCAAGGGTTCCTCGGAGCTCCAGCGCGTGCGCGGGGCCGACTCGCGCTCGCTGACCGACGCTGTCGAGAAGGCTGTCAAGCTCGCCGGCACCAGCCCCCCCGGCGCGTCGTTCCAGACTCCCGGACGCACGCTGGGCGATGCTGGCGGCAGCGCCCCGTCGGCAAGAGCGGGTGCGCGGACGCTGGGTGGACGGGGTCGGACGAGCTTCAGCATGTTCAACTTCTTTAACGCGATCCTGACCTTCTTCGGGCTGTACATCGTGTCGTTGCTCTCGGTATGCTTCGCTTCGTTTCGTTTCTAGGAGACCTCGTCACGTGCACGGTTCTAACATCTTCGCAGTTTGATCCCTATAAGGCGGCGGAGAATTCGGACTTCAACGTTAACAAAACTAGAGTGCCTCCAAGGCCGATACAAGTTCCCGGTCAGAGAGGCGGCGCCGCTCGTCCTAGTGGGGGCGTTAGGACGTTGGCCGATCTTTGAGAGTATCATAGCTTCCTCTATCTGTTGGCAAGGCGTTCATGGGGTACTATGGTAGGTAGCGTCGGGATTGTAGAATAGAAGTGCATAATGGATTCTCATTTTCAAATGCCGGTGCTCTTGCCCTCTTGTAAAGCGCATAGCCAGTGACAATAGCTCACGAAGCATCGAATTCCCACGACTGGCGATGGTGTGGTATGAGCCTATGTACTTCGTAACAAAACCCCCCCACCCCCTTCTGAAGTGGGGAATAAATTGCCTTATGCCAGTCCTTAGTGGATGGCCACAGCGGGGCTCGCCGCCCCAGGACCCTCAAATTCTGGTCCCTTATCGCCCTATAAAAACTCCCAAGAACAAAGAGAAACCTGGGTTCCTCACCTTCTGCAACGACCAAAGCTTACTACGATGTTGTCGGCAGTCAGGACTCGAGGGACATGCCCGAAGTGTAGGCTCCAGATTCTGAGCCTGCTCGAGAACGGGTTTGTGCACCACCGCCCCGAGTCCCGACAACTTTTGCGATCGGTATCCACGAGTTCTCGACCCCCGAACTCTACTTCGCGGAACGGTGCGCGGACCTTCTCGACTACGAAGAGGAGACCGCAGGATGTGCAGCCAGAATCGCAACCGGCCAGCCCTGAAGACATAGAGACAGTAGTGCGGCAGGCCAAGCACGCCTTCGGAAATACCTTACCAAAGGGGTATTTAAACGCCGAAGAATACAAGCTCTATGAAAGATTATACGGAGCTCCCTTGAGGGAAACGCAACCCGAAGATGTGGGCATGCCAATTGAGGAGGATATTCCCGTTGAAGAGCCGAGCGACCCTTCGAGGAGGATCTTATTACGAGACACGGTTCATGGCGACGTCGAGGAGATAGAATATTATACCGAGTTGCCTCCAACCCCGGAAGCTCTAGAGCCGGCCGAGCTGCTAGATAAAGCATCACCAGAAGCGGTAGAGACGATACAGGATCTTCCGTCCGAGGCTGGATTAAGTTATATCAGCGCCATCGCGAAAAGTCAGCGAGAGTACGACGCCCTTCTGAAGCTGCAAAAGGACTTCGAGAGAGCTAGTCTACAGCCGATAGAGCACGAGGAAATCGAAGAAGACCCGAGAGAAGAACAAGAGGAAGAAGATGAGGAGGAAGAGGATGAAGAGGATGAAGGCGAACCGGACGCCACTTTCCGGTCGGAGCGCCTCCACGGCTACACTAAGATGGGCCAATGGAGGACATATCCAAGTACACTGCAACTTCCCAAGGTCCAATTTGTTACGCCAATTACCGAGCTATTGGGTCGGACCGATGCGAAACATGTGAAGGATGCTGCAGAAAGGATATTTGGCGGGCGTGGGCTTCCCGACTCTGTTGCCACGCCCGAGTCAAGGCGGAACGCCCCACAAAAGGGTGTAGCTATGGAGGCAGGCCACCACAGGGTGAGCGAGATCGACGCCGATGCCTATATCGCAACCAATCTACCCGGAATGTACGCTTCTGTGATGAGCATCCTAGTCGAAGTCCGGAAACGATTGGGAGCGGGATGGATGCAGAGCCTTATGGCGAGAAACAACGGCGAAGGGCCCCGCGTTCTCGACGTAGGAGGTGGTGGAGGTGGCCTGGCTGCTTGGGAACAGGTTTTACAGGCCGAGTGGGATCTTGCTGCCGAGGAAGGCAAGGAACGAGGAACTGAACCACCTGGAAAGAAGATGGTTGTGGTGGGATCGGAGCAATTACGGCACCGGATATCGCGTTTCCTACACAATACCACTTTCCTCCCACGGCTGCCCGACTACCTACATTCGGGCGCTCATCCCGCCAAACTAGATGGCAGCGAAGCTCCGCTTCCTAGGAAGCAGTTCGACGTCATTATCGCCTCTCACCTTTTGATGCCCCTGAAAGAGGGTTATAAGCGTAGTGCCTTGATCGATAACTTGTGGGAGATGCTTTCGCCGGAAGGTGGTGTTCTCATAATTATGGAGAAGGGCCATCCCCGCGGTTTCGAAGCTGTCGCAGACGCCCGCTCTCGTCTTCTCAACGAGTTTATCGTCTCACCTACCTCAGACCCTCAACCGGAGGCCATCGAGCTGGAAAGCCGCCGAGAACGCGAAGAAGGATCCATCATAGCGCCGTGCACTAATCACAAGGCGTGCCCTATGTACCTGACCCCGGGCCTCAGCCCGGGACGCAAGGACTTCTGCCGCTTCAGCCAGCGCTTCATCCGCCCCCCCTTCCTGCAGAGGGTGCTGGGCGCCACGCACCGGAACCACGAGGACATCGACTTCAGCTTCGTCGCCGTCCAGCGCGGCACGACGCCGCACATGGAGCGGTCGACGCCCGCGCAGAACAAGGACATATCGGCGCGCGCCTTCGAGGGCTACGAGGACGCGGCCGAGGCGCCGAACCCGCTATCCCTCCCGCGCAACGTGCTGCCGCCCCTCAAGCGCCGCGGCCACGTGACCCTCGACCTCTGCACCCCCGCCGGCACCATCGAGCGCTGGACCGTGCCCAAGAGCTTCAGCCGGCAGGCGTACCACGACGCGCGCAAGACGCGGTGGGGCGACCTCTGGGCCCTCGGCGCCAAGACCCGGGTCGTGCGCCCCGTGCGCCTCGGACGGGCCGCCGCGGACGGTCCGGTGCCCAACGACGGCGGCGTCCGGGCGCGCGAGGCGGCGCGCGGCGGGAAGAAGAGGGTCATCCACCTCAACGCCGACGCCAGTGGCATCTACAGCGCCTCCGAGAGGATTAATCGGCACGGCCCCGCCGCCGCCGAGAGGCGCACCAAGGGCGGCAAGAAGATGAAAGTGAAGGACCTCATGGAGGAGCTGAGGTGAGTCAGAGCGTAAAATCGTATACCAGACCGGGATTGACTTGTGCGTGTAAAACATGGGGGTGCAAAATGTCTAAATGGCGGAGGTTCGGTTCCTAAAGGCAAATAAATAGGCGTACAATATCGCGAAGCATACAGCATCTACGCTAGTGATTCTGGAGTTACCAAGTATGTACCACAATATCCGTTCAAAACAGCCCTTGAATCCAGTCGGGATTACCGATCATGACCTACCTCCCACTCCCTAGAATTAGAGGCAACATCTCTTATCAGCCACATAATATCTATTAACTTTGGTCTTGTGCTTAATACCTGAGTTATAGAGGGAAATATCTATCTCCCCGGGCGCCAGAAGGCCACACAATAACCGGTAACCGCATTTGGGTCCAGCTCTGGAATAAATGGGAGTTTTGTACCCAGTCAAGTAACACCAGATCGACGTTTGTGGAGTACACTGGCTGTTTAGGTTAGCGTTATTGCCGCTACCAGTTGCTGTGGGACCTTCTGGCACCCGGGTAGATATCGTTGAAAACGGCTTCCTTTAACGAGTACGATTCTGTAAGCTGTACGCCCGTTACTGACGCAATTTCTGCATTATTACGATTTAGGTAGGCGGTGTCTCTTGGTTGTGGCTACTGAGAGACGTTACCTGTTTTTAGGGAACGGGTGTCTGCCCAAGACGGAAATGAAGAACATTATGGCATCAGGTTCGTGATACGCTGATAAGCTAAATGACGGGATTTTTTCGAGCAATACCAGCTTATCTTACCTTACCAATCAGGCGGCTTCGAAAGGGGGCTTCCGAGAGTTTCCCGTCTCCTGGAAGCGGTGGCTTATTGATTTCCGACAGCCTCCGCGGATCTCGCTGAGACGAAACTTGCCTAAGAGGTACAACCCCACGGCCCTTGATTGGCCGGCACACCCCTGCTTATCAGAACGGTGGCATATGGCGTGCTCGAGAAAAACTGCAGGGGATGGCCCCACCTTTGCACCGGTTACCGCACTTCGCCTTGTTGGCGGAAATCCATTCATATCATACTCTATGGAATCGCCTGACTAATATAACCTACATTTCCCCGGAAATACCTACTTGAGTCCCTCGTATGATGAGGTACACATCTAGAATGTTGCTTGCTACTATGACTAATGGCTAAATAGTAGTATTTGCTTCTCCTCCCTTCTTGTTACCTTTTCTACCTCCTTTTCTTATTTCTCTCGTCTTGAACAGACTTTAGGAGCGCATGAGCATGCGCCTAAGCTTACCTAAGTACTCTTTATTCTTAATAGACAAATAGGGGTTTCTTCGCGTATCCCTTCAGACTGTCCATCTGCTCGCCGGAGAAGAAGAAGAAAAGGGTCGGCGCGTGTGCGTGCGTGTGTTGCCTCTGTGGAATTGCAAGCAACAGTCTCTCGGGAAGATGGCCAGCAGCCACAGCCACCACGTGTCCCTGCTCGCGGCCATCGACGCCCGGTCGCAGGTGCATCTGGTCATCGGCTCGAACCCGCTGGCGGCCGCGAGGTGCGCGCAGTCGCTGGGCGCCGGCGCGAAGCCTGTGCTGATCGCGCCTGAGACGGCCGAGCTACACTATGCGCTGCGGAGGCGCGTTGACGACGGCGAAGTCAGGTGGGTGAAGAAGCAGTTCGAGGACGCCGACCTCTTCGCCCTCGGCAGGGAGGATGTCGACCGCGTCGTCGACGCCGTCTTCGTTACCTCTGGGCCCAGGGACCCCCTGAGTATGTATTTCGCCTTTTCCCGTGTACCTAACCTGCGGATGGTTTTGTTCGTAGTGTATGGGATGGATCGATTTTCGCTAATATCGTGGATTAGGCACACATATCTCGGCACTGTGTAGGCGCAACCGCATACCGGTGAACGTGGTGGACGCACCGGAGCTCTGCACCTTCACGCTGCTCTCGACGCACACCGACGGCCCGCTGCAGGTGGGCGTCACGACCAACGGGCGGGGGTGCAAGCTCGCGTCGCGGATACGCCGCGAGATCGCCTCGTCGCTGCCGCCGAACTTGGGGAGCGCGTGTTTGCGGCTGGGTGAGGTGCGGAGGAAGATCCACGAGGAGGACCACCTGCTGCACAGCGCGCTCGCGGCCGATGGCGTGGACGACCTCGAGGAATCGGTCGACCAGTCCGCGAGCTTCAACCGGCTCGTCACCGAGGCCGACCTCGACGCAGCCAAGAACAGGCGCATGCGCTGGCTCAGCCAGGTCTGCGAGTACTGGCCCCTGAAGCGGCTCGCCGCCATCACCGACGAGGACGTGGACGCGGTGCTGAAGTCCTACCCAGGCTCAGGGGCAAGCGAGTCCGTCATAGGGCGACCGGCGCCCGCCTCGCCGACCACCAATCCGGCCTCCCGCGGGCGCATCATCCTCGCGGGCTCGGGACCAGGCCACCCGGACCTGCTGACGCGGGCGACGTACCGGGCGATTCAAGCGGCGGACCTAGTGCTCGCGGACAAGCTGGTTCCTGCGGGGGTGCTAGACCTGGTCCCGCGACGGACGCCCGTGCGCATCGCGCGCAAGTTCCCCGGCAACGCGGACGCGGCGCAGGACGAACTGCACGAACAGGCGGCGCGCGCCGCGCGCGAGGGCCGCGTGGTGCTGCGCCTCAAGCAAGGAGACCCCTATGTGTACGGGCGCGGCGGCGAGGAGGTGGCGTACTTCCGGGCCGCGGGGCTCGGCGATAGGGTGGTCGTCCTCCCCGGAGTCACCTCGGCCCTCTCCGCGCCCCTGTTCGCCGGAATCCCGCCCACCCAGCGCGACGTCGCCGACCAGGTCCTCGTCTGCACCGGCACGGGCAAGAAGGGCCGCGCTCCCGACCCGCCCGAGTTCGTCCCCTCCCGCACTGTCGTCTTCCTCATGGCGCTGCACCGCATCGCCGGCCTCGTTGCCGAGCTGACCGCGTACACGGAGGCGGAGGTCGGAGGTGGTGAAGGACAACAACTGCAACAACAGCAGCAGCAAGAAAAGGAAGAAGTGGGGAACACCGGTGTATCGCCTTCGCCTGCGGCGGTGAAACCGACCCGCGCCCTCTGGCCCCGCGCTACGCCCTGCGCCGTCGTCGAGCGCGCCAGCTGCCCCGACCAGCGCGTCATCCGCACGACGCTTGACCGCGTCGTCGAGGCTGTCGAGCAGGAAGGCAGCCGACCGCCCGGCCTTCTCGTCGTCGGCCGCGCTTGCGAGTTCCTGAACCCCCCCGAGCGGGGCCGCGCCTGGTCCGTCGAGGAGGGATTCCGGGGCCTGGACTTCGGCGAGAATTTCGACCTGGCTGGCGCTATGGGTACGGATGATCAACAGCGCGTGAGCGCGTAAGGGAAGAGGGGCTGTGACGTCGGATCTATCTGGCTAGGTTAGATATAGGTGATGCTGGTATATATAGGAAGGCGATGGGAGTTTGGATATTTGTTTTTGTATTACGTATGATTGGTTGCATCGGGTGGTGTTAGTGGAAAGCATTAGCGTTGATCAGTCTATTCGAGGATCTATCTCTACCATTACAGCAAGCACATCTTATCTCCCTAATGTGATGACCCTTCTTTTAGTAGGCCCGGGTACCTAAGGACGTGTTAATGCACGTAAGCTCTGCACGTTTAACCAGGGAGACGGTAAGTGACCACACTGGGGGAGAATGTACTCGGAATCTATCTCGTAGATTATTCTGCCGTCTACTGGAGGCATCTTTAGGTTATCTTTGCTGAGGATGCAGGTCGAGAGTTACTCCATCCTAGCTAGGCGAACGGCAGCAAACTTTTGGCCTTATCTTGATGCTTCCGCCAAATGACTGATATGGTGGGTTGCAAGTTACCCCTATTTACGCTTACCTTCTTTACCCAACGTATTTTATACTATCCTGATGTTTATCACTCTCCTATGACCTAATTAGGTTCTAACGTCAGAAATTGGTCTTCAGTCACGCCATGGTATGCAACCGCCGTACGAAGAAGGTGCATCTGTCAAACGGGTGGATCACAAGCATGTTTTCATTTTCGACTTCGCACCTGGCCAATCATGTCCTCGTATTATACATGCGGGTGTACTAACCCTTGACTACTTAGTATGTATAGCTAGAGGGTGTCATATCTGCCATGACCAAAAGCAACCTCTCCTTGCTTGCTCGCTCGCTCGTACATTAACAAACCAAAGAAGTAATGAGTGGTATGTTTCCATTCGTGTCTCCGTTAGGCTTCGGGGGGGACCTTATTCTGGCCACGATGATCGAATTCACCACACTTCCGTACGGGTGCACAACGGAGCAGATCTCCACTCTCTGTAGCATCTCCTCGGTGGCCATGTCGACTTCCTAACCATTGTTCAGCACAATCAGCCAACAATTTCAACGCAACATCATATCAAACCTACCGGATATAGACAGGATCTGAGGCCCCAGCTTGTCCGCATGATAATCAGCGCGCCCTCTCTCATCTTTGCCGCGACGCTATGCAGTAGCCCCTCCTTTTCGTTCTGCGAACCCCCTACAAGGGCGGCTATGTAGACGAGGTCGAAATCGTGTAGATCCAGTGCCTCGCCTCCGGCCGGCGCGCACTGAAACTTCATGCCATCGCCCAGAGAGCCCAGCTTGGCGCACATGACGGAAGCGGATTCAACGGCGGCGCCGTCCCGGTCGATGTTGAGGATCTCAGGGATCAAAGACTGATTTGCGGGATATCGCACATTCTCGGAGTCTGCGCGGTTCCCCGGTAGGGCTCTTTTCTTGAGGGCCTCGAGGAAGCACAAGGACGTCAACGGGAGCGGTCCGGAGCCGATGAAAGCGACCTTTCCAGGGAGAACCGGGTTCGCGGAGAGCATCGCGCAGATCTCATGCCGGGTCAGGTCTTCGTAGTTTTTGTAGTACGTGAAGCTCTTGAGACGCCCGATAGCCTCATCGGTGCTCGGCGCCGCGGTGATGTACTTCGCCCAGTGGTCCTCGAGGCAGTACTCCGCGTCCGAGCACATCTTCCGTAGGGGAGGAAGTATGGCCTGGACCATGTCATCTCCGAAGACCTGGCGGCAATTCTCAGTCTCTAGCCACTCTCTGCGGGACTGCTACTTCCCATTAATAGAAAATGTCTCTTACCTTGTTGACTGTTTCCGTATCATGGATTTCGCAACAGAGCGACACTAGACGACTGAAGATCTCGTTTGTTTCCTCCCCCGGCTGGAAGTCGGAGAGTCTGGCCAGCCGGGAATGTATTTTAAGAAGTTCCCTGGTTATTCCGTTGGCCTTCCGTTGGCTGGCCAGTTCCAGTCTGGCCCGGTCTGCACCACCTAGGGTATCCGTGGGTAGGTCGCCTTCGCAAACGTCGCTGCTCTTAGGCGACTTCCCGCCAGTGAGGAAACCCAGAACTCGGAACATGACGAGTAAGCGAGGGGAGGTCCAAAAGTAAGTAAGGTAGGATCTGGATTGGTCGATTGCGAAGTGACCACTGGGAAGGCTGATGATGGGGACCAATTGCGGTTTCCATTTCCACAACCAAGTCCCACCATATATAAATTCCCAAGTTACCGTTCCCCGCTTGCATGATAAGTCCGGTTCATAGGTGACTCCTCCCGACCCTATTATTCACTCGGGAAACCATTGTCGTTGTCGCTCTATTCATCGAGAAAGGGTTTGCAGGCCATCAAGGTCCCCATTTCGGGAGACTGCATGACTGTGGCCCATTTTAGGGAAAGTCCTTAAGACTCTATTAATCATCAACGGGATTTTTATAAGACGATACCTATACTCTGACTAAGACGTCCATGTTAGCGTGGGGTATTGTTCGAAGAATGGCGAAGTAGCCGCCTCAACGTTGTTTGACCTCTACGTGCGACACATTGTCATAGATTAGCACGGAGCTGATTCCCAGAGCATTGTGCCCGAATCTTACATTCATATTCTCGTCCGGTCAACCTCGAGGCCTTTTATTATCACACTACCGGTACGGCAGTGACTCCACTGACCTCTCGCCGTCAAGCGAGCCTGCTAATGGCCGTAGCTTTCGCCTACGGAAAGGTCCTTATGAAGGCACCGCGAATAATTTAGAGCCACAATCACTTGTTTCGAGACTCCCTATTCGCTCATGGGTTTTGAGCCAGATTGGCCACCGCGGAGTAGACGCCCTTGCGTGGTATAAGTATATTACCAGAAAGATACATCTAGTGCCTTCGTTAAAGGCATAGCTTGTCAGGATATCCCTAATATACCAGGGGAATGCTACCTTAATGATGTGCCATTCCAACGCGGTCCATCCGCGAGTGATTGGAACCGAGATGACATGAGGGCAAGCATATCCTTCGGTGTCGGAGACGATTGTCAGCAAGGATGATGTAGTAGTAATTCATAATGAAGAATGGTGCGAAAGAGAGACACTTAGAGGTAGTCATTGCGGTTCTGCTTTGCATTAGTGGCGAGGTGTCGAGATACCCGGATCTTGAGAACTGGGACAGGCTCAATCTCGTACGCAGTTACCTGCTTAGCATCGCCTACTTAATCGTGGTGCGTTTCCAGCGGGATGGACCAGAAGTGAATGGCGAGTCCCTAGAATCGGCTGGTTGAATTTCACCTCAGCGCGCGTAGGCTTGATACTAGGCACCTTGGCGGCACGAGGAACGCAACAGCAACGACAGCGTGGTAAAGTTCGCACTTCTTCTAGGGTCATTTGCCCCGCAATCATTCCCATTTGTCTCTCCTGCTGCAATTACAGAGTGCCGGACCGCATCAGCTAGATTATTTAAATGTTGACTGAGGCATATAGCAGACTCTGACAGGAGTTGGAATAGGGGTTAGAATAGGGGTAAATAGACCCACATTTCCATGGATAGGTTGTGAAGTCCCCTGCCCTCCCTGGCCAGCCACTTAGTTAGGATTCACCCAACTTATTTTTGAAATCGAGTACCGTCGACAATTTGTGCGTCTATACACATTAATCTTATTATCTCAGACCAGCGGTGCGCATATTATGCCAACTGAAGGTTTGAGCCCTTTATTCTTTCACCTTCGATATTTTGAAGCCTCCTGGAACCCTCTTCTGGAAAATACCGCCTGGACCGTATCTAGCCGTTGCATCTCCCATATTCCTGATGTTTTCCTTGCCGTAGCTTCCGAGGGGGTCCTGAGAGGAGTCGCAGTAGTTCAGATACCGGAACTCGATGTTGCCATCTACCGATTTGGCATACGATTCGACCTCTTCGATGGCCGCTTTGTAGCTAGGGTATACTGTCTCTGCGAGCTGTGGAGTTGCACCTGTACCTGCATTAGAACCCATCTCCTTATGATTCTCTGCCGCCGGGCGAGATTTCGTCAGGATCACGACAAACAAGTCCCGAACCCTCAAGCCGCGAGGGAGGAAAAGTAGTTGGACATGTACGTACCTGAAGTACAGTCATAAATAGGAAACAGTCATTGTGCACACGGTCGAGCCCAAGCACGTTCCCACGGTTGGCTACAGCGTGCTTGGCGAGGGGGGCAGGTAGTGGTTGTCTGTGACAGGTGATATTAGCAGCTGCTGATAACAAGAGCCCCAGGATGTCAAACACACAATATCATATAGTGAGTGAGGCTGCCGTCTGGAATCGCCATCTTGAGATGTTCTACGAATTGTTCGAACACTTCTCTTGATTTCTAGGCGATTCTGATATCCAGTTTAAACGTAAAAGTGAACCATATATTACCAGAAATCTTCTGTTAGTTACTGATGCTATATTTATACCCAGGTTCAGATTTTTTAAAATTAACCAAACCAGAAAGCGTAATACGGTTTTTATTTTATATAAAATAATACTAAGACCTATAAATTTAGGAACGACTTAATAATAAAATCAGTCTTAGGTCTAATATTATAACTACAGTAAGATAAGCCATTTTAAGAATTAATATAAGGCGCTTAAAAAATAACGTTACGGTTAAACCCCGGTATTTAAAAAACGACCGAAAGATGGAAATATGTAACGAACCTGTCATATATCTACCTGGAGGTATAAGCAGTATCCGAAATGGGGTCTTAATTTGCAGGTAATAATAGCATAATAAATAAATGTAACGAACCTGTTTTACATCCACCTGGAGGTATAAGCAGTATCCGAAATATGTGACGGCTGACTGGCTTAACCAACTATTAAACCCTAGTCGTACGGTTTATGTTAGCAGTAGTACTATGGGAATCTGAATAATTGATAAGAAACGTAGTTACGTTTGGTAATAGCAGATATTAAAGGTAATCTGGATAATTAAGTTATATTATAAACTGGTATTATTTAAATTATAAGAAATTAATAAGCATATATATATTACTTTTAGTTTAAAGTTTTTAAACGGTTTAAATTCTTAAGTTTATTAAAATTTTTAAGCTTATTATTAACTTAAGGTTTTTAAAATGTTAAATTTTTTAAACCTTTTAAGTTAATTATATAACTTAGGATTTACGTCGGTATGACGGCTAACTGGCTTAACCAATTATTAAACCCTAGTTGTACGGTTTATGTTGGCAATAGTACTGTAGGAATCTGGGCAATAGATTGAAAGTATAATTACGTCTGGTAATAGTAAATGTTAAAGGTAATCTGGGTAACTAAGTTATATTACAAACTGAAGTTATTTAAACTATGGAAATAAACGAATGTATATATTTTTAGTTATTTTGGTGGATTAAGATAGATTAAAATATCCATCCAAATTTATTACCATGGATTAAGATAGATTGGAATATCCATCCAAATTTACCATTATGGATTGAGATGGATTAGAATATTTATCCAAATTTATTACCATGGATTAAAATGGATTAAAACATTTATCTAAATTTATGTTATATAATTTTATCGCAAATAAGGTAACCGTTTTCCGAAACTAAGATTTAGTAAGGTTATAATACGATTTTCCTTTTTTAAAATTTTTATCCTTAAAGATTTTTTTCGGTAAATTGTTTTTTTCCATTATATCGGGTCGTATGTTTAACCGTAAATTTTGTAGTCGTTTTAACTAAAAAAAAAATATTGTTTTTTTTGCTGCTTACGTTCGAATATTCGGTTTTGAAATAATGCCGTATATATTTTGTTTTAAAAATGGCTTTACCTGTAAAATAATTAACGACCTTTGTCGTTACGACGAATGCATCCGATATCCGGGCCGTAAATGTAATAAGTCCGGTATCCTATTATTTTTTTTTGATAACGTTAGTCGTAAAAAGGATCGTTTTAATCGTATATAGCAGGCAGCCAAAAAACTGCTGGTTAAGGTATAGCAAAATATGCAAAATGTTTCCTTAAAAATGATAAAGGTTATATTTTATTTGTTCCGCCTTAAAAAATAGCAAACCTTTTTTCGAAAAAAGGTTTTTGAATTAATTTGTTATAAAATAGCTTTCTTAAAAAAGCTGGAAAAGTAAGAACGTTTTAAAAAAAAATAACGTTAAATTTTCGTTATTATTAATATTTTTTATAAAAAAGTTACTTATTTTTCGTAAAACTTTACCTGGAATGGTTTTGATTTTAACGTCGTTAGTATTGATAAAAGTTTTTTAAAAGGTGTTAAGTTTTCGTAAGATTTTCCGTTAGTTTTTATATATTTTTTGATTTTAGGTAATTTTTTTATTTAACCAAATATTATTTTTTGCCGTTTTTTTTTTGGTATTAAAAATTTTTTCGATTTTTTATATTGGTACGTTTTTTGTTATTTTTTTTTTTGTTCCGTATTAATTTAAATTATGTCCGTTATTAACTTTAATAAGGAAATATAGAAAACGGGATGTAATTTAATTTTAAGGGGTAGTTTTAATTAGTAATTATTTTTCGAAATTTTTTTTACGACTTTATATGGTCCGATATATTTAAAATCGAATTTTTTATTAGGTCGTTTGGTTTAAATGTTTTTGGTAACTAGGTAAATTAATTTTTTTTTTGGAAGGTTAGTTTTTTTATCTTTTTTTGGTTATAATATTTTTGTATTTAAGTACGTACGAATTTAAGTTTTATTTTTATTTTTGTATATAATTATTTAAGTTATTCCGAAATAAAAATTATTTTGATATTAATTAATTTTTTTTTGTAAGTTTCGGTAAATTTTTAACGTAAAACCGAAATTAGCGTTAGTTAATGTTATTTTAATATTTTCGTAATAATTTATGTTATATATTAATTAGGTTATTAATAATTTTTCGATTTAATTATTTTGTTCGTAATTAATATAATACCGTAAATAGGTTTTAAATATTTGGTTAATTTTTTTTATCTAGTTATCTATTTATAATTTAAAGACGCTAAAAAGTTTATGGTTTAGGTTTAATTATACCATAAAATTTTGCCAAAATTTTAAAGTAAATATAATTTTTTTATCGGATATTATTTTTATTAAAAATCCGTATATGTTAATAAAGTATTTAAAAAAAACGTACGTTAATTATTTTACGTTTATATTTTCGTTAAATAATAAAAAATAAAAAAATTTTATAAATCGGTTTATGATTACAAAAATGTTATCGTAATATATATCCGTTATTAAATCTTTTAATAATAATAACTTAATAATAAAGTTAAAAATAATTAAATTTTATAATCGTTTTACGATTAATAATGGTTATAATTTTCTGTATGGTTTATAACGTCGTATTTTAATTTTGTTATATAAGTTATATTTTTATAAAACTTTTTTAATTATTAACTTAATTTTAGGGAAATAATATATACGTTATAATTATTTTATGGTTTTATAAACTTTAAGGTATTCGTATAATTAATATTCGTATATTTTGCGCGTTAATTTTTCTTAATGTTTTTTTAATATTTGGATTTTGTCGGTTTTTTCGTTTTTTGGTAATTGATCGTTATATTATTAAATTTTTTGATATAGGTTAAATGTTATTTTTTTAATTATTGCAATTTGTCGTATTTTTATATATCCTTTTTTCGTTAGGTTAAATATTTGGTATGGAATTTTTAAAATTTTTTTTTCGAAGTTTGGTCGTTTATTAAAAACGTTTACTTTATTATTTTTTAACCTTTTTTTGTAAATAATAATAAAATCGAATTCCGAAAAGTATTTTATATAACGGAATTATCGTTTTATTAATTTTCGGGTAATAATAAATCGGGTTAAATTTTTATGGTTTGTATATACCTTAACTTAATATAAATTTCCTTTAAAATAATATTTAAATTTTTTAAAGGCGTTAATAATGGTTAAAAATTTTTTATTTAAGATAATATAATTTAGTTCAGTTTTTTTTAACTTATAAAAATAAAACGTAATAAAGTATAAGTTACCTTAATTATTTTTATATCCGGTTATTACGTTTAATATATAATCCGAAATATCGGTTTTTAACTTTACGGAACGATTTGGGTCGTATATAATTAATATTAGTTTGTTAATAATTACGTTTTTAATTCTTTAAAAAATTTTTTTTGTTTCGGTTATTTATCGGAATTTTGTTTTTTTTTTTGGTTAAATTAAACAAAAATATCGCGATTTTGTTAAAGTTGCGAACAAATTTCCGGTAATAATTAACGAATTTAAAGAAGGTTTAAATTTCGGTAATTATAATAAATACTTTTTATTTTTAAATTACGGTTATTTTTTTGGGGTTTATTTTAACATATCCCGGGGTAATAACGTATCCTAAGTATAATATTTTTTGTTTATAAAATTCGCTTTTTTCGGCGTTAATTAAAAAGTTAGCATTTTGTAAAATTTAAAGAACTTTATGGACGTATTTTTTATATTTTTTTTTGATTTTGAATAAATAAAAATATTATCGAAATAATAAATAACAAAAATATTAAAATACTTACGTAATATGTAATTAACTATTTTTTAGAACGTTACGGATATATTAATAAATTTAAATGGTATTATTAAATATTCGTATAACCCGTATTTGGTTTTAAAAGCTATTTTTTATTCGTTTCCTAATTTAATACGAATTAAATTATATCCGTTTCGTAAGTTTAAGGTAATAAACTATCTAGTTTCGTAAAAACGATCTTTTATTTTTATAATTAGGGGTAAAAATATACGATTTTTAATTATAATATCGTTTAATTATTTATAATCGATAACTAATTATAACTTCCTATTTTTCTTTAGTACGAAGAATATGGGATATCTTGCTGGTAACTTAAAACGTTTAATATATTTTTTGCGTAATTTGTTTTCGAGGTATTTTCGTAATGCGTACAATTTTTATTAATTTAGGTTATATATGGGATAAAAGGTAATCGTTTTACCATCTTTCAGAACTATTTCGTAATTCTATTTAGGTATTGCGGTAGTACTTTAGCCATTCCTTTTAGCTTTTGGGGCTGCTATTATAAATCGTCGTTCATTTCGTATAGTCGTGCTTTAATTATGGCAATAACGCGTTGTATATATCTATTTCGCCCTTTTTTTTGTATGTATTATGTTCCTTTAGGTAATAAGATTTCTACCGTATTTTTATGCCTATATTTGTTATTATCGCTATTGGTTAAATGGTAAAATTTTTTTTCTAAGTTTTTTTTATCGATAAAAAGTAAAACAAATTTTACCTGGCTAGTTTTTTAATTAATTAAGGGATTATATTAATATAACCATTCTTTACCGAGGATTATATCGTAATTTCGTATTAAAATAATATCGAAATTAATAATTTATTTTCGTTTTTAAATATAAATTTCGAAATAATTAATCTTGCGGTTAACTTATCCGTTATTATAAGTAAATTTAGTATTTTCGGCATTTTCGATTTTATAAGGTTCGGTTTTATTTTTCCATAATAAACGTAATTTGTTTATTACTTCCGGTTTAATATAGTTCGGGTCGGTTCCGTAATTTATTATAACAATATATTATTTTTTTTTGATTCGTATTTTAATTATAATAAAAGGAATTTTTATCCTTTTTATTATTATATATAAAATTTTTTTAAAAAGTACATATTAATACTTTTTATTTTTATTAATTTGTAACTTTTTTATAAGTAACGTTTTTTTTTTGGAAATTATATTTGTAACTATTTTAGTTACCCTTTTTATCGGCATAATTAAACTTTTAATTCGAAATTTTTTTTTTATATCGTTTTATTTAATTCGTTAAATTAATAATTTACTTTTTAAACGTTTCGGTTTTTTTTAACTAATTTGTTACTATAATTTAACTTTTGTTTATTATCGTTATTAGCTGGTTCTAATGCCTTTATCGTTCCTAATATTAAGTATGGTATTAGGCCATTTCGGCTAATCGTTTATTAATTTCTTCCTATATTTTTTTTTTTCCGGATTTTTAATATAATTTTTGCGAAAATAAAAATTATTTAATATTTCGTTTTAGACTTTTACTATTATTTAGTAAACCTATTTTTTCTGCGTTTTATGGTTATATTATTTGTAGTAATATATAAGGTTTTATCCGGGGTAATTTTTTCCTTCCGGCTAGCTTTTTTTAACCGTAAATATATCGATAATATTTTGGGTAGTTTAGATACGTAAGTATCTGTATTATTTTTAATTTTTAAAATCGTTCCTAATTTGCATATAAAAATTAAATCCTTATTTGTATATATATATTAGTTACTATTAAATATTTTTTTGTTATTTTTTATATCGTAAGTAATAAATTTTTTTATAATAGATAATATATAATTTTTTATATCGATCGGGTTCCTTTAGGTATAGGGCCTTATTTTAACCTTGGTATTTTTTAATTTATTTATTTAATTTCCATTATTTTTATTATTTTTGTTTTTTTTGTTACGTTCGGGATATCCGTATTTTTGGTATTAATTTTTTTTATTTTTTATATTTCCGTAACTATTAAGTAATCGTAAAGCCGGTTATAAAGGTACGTTATCGGATAATTACGGTTTAGGAAAATATTTTAACTTTTCGTAATTTTTTTTGTATTTTTGGAAGTAAGTTAGGATTTTTTTTTTTAACCATACCGAATATAATGGTTTTTTTGTTTTTTAGCTATCCTTTAAATACCGGGGTCCATCCGTTATATTGTTGTTTTTTAGGGGTCTTATATTAACTTTTTATATAACCTATTTTGTTACAATTATAATACCTAATTTGGTTCTAATTTTTTTTTTGCGCGGTTTCCAGTTCCATAAATTCCGGAACCGTTCCGTAAGTAATAAAAGGTATATTACGTTTTTTAGTTTGGTTAACTTCCGTAAATCTAGGTTTGGAAATAAATTGTTCCTTTCGTTCCTGTTATCGTTTATATTATCGGTTATCGATTTTAATTATTTTTGTAATATATTTATTTAGGGTAATAAGGCGTATTATTTTAACGATTTTATTTTTAATATCGTTTTTTAAACCCTTATAAAAAATATCGATTAGGTTATTATTTTTTTCGTTTACTTATTTTATTTTAATTATAAGGTTTTTAAACGTTATTACGTATTTGGACGCTAGTTTTTTTTGTTTTAAATCGAAAATTTTTTATATTACGGTCTTTTTTTCGTTTAGGTTTCCGAAATTGGCCTTTAATTTTTTTTCAAAATTGATGTAATATTAAAAAAAGGTTTTAATAATTTGCTATTAATCCGATTTTTTATTTTCCAAATAATTTCGTAAGGTAAGTTTAAATTAATTTAGGGTATTTTTTTTAAGAAATACCGTAACCGTAAAGATTTTGTCGGTTTTATTAATAATTTTTTCGAAACGAAAGTAAACGCGTACCTGGGTAAGGAAACTTTATACGTTACCTTTTCCGTCGTAAGGTTCGGGTTTTTTGGGTTTAATTTTAATTTCGTTAATTTTGGTAATATTAATTTAGGCCTTAAGGCGTTAAATAGTTTTTTCGAATTTTTTAATTATATTTTTATACTATTATATAATAAGTTTTTAAATATTATCCGATATATTAACGGTATAACGTATTATTTAAAGTTTAATTATATTATTAAACAAAAATTTGTAACGTATAACGGTTAATTAATTTAATTAATTATTAAACTTTAATCGTACGGTTTATGTTAATAATAATATTATGGAAATTTGGGTAATAAATTAAAAGTATAATTATGTTTAATAATAATAAATATTAAAAGTAATTTGGATAATTAAGTTATATTATAAGCTAAAGTTATCTAAATTATAAAAATAAACGAATATATATATCTTTAATTATTTTGATGGATTAAAATGGATTAAAATATCCATTTAAATCCATTACTATGGATTAAGATGGATTGGAATATTTATCCAAATCCACTATTATAGATTAAGATGGATTGGAACATCCATCCAAATCTACCATTATAGATTGAAATGGATTAGAACATCTATCCAAATCTATGTTACATAATCTTATCGCAAATGGGACGACCGTCCTCCGAAGCCAAGACCTAGTGAGGTCGTAACAGTCGGAAATAAGTTTTAAACTTTCCGACCGTTTATTTTTGGGCCAAGTTTTTAAGTTATAATATAATTTTTTCTTTTTAAAATTTTTGCTTTTAAAAATTAATTTATTTATCGTATTTATTTAGTAAATAATTTTTTTTATATATTATTTTCGGGTTATATTTAATTATTATATTTAATCATATTAAAAAATAAAAATGTTTTAAACGTAATAATGTTTTTATAACGGCTAACTGGCTTAACCAACTATTAAACCCTAATCGTACGGTTTATGTTGGCAATAATACTATAGAAATCTGAATAATAAGTCGAAATATAATTACGTTTGATAATAATAAATGTTAAAAATAATCTGGATAACCAAATTATATTACAAATTAAAATTATCTAAGTTATAAAAATAAACAAATATATATATCTTCCGTTATTTTAATAAATTAAAATAAATTAAAACATCCATCCAAATCCATCACCTTAAATTAAGATAGATTAAAATATCTATCTAAATCCATTACCCTAAATTAAAATAAATTAAAATATCCATCTAAATCTATATTACGTAATTTTATTGCAAATAAGATAACCGTTTCCCGAGGCCAAAACTTAATAAAGTCGTAACATAATTTCCCTTTTTCCAGATTTTTGCCCTTAAAGATTTCCTTTAATAAATCTTCCTTTTTTATTATATCGGATCGTATGTTTAACCGTAAGCTTTATAATCGTTTTAACCAAAAAAAAAGTACCGTTTTTTTTACTACTTACGTCCGAATATTTAATTTTAAAATAATACCGTATATACCTTATTTTAAAAATGGTTTTACCTGTAAAATAATCGACGACTTTCGTCGTTATAATAAATACATCCGGTATCTGGGTCGCAAATACGACGGATCTGGTATCCCGTTATCCTCCCTTAATAACGTTAATCGTAAAAAAAACCGTTTCGATCGTACATAACAGGCGGCAAAAAACCTATTAATTAAAACATAACAAAATATATAAAACGTTTTTTTAAAAATAACAAAGGCTATATTTCGCCTATCCCGTTTTAAAAAACAACAAACCCTTTTCCGAAAAAAAACCTCCGAACTGATCCGCCGTAAGATAACTTCCCTGGAAAAGTTAAAAAAGCAGGAACGTTTTAAAAAAAAATAATACCAAATTTCTGCTACTATTAACGTTTTCTATAAAAAAACCATTCATCCCTCGTAAGGTCCTACTTAAAATAATTTTAACTTTAATATCGTTAGCGCTAATAAAAATTTTTTAACAGGCGTTAGGCTCCCGTAAGGTTCTTTACCGGTTCCCATATATTTTCTAACTTTGGACAATCCTTTTATTTAACCAAATATTACCTTTTACCGTTTTCTTTCCTAATATCAAGGATTTTTTCGACTTTTTATATTAATACGTCTTTTATTACTTCCTTTTTTTATCCCGTATTAACTTAAATTATATCTACTACTAACTCCAATAAGGAAATATAAAAAACGGGATATAACTTAACTTTAAGGGATAATTCTAATTAATAATTATTTTTCGAAATTTTCTTTACGACCTTATAAAATCCGATATACTTAAAATCGAATTTTTTGTTAAATCGTTTGGTCTGGATATTTTTAGTAACTAAATAAACCATCTCCCCCTTTTAAAAAGTTAATCCTTTTAACCTTTTTTGGTTATAATATTTTTACATCTAAATACGTACAAATTTAAATTCTGTTTTTATTTCTATATATAACTATCTGAATTATTTTGAAATAAATATTACTTTAACATTAACTAATTTTTCTTTTTATAATTCTCGGTAAACTTTTAACATAAAACCGAAATTAACGTTAATTAATATTATTTTAATACTTTCATAATAACTTATATTATAAACCAACTAAATTATTAATAACTTTTTAACTCAATTATTTTATTTATAATTAATATAATACCGTAAATAAGTTTCAAATATTTGGTTAATTCTTTTTATTTAGCCATCTATCTATAATTTAAAAGCGCTTAAAAACTTATGGTTTAAGCCGAATTATGCCATAAAGCTTTACCAAAATTTTAAAGCAAATATAATACCTTTATCCGACATAACTTCCATTAAAAGTCCATATATGCTATTTAAATATCTAAAAAAAATATATGCTAATTATTCTACATTTATATCCTCGTTAAATAATAAAAAATAAGAAAATTTTATAAATCGGTTTACGATCACAAAAATACTATCGTAATATATACCTATTACTAAATCTTCTGATAATAATAATTTAATAATAAAATTAAAAATAACTAAATCCCATAATCGCTTTATAACTAGCAATAATTATAATTCTCCGTATGGTTTATAACATCGTACCTTAATTTTGTTGCACAGGTCGTACCCTTATAAAACTTTTTTAATTACTAATTTCATTCCGGAAAAATAATATATACGCTATAATCGTTCCATAATTTTATAAACTCCAAAATATCCGTACAACTAATATTCGTATATTTCGCGCGTCAGCTCTTTTTAATATTCCTTTAATACTTAGGTTTTGTCAGTTTTTTCATCTTCTAATAACTAATCGTTATATCGTTAAATCTTTTGGTATAAATCAAATATCGCCTTTTTAATTATTACAATTTATCGTATTTTCATATATCCTTCTTTTATCAGGTCGAATACTTAATATAGGATTTTAAAAACTTTCTCTTCTAGGTCTAATCGTCTGCTAAAAACGTCCGCTCTACCATTTTCTAACCCTTTTTTATAAATAATAACGAAATTAAACTCCGAAAAATATTTTACGTAACGGAATTATCGTCCTATTAATTCTCGAATAATAATAAATTAAATAAAGTTTTTATAATTTATATACACTTTAATTTAATATAAGTTTCTTTTAAAATAATATCTAAATTCCTTAAAAACGTTAATAATAACTAAAAATTCCTTATCCGGAATAACATAATTTAATTCGGCTCCTTTTAATTTATAAAAATAAAACGTAATAAAGTACAAGTTATTTTAATTATCTTTTTATCCGGCTACTACACTTAACGCATAATCCAAAATATCGATTTCTAATTCTACGGAACGTCCTAAATCGTACATAATCAATACTAGTTCGTTAATAATTACATCTTTAATCCTTTAAAAAGCTTTTTCTATTTTAACTATCCATTAAAACTTCGTCTCTTTTTTAGTAAAATTAAACAAAAATATCGCAATTTTGTTAAAATTACGAACAAACTTCCGATAATAATTAACGAATCCGAAAAAAGCCTGGATTTCGGTAACTATAATAAATATTTACCACTTTTAAATTACTACTATTTTCTTAAAGTCCATCTTAATATATCTCGAAATAATAACGCATTTTAAATACGGTACCTCTTACTTATAAAACTCGCTTTTTTCGGCATTAATTAAAAAATTAACGTTTTATAAAACCTAAAAAATTTTATAAATATATTCTTTATGTTTTTTTTCCGAATTTAAATAAATAAAAATATCGTCAAGGTAACAAACGACAAAAATATCAAAATACTTACGTAATACGTAATTAACCATTTTTTAAAATATCGCAAGTACGTTAATAAGCCCGAATAACATTATTAAATATTCGTACAACCCATACTTAATCCTAAAAGCTATCTTCCACTTATCTCCTAATTTAATACGAATCAAATTATACCTATCGCATAAATCTAAAGTAATAAACCACCTAATTTCGTAAAAGCAATCTTTCATTTCGGTAATTAAAAATAAAAATATACGATCCTTAACCGTAATATCGTTTAATTATCGGTAATCGATTATTAACCGTAATTTTCCATTTTTCTTTAATACAAAAAATATAAAATACCTTACTAATAACTTAAAACGTTTAATATATTCCTTACGTAACTTATTTTCGAAATATTCTTATAATACGTATAATTTTTATTAATTTAAATTATATATAAAGTAAAAAGTAATCGTTTTGTTATCTTTTAAAACTATTTCGTAATCCTATTTATTATATTTTAATAATTTTATCTTAACTTGGTTTTTAAAAAATCGTTCGTATTTACGATATTATAGTAATATTTTAACCATTTTTTCTAGTTCTTAAGGCTGGTATTATAAATCGTCGTTTATTTCGTATAATCGTATTTTTATCGTAATAATAACGCATCATATATACCTATCTTATCCTTTCTTTTATATATATCGTATTCTTTTAGGTAATAAAGTTTTTATCGTATCCTTATACCTATATTTACTATCGTTATTATTAATTAAATAATAAAATTTTTTCTTTAAATCGTTTTTATCGACAAAAAATAAAATGAATTTTACCTGGCCAATTTTTTAATTAATTAAAGGGTTATATTAATATAACCATTTTCTACCAAAAATTATATCGTAACTCCGTATTAAAATAATATCGAAATTAATAATTTATTTTCGTCCTTAAATACAAGTTTCGAAATAATTAATTTCGCAATTAACCCATCCGTTATTATAAATAAATTTAATACCTTCGGCATTTTTAATTTTATAAAATTCGGCTTTATTCTTCCATAACAAACGCAATTCGTTAATTACCTCCGGTCTAATATAATTCGGGTTAACTCCGCAATTTACCATAACGGTATATTATTTTTTCCTAATTCATATTTTAACTATAATAAAAAAAATTTCTATCTTTTTTACTATCATACATAAAGCTTTTTTAAAAAGGATATATTAACTTCCTCTACTTTTACCAACCCGTAACTCCCTTATAAATAACGTTTTTTTTTTAGGGGCTATATTTATAACTACCTTAACTATCCTTTTTATCGGCGTAATTAAACCTCCAGTTCGAAAATTTTTTCTTTATATCGTTTAATTTACTTCCTTAGGTTAATAATTTATTCTTTAAGGATTTCGGCTTTTTCCGACCAATCTATCGCTATAACCCATTCCTCGTTTATTATCGTTATTAATTAATCTTAATATCCTTATCGTTCCTAATACTGGACATAATATTAAGCTATCTCGGCTAATTATTCGCTAATTTCTTCCTATACCTTTTTTTTTCCTTCGAATTTTTAACATAACTTTTGCAAAAATAAAGGTTATTTAATATCTCGTTTTGGACCTTTATTACCGTTTGGTAAACCTATTTTTCCTATATTTTATAGTTATACCATTTATAATAACACATAAGGTTTTATTCGGAACAATCCTTTCCTTCCGGCCAATTTCCTCTAGCCGTAAATTTGTCGATAATATCTTAAATAATCTAAATACGCAAATATTTATACCACCTTTAATCCTTAAAATCGTTTCCAATTTACGTATGGAAATTAAATCCTTATTTATACATACGTATAAGTCGTTATTAAATATATTTCTATTATTTCTCGTATCGTAAGCAATAAGTTTTTTTGCAATAAATAATATATAATTTCCCATATCGGTCGGACTCCCTTAAGCATAAAGTTTCGTTTTAACCTTAATATTCCTTAATCCATTCATTTAACTTCCATCGTTTTTATCGTTATTATTTTTTTTGTTACGTTCGGAACACCCATATCTCTAGTATTAATTCTTTTTATCCTTCATATTCTTATAACTATTAAATAATTATAAGATCGGCCATAATAACGCGTTATCGGATAATTACAACCTAAAAAAATACCTTAACCTTTCGTAATCCTTCCCGCATTTTTAAAAATAAATTAAAATTTTCTTTTCTTTTAACCATACCGAAAATAACGGCTTTTTTATCCCTTAATTATCCTTTAGGTACTAAAATCCAACCGTTATATTATTTTTTAAAAGTTCTATATTAATTCCTAACATAACCCATTTTGTTACAGTTATAACATTTAATTTAACTTTAATCTTTTTTTTATATAATCTTCAGCTTTATAAATCCTAAATAAATACCGTAAAACATACTATTTTTTCGTAAAACGCTGGAATAAATAAAATATTTAATCTTATTATTATATTTAGCATTTCTAATTTTCCAAACGTATTATCGGTTATTAATCTTAACTGCTATCGTAATATAATTAATCAAAAATTCGGATCGGTTTTCCTTAAAAAGCTCCCTTTAAATTTTTTCTTTTAGGTTTTTAAAAAACTTAACCATTAAAGCTTTTTATTCCCAGTTTATTTTCGAAACCAACTAAACAAACGTAACGCTATAATTAAATACGAACCTTTTTTAAATTAAATCCTTAAATTACATTTCGGCTTTCGTTTTTTCGTCTACTATACCGAAAACTTTTTGCAATATATTTTCGAATTTTTCGTAATTATTATATACGGCCCGCACCTTAAATAACCGTAACTTTAAAAATAATATAATATATTTTTTTAAAGCTAGTTCGAACCATATAATTACATTCCTTTTAAGGTAATTAATTACGAATTTAACTTTCGACGTAAAAATTACAAGTTAAATAAGAAAATAACCAAAATAAGTTCGGCATTAAGTAAAAAATAACTATAACTTGGTAAAAATCCCGTTAAACGGTTTTAATTTAAATAATTTTAATACCTTCCCGGATTCCTTAATAAAAACCAGCGGAATTAATCGAACTTCCCTTAAAGGACCTACGGTTATAAAACCTTTATCCTTTCCTTTTAACCCTTTTTAAACGGTCCTAAATAAGGTAATAAGGTCGGTATTATCTTTTTCGAATTAAGTAATACGTTTATTTATTACGTTTAATTATTAAAATACTTATTCCTTAATAAAACTCGGCTCCTATAAAACCTTTTCGTTATCCGAAACCGTAATATTTTCCGGAATTATATAAACAAAATTAATAAATTACTTACTACCGGATATAATATCAAAAATATTATTCAAAATCTAACAATATTATTAAACAAAAGCTTATAACGTATAACGGTTAACTAACTTAACCAACTATTAAACCCTAATCGTACGGTTTATATTAATAATAATATTATAAAAATCTAAATAATAAATCGAAATATAATTATATCTAATAATAACAAATATCAAAAATAATCTAAATAACCAAATTATATTACAAACTAAAACTATTTAAGTTATAAAAATAAACGAATATATATATTTTCCGTCATTTTGGTAAATTAAAATAAATTAAAACATTTATCCAAATCCATCACCCTGGATTAAGATAAATTAAAACATCCATCCAAATCCATCACCTTAAATTAAAATAAATTAAAATATCTATCCAAATCCATATCACGTAATCTTATTACAAATGGGGCGACCGTCCCCCGAGGCCAAAACCTAATAAGGTCGTAACAGTTTTAATTTAATCGAAACGAATCGAAATTTTTAATTTTATTATATTTTTTTATGTTTCGTATTTTTGTTATAAATTTAAACGGAAAGTTTGTAAGGTTTATTTTAATTTTGGGAAATATTTTCGTTATATCGAATATAATAATTTTTATAATTTATTTAGTTTTTTTGTTTTTAAATATTAACGGTTTTTAAATAAGGAAAAATAATTAAAGCATAAAAAAAAATAAATACGAAAGGTTTTTCGTTTTATTGTTAATAAATTAAACCGTTTTTAAAAATAACGTAAAATTTTATGCCGTCGTAAAATTAAAATATTACGTCGTAATATTTAAAGTACGAAAACGATAAAGGAATTTAAACGATTAAAAAAAACGTAATAATAACTGGAAATTAAATTAATTATTTCCGTATAAGGCGTTTTTTTTGTTAATTAATTGTTAAATTAGGACGTATTTAATTTTAACGTCGTCGATGTTATTAATAAAATTTTTTTAATAGGTATTAAATTTTCGTAAGGTTTTTTATAAGTTTTTATATATTTTTTAATTTTGGATAATTTTTTTATTTAATTAAATATTATTTTTTTTTTATTTTTCCTTTTGGTTTCGAAAACTTTTTTAACTTTTTATATTAATACGTTTTTCGTTACCTTTTTTTTTGGTCCCGTATAAATTTAAATTATATCCGTTACTGATTTTAATAAGGAAATATAAAAAACGGGATAAAACTTAATTTTGGGTGGTAATTTTAATTAATAATATTTTTTAAAATTTTTTTTACGACTTTATATGGTTTAATATATTTAAAATTAAATTTTTTTTTAAGTCGTTTAGTTTAAATATTTTTAATAATTAAATAAATTATTTTTCCTTTTTAAAAAATTAATTTTTTTAATTTTTTTTAGTTATAATATTTTTGTATTTAGGTATATATAAATTTAAATTTTGTTTTTATTTTTGTATATAATTGTTTAAATTATTTTAAAGTAAGGATTATTTTAATATTAATTAATTTTTTTTTATAAGTTTTTATAAATTTTTGGTATAAAACCGAAATTAGCATTAATTAATATTATTTTAATATTTTCGTAATAATTTATGTTATAAGTTAATTAAATTATTAATAACTTTTCGATTTAATTATTTTATTCGTAATTAATATAATACCGTAAATAAGTTTTAAATATTTAATTAATTTTTTTTATTTAATTAATTATTTATAATTTAAAAGCATTAAAAAGTTTATAATTTAGGTTTAATTATATTATAAGGTTTTATTAAAATTTTAAAGTAAATATGGTATTTTTATTTAATACGATTTTTATTAAAAGTTTGTATATATTAATAAACTATTTAAAAAAAACGTACGTTAATTATTTTGTATCCGTATTTTCGTTAAATAGTAAAAAATAAAAAATTTTATGAATTAATTTACGATTATAAAAATGCTGTTATAATATATGTTCGTTATTAAATTTTCCGATAAGGGTAATTTGGTAATAAAATCGAAAGTAATTAAATTTTATGGTCGTTTTGTAACTGGTAATAGTTATAATTTTCCGTATGGTTTATGGTGTCGTATTTTAATTTTATTACATAAATTATATTTTCGTAAAATTTTTTTAATTATTAATTTTATTTTAAGGAAATAATATGTACGTTATAATTATTTTATGGTTTTATAGATTCCAGGATGTCCGTATAACTGGTATTTGTATATTTCGTGCGTTAGTTTTTCCTAATATTTTTTTAATATCTGGATTTTGTTAGTTTTTTTGTTTTTTGGTAATTAATTATTATATTGTTGGATTTTTTGGTATAAGTTAAATATTTTTTTTTTTGATTATTACGATTTATTATAGTTTTATATATCCTTTTTTTGTTAGGTTAAATATTTAATATGGAACCTTAAAAACTTTTTTTTTTAGGTCCGGTCGTTTGTTAAAAGTATTTATTTTACCGTTTTTTGATTTTTTTTTATAAATAATAACGAAATTAAATTCTGAAAAATATTTTGCGTAACGAAATTATTGTTTTATTAGCTTTCGGGTAGTAATAAACCGGATAAGGTTTTTATGGTTTATATATATTTTAACCTGATATAAATTTTTTTTAAGGTAATATTTAAATTTTTTAAAAGCGTTAACGATTATTAGGAATTTTTTATTTAAAATAACGTAATTTAGTTCGGGTTTTTTTTAATTTATAAAAATAAAACGTAATAAGATATAAGTTGCTTTAATTATTTTTATGTCCGATTATTACGTTTAACGTATAATCCGAAACGTCGGTTTCCAATTTTACGGGGCGGTTTAGGTCGTATATAATTAATACTGGTTCGTTAATAATTACGTTTTTAATTTATTAAAAAAATTTTTTTGTTTCGGTTATTTACCGGAATTCCGTTTTTTTTTGGTTAGGTTGGATAATGATATTACGATTTTGTTAAAGTTACGAACAAATTTTTGGTAATAGTTGGCGAATTTAAGGAAAGCCTGGATTTTAATAATTATAATAAATATTTTTTATTTTTAAATTATTATTATTTTTTTAAGGTTTATTTTAATATATTTTAAGGTAATTATATATTTTAAATACGGTATTTTTTGTTTATGGAATTCTTTTTTTTCGGCGTTAATTAAAAGGTTAGCATTTTATAAGATTTAAAAAATTTTATAAACGTATTTTTCGTAATTTTTTTTCGAATTTAAATAAATAAAAATGTTATCGAGATAATAAATAATAAAAATATTAAAATATTTACGTAATACGTAATTAATTATTTTTTAGAAAATTGCGGGTACGTTAATAAACCTAAACGGTATTATTAAATATTCGTATAATCCGTATTTAGTTCTAAAAATTATTTTTTATTCGTTTTTTAGCTTAATACGAATTAAATTATATCTGTTTCGTAAGTTTAAGGTAATAAATTATTTAATTCCGTAAAAACGGTTTTTTATTTTTATAATTAAGGATAAAGGTATACGGTTTTTAACCGTAATATCGTTTAATTATCGGTAATCGATTATTAATTGTAATTTTTTATTTTTTTTGGTATAAAAAATATAGGATATTTTATTAATAACTTAAAACGTTTAATATATTTTTTACGTAATTTATTTTTAAGGTACTTTCGTAATATGTATAATTTTTGTTAATTTAAGTTATATATAAGATAAAAAATAATTATTTTGTTATTTTTTAAGATTATTTTATAATTTTATTTATTATATTTTAATAATTTCGTTTCGATTTATTTTTTAAAAAATTATTCGTATTTATAATATTATAGTAATATTTTAATTATTTCTTTTGGCTTTTAGAACTGGTATTATAAATTGTCGTTTATTTCGTATAACCGTATTTTAATTATAGCAATAACGCGTCGTATATATTTATTTCGCCCTTTTTTTTGTATATATCGTATTTTTTTGGGTAATAAGGTTTCTGTCGTATTTTTATATTTATATTTACCGTTATCGTTATTAATTAAATAATAAATTTTTTTTTAAATCGTTTTTATCGATAGAAAATAAAACGAATTTTATTTAGCCGGTTTTTTAATTAATTAAAGGGTTATATTAATATAATTATTTTTTGACGAAAATTATATCGTAATTCCGTATTAAGATAATATCGAAATTAATGGTTTATTTTTATTTTTAAATATAAGTTTTAAGATAATTAATTTTGTAATTAATTTATCCGTTATTATAAATAAATTTAGTACTTTTTGCATTTTTAATTTCGTAAAGTTCGGTTTTATTTTTTTATGGTAAACGTAATTTGTTAATTGTTTTTGGTTTGATATAATTCGGGTTAATTCCGTAATTTATTATAACGGTATATTATTTTTTTTTGATTCGTATTTTGATTATAATAAAAAAAAATTTTATTTTTTTTATTATCGTACATAAAGCTTTTTCTAAGGGTATATATTAATTTTTTTTACTTTTGCTAGCTTATAACTTCCTTATAAATAACGTTTTTTTTTTAAGGTTTATGTTTATAATTATTTTAATTATCCTTTCTGTCGGCATAATTAAACCTTTAATTCGAAAATTTTTTTTTCGTATCGTTTTATTTAATTTGTTAGGTTGGTAATTTATTTTTTAAGGGTTTCGGCTTTTTCCGACCAGTTTGTTGTTATGGCTTATTTTTCGTTTGTCGTCGTTAGTTAATTTTGATGTCCCTGGCGTTCTTAATATTGGGCATGGTACTGGGTTATTTTTATTAGGTATTTTCCGATTTTTTCTTTTATCTTTTTTTTTTCGGGGTTGTCGGTATAAATACGTTAAAAGTATAAGTTGTTTATTATTTTTCGTTATACCTTTATTATTGTTTAATAGATTTATTTTTTTTACGTTTTATGGTCGTATTATTCGTAATAATATATGGGATTTTGTTTAGGGTAAATTTTTTTTCCGGCCAGCTTTTTGACGTTATAATAACGTCGATATTGTTTTATGTAATTATAATATGTAAATATCTATATTATTTTTTCGTTTATTTATTTTATTTTAGCTATAAAGTTTTTAAACGTTATTATATATTTAAACGTTAATTTTTTTTTACTTTAAATCGAAAATTTTTTATGTTATAGTTTTTTTTTCGTTTAAGTTTCCGAAATTAACTTTTAATTTTTTTTCGAAATTAATATAATATTAAAAAAGGATTTTAGTAACTTATTATTAATTTAATTTTTTATTTTTTAAATAATTTCGTAAAATAGGTTTAAATTAATCCAAGGTATTTTTTTTAAAGAACGCCGTAACCGTAAGGATTTTATCGGTTTTATTAACGATTTTTTCGAAACGGAAATAAATACGTACCTAAGTAAAAAAATTTTATATATTACCTTTTTTATTATAAAGTTCGGGTTTTTTAAGTTTAATTTTAATTTCGTTAATTTTAATAATATTAACTTAAACCTTAAAGTATTAAATAATTTTTTTAAATTTTTTAATCGTATCCTTATATTGTTATATAATAAGTTTCTAAATATTATCCGATATATTAACGGTATAACGTATTATTTAAAATTTAATTATATTATTAAATAAAAATTTATAACGTATAACGGTTAACTGGTTTAATTAATTATTAAACCTTAATTATACGGTTTATATTAATAATAATATTATAAAAATTTAAATAATTAATAAAAAACGTAATTACGTTTAATAATAATAAATATTAAAAATAATTTAAATAATTAAATTATATTATAAATTAGTATTATTTAAATTATAAGAAATTAATAAGCGTATATATGTTACTTTTAACTTAAAGTTCTTAAGTAATTTAAACCTTTAAGCCCATTAAAACCTTTAAGCCTATTGCTGGCTTAGGGTCCTTAAGGCGCCAAGCCCTTTAAGCCCTTTGAGCCAGTTATATAACCTGGGACCTACGTCGGAGATAAGTCTTAGGCTTTCCGACCGTTTGTCTTTGGGCCAAGCCCTCAGGTCATAACAAAATGGGGGTTCTTGATTTACAGATAATAATAACATAATAAATAGGATGTTCGTTAAAAAGATTTACGGACTTTTCCTTTAATTAAAAAACGGTATAATTATTTCTGGTTAAAAGCTTAAATTAATAACTAAAAAGCAAAACTAAATAGGTATTATTTACAGAAGAAAATCGATCGTTATATATTTATTTCGAATTTTAATAAGTATGCCTGGGATCTATGTAATCTATATGATCTGGTTAGATCACTTAAATTACCTAGATCATCTAGGTTTTAGCAGAAAAGGCCAAACTTTTCTTATTCCGAAGTTTAGCCGCCTGGAGCCTGCGCCAGGTTCCAAAAGCTGGTTTCTCTAAAACAGAAACCCCTATTCCTATATTATAATACTATTATAACGAACCTGTTATATATCTACCTGGAGGTATAAGCAGTATCCGAAATGGGGGTTCTTAATTTGCAGGTAATAATAGCATAATAAATAAGATATTCGTTAAAAAGATTTATAGATTTTTTCTTTAATTAAAGAACGGTATAATTACCTTTAATTAAAAGCTTAAATTAATAACTAAAAAGCGAAATTAAATAGGTATTATTTATAAAAAAAATTATCTGTTATATATTTAATTTTTATAAATAAATATATCATAAATCTGTTTAATTTATATAATTTATATAATCTAGTTCCAAAGTACTTAAATTTTAGTACGGGGAAGCTAAATTTTTCCTTAACCGAGGTTTACCCGGTTAAAACCTTTTTCGAAGACCTCCGAAGATAAATTTTTCTAAAGATAGAAACCCCTATTTTTATATTATAATATTATTCCCCCTTTTTAAGGATTTTTATTTTAAAAATAAAAACCGTAAGTAATTTTTTTATTGTACTAAAAAAATTTTTCTTAAGTTTTTTTTAATTAACTTTATTATAATAAGTCGTATGTAAAAGGAAAAAGGAAAAAGAAAATTATGCCCGAATTAACGTAACTTTCGTAATATTCGCGTTAATTCGATAAAAATATTTGGTATTAAAGTATTTTTTTGCTTTAATTATATTCGGTATAAAAAAACCGGCTAATTTTTTTATTTTAAGGCGTTAAAGTTATAATTATTACATTTGTTATTAACGTTTATTTTATAACGTTTTAACTATAAATTCCTTAAGGAAAATAAACGAAATTTAAAATCGTTGGTTTCGAAAGTAACGAAAAATTAAAAATAATTTCCTAACGTTTCAAAAAATTACGAAAAGGAAATAAAAGGTAATAAAAAAAAGATTAATTAAGTTACGGCGTTAATAAAACGAAAAATTAAAGAAATTTATTAAAAAATTAAAACGGTTACGTTTTTAATAGGATTTTTTTTAAAAAAAGGGCCTTAAAAATATTAAAGGAAAGTTTAAAATTAAATTAATTGGAAAAACGGGAAAAATTAAAAAAGAAATAACGTCGCGTAAAAATGGAATAAGCGCGGCTTATTTTTAAAATAAATACGGCGGTAAAGGTATTTACTTTTTTCGGTTGGAACGCCGAAAGTTTGGAATTTAGGTAAGGGACCGTTATCGCCTACGACTTTAGCTGGGTTAAAAACGGTCGGTTAGGATTTTGCCGATAAAAGTTTTTAATTAAGTCTATCGCATTCGTTAGGTATTTAAGCGATTCCTACGTATTTGTAACGAACCTGTTATACATCCACCTGGAGGTATGAGCAGTATCCGAAATGGGGGTTTTTGATTTGTAGGTAATAATAGCTTAATGAATAGGGTGTTCGTTAAAGAGATTTACGGACTTTTTCCTTAATTAAAAAACGGTATAATTATTTTTAATTAAAAGTTTAAATTAATAGTTAAGAAGCAAAAATTAAATAGGTGTTATTTATAAAGGGAAATCGATTATTATATATTTATTTCGAAATTTAATAAGTATGACTGGGATTTATATGATTTAGGTAATCTGGTAGATTACTTAAATTATTTAAATTACTTATTTTTTGGCAGGAAAGGTTAAGTTTTTTTTTTACCGAAATTTAGCTGCCTGAAGCTTACGCCAGATTTTAAAAGTTAGTTTTTTTAAGATAAGAACTTTTGTTTTTATATTATAATATTATTTCCCTTTTTTAAAAAATTTTATCTTAAAGATAAGAACCGTAAGGATTTTTTTTTGTTTTGATAAAGGGGTTTTTTAAGTTTCTTTCGGTTGATTTTATTATAACAGGTCGTATTTAAAAGGAAAAAGGAAAAAGAAAATTACGTTTGCATTAATAAGAATTTTGTATTATCCGTATAAAGAATATTAAAAAGTTTAGTTTAAAAATTATTTTTTGTACAAATTATGTTTATTTTAAAAAAACCGAATATTTTTACGTAATGGGTATTTTAAGTTATAGTTATTATATTCGTTATTAGCGTTTAGTATATAACGTATTAGAAATAAATTTTTTAACGAAAATTGAAAAAAAATATAACCGGTTATAAAAAAAGTAACGTAAGGTAAAAAATGCTTTAACTATTTTTTTAATCGTTTAAAACGATTATGTTTTTAATAAAATATTTTGAAAAAAAAAGGTTATTATTATTTTAAAAAAAGGATTTAAACGAAATTAATAAAAAGATTAAAAAAAGGTAAAAAAAAAGTAACGTTATATAAAGGCGGAATAGGTACAGTTTGCTTTTAAGATAAACGTTATGGTAAAAGCATTTATTTCTTTCGGATGGAACGCCGAAGGTCTGGATTTGGGCGGGGGACTGTTATCGCTTGCGATTTTAGCCGCGTTAAAAACGGTCGGTTAAAATTTTGCCGATAAAAGTTCTTAATTAGGTTTATCGTATTCGTTAAGTACTTAAGTAATTTTTATGTATTATTTTTAAGTAGGTAATTTATTTATTTAATTAAATATTAAATTTTGTTTTTAATTATTTTAAAATTTAATATTTTTTCGATTTCGTAATCGTTATCGTTTTTTTCGATTTTAAGGTTTTTTTTAAGCGGGGCGTTTTTTGGGGCTGGTTTTAATAAGGAAATATAGAATATAAGGTATATTTTTATAGTTTTAGGTAACGATAATTTATAATTAATTTTTAAAATAATTTTTTTAATTTTAAACGGTTTAAATTTTTTAAAATTAAGTTTATCGTTAAATTTTTTTGTTTTAATTTAGGAAAAATTCGACGTTACGTTTTATTTTTAACGTAATAAGTAAATTTTATTTCCTTTCGATAAAATTAAGCCTTTAATTTTTTTTAATATTAGGCCATTTTTTATTATAAAAATTATAATTTAATTTAAAATCGGGCTTATATTATTTTAATTTTTGTTATTATTATTTTTATTCATAAAATTACCCTAATAAGAATTAATTTTTTACGTATTAATTATTTTAATCGTTAAATTATTACGTTATGTTTATATATAGCCGTATAAAGCGATATTTTTATATTTTCGTTAACGGACGTATTATAAATTATTTATACGAATAATAAAAATTTAATTTAATTATTTTGTTAATAATTAACGTAATTTTGAAAGTATTATTTTAAGGTTTAGTTTAATCGTTTTATTTAATTATTTATTTAAAGGTAATAAGTTATTAAAAATTTGAATTTAATATTAATTTACTTAAAAAAGTTATTATTAAATTTAGATATAAAAAGTTTATTTCGATTAAAAACGATTCTTTTTGGTATATTATATTTATCGAAATAATATTAAATAAAAACGTAAGTTAATTATTTTATTATTACGGTTTTTTAAAAGGTAAAAAGTATTTATATTTAATAAATTTATTAATAATTATTAATACCGTATCGTAATTAATTTTAATAAAAAAATTTTTAATATAAAAAAATTAATAATAAAATTTTAAATTATGGTATTTTATATTTTATTAAATATATTTATAGGTTATAATAAGTTATATAGCTTATAACAAATTACCTTTATTTTATTACAAATATTATAATTTTTAATTATTTATTTAATTATTTGGCGAAATTTTAAGAAATTATATTTTTTTTAAAATTATTTAATAATTTTAAATATTTCCTGGTATTTATGTAAAAAGTTTTCGTAAAATTTTTAAAAAAAAATTTTTTATTGTTAGCAAAAAATGTAAATTTTACCGCGAAATAATAATTAGTTTTTATCGTTTTTTTTTAATTATTTAATTTTTTTTTTGTTTTTTAAAGTCGTAAAAATTTTTAAATTAAGTTAATTTTTTAAAAGTAAGTTATTTTAAGGTTATATATAATTATATTATTTTATTATCCTTACGATATAATATTTATATATATTATTTGAAAATTTTTAAATCGTAATTTTTTTTTCAGTTTAAAATATCTGCTTAAATATATTTTTTTATTTTTAATATAGTAAATTTTAAAATTAAATTTACATAAAAAAATTATTTAATTTTTATAACGTTTATTTAATTCCTGGATTATTATAAATTAAATAAGATTTTTATAATTTAAATAAATATTAAATAAATTTTTAATTTTATTAAGAAATAATTTTTATTTTTTAAATATTAAAATAATCGTTAACAATTTTTTGTCGTAAATAAAATATTCTTTTTTTATTTTTTTAAAGGTTTTAAAAAAGTACGTTATTAGGTATTATTTTTATTATTTTTTAATTATTTTAAAATTATTTTAAGGGTATAATTTAAAGTATTTATTTTAAGTTATTTTTTTTATTATGGTTTGGTAATTTAATTACCGGGGCGTTAATAATTTTATCCTTAATTCTTTAAAAGATTTTTTTATTTTTTTTTAAAAAATTCGAATTTTTTTAACGTATTTTTTAATAATAAGTTGGGTTAAAAGGTTAATAAGTTTACCGTAATTTTAAATTAAAGGTCGTATATAATTAATAAATTTTAAAGATTAACGGATATTAATAATAATAATTTTTAATTTAAAATTTAAAATTTAAATTTGTCTTAAGGTAATAATAAAACTTAAAAAGTTTAATTTTTAAATTTATTAAACGTTTTTTTTAACGTTTATTAATAAGTTAATCTTTTCGAAAATTTTTAATACTTAAGTAATATATTTTTTATATTTTTTTTAAAGTTTTTAAATAAATAAAAATATCGTTTAAATAAACGAAAACGAATATATTTCAAAATTTCTGTAAATTAATAATAAATATATATTAAAAACTGGTTAAAATATTAATTAAACTTTACGGCATAATTTTATATTCGTAATATTTATAAATAATTTTAAAAATAATTTTTTATTTTTCGTTTTTAATTATTTAAATTAAATAATAACCGTTTAATAAGTTTAAAGTTATAAATTATTTAATTTTATTAATATTTATTAACGTTAAAAAATATTTATTTTTAATAATAATATTATTTAATTATCGATAATTATATATTCGTCGGTATATTAAATTTTTATTTTTATCAATCTTAATTTTGTTATTTTTTATTTTTGGTATTATTACGATTAAATATTTTATAAATAATTCGGATTTTTAAATATAACTTTTTTTAAGGTTTCGTTAAATTTTTTTTTAAAAAACCTTAATTTTTTTAAGTTTTATATAATAAATTTAATAAAATTTTAAATAATATCTTTTTTTAATAAAAATTTTATAATTTTATTAATTATATTTAAATAATTTTTTTCTAGTTTATTTTTTAAATAACCTTTTAAATTATCGGTATTTAAAAAATATTATTATTATAAAATTACAAATTTTGGTTTTTTTAATTATATAACAGATTTTATAAATTTATGCATTAAAATTATCCCATAAAAACGTTTAATATTTTTAATTAATCCGTAAATTACTAGAACGAAATTATAATATTTTAAAAATAATATTATATTTTAAATTATCAGTAATATTAAAAATAATCCGTTTTAAATATTTTTATATTTAAATTAAAAGTTTTTTAAATTTTTAAAAAATTTGGTTTTTATCGTAAATAAATAAATTTTTCTTAATTATACGTAACTTATATAATTATTATTTATATTTTTAAAAAATTTGGTATTTTTTAATTATCCTGGAAAAAATAAAGGTTTTTTTTGTTCCGGAATTAATTATAGCGTTAAATATTTTATTTTTATAATAAATTAAAATTTCGATTTAATTCCGTATTTTTTTTTTTTACCTTATATAAGGTTTTATATATAAAAGTTTTTCGGTACCTTATTATCGAAAACTTTTATTATTTTTTAATTAACGGGTTTTAAAAGTTAAAAAGTATTTTTATTTATAGGCTTTTTTAGTTATATATTTAATATAGTAATTATTTATATATTTAAACCATTTTTTATTACCGAATTAATATTTAAAAATAATTATTTTTTTAACTTTTCCATAAGTTTTATATTTTGCGAATTATTAAGTTAAAAGGGTAAATTTCCGAAAGGAATATTTTTATAATTAAAAAGTTATATTTATCGCAACATATTAGCATATAATATAATTATCCTTATGCTATAATTTTCTGGTTTTATTTTGATTTAAGATATAAGTAATAAAACTTAAAATAATCTGATTATTAGGAAATTTTTATATATTTGTATTTATCGTCTGGTTCCGTAAACGTTTTTTATCGTATTTTGGCCAAAAGTCGTTATTTCTTTTTGATTCGTTAATAAATAAGGTAATTATAATTATAATAAGTAATAAAATATAAAAAATTATAATTATTTACTGGAAGCTTTAAATATAATAAATATTTTGAAAAAATATAATATTCGGAAAATAATTATCCATAACTATCGAAATCTTTCGTAACTAATTGTCCTGGTCGTATATTTTATACTTTTAGGTATCAAAATAATAAATATATTTTAACGTAATAGTTACCTTAAAATTAATTCGTTCTAAATAATATTTGTAAACTTAAACCGTAACATTTTTATAAATAATATAATTTTCGTAATTTAAATCGTTATTTTTAACCTTATTAATCGTAATAATAATAAATTCCTAATCGGCAGAAATAAAGTTTATTTTCTTTTTATTCTTATTTTTATTATTTATATTTCGTTCGGCCGTACGAACCTTTTTTTTAAGTTAAAAATTTTTATCCTTTTAAAAATTTTTTTAAGAATTTTTTTTTCGTTAAAAAATAATATTCATTTTTAAAATGGCCTTTTTTATTATAATTAAAATATTTAACCTTAAATTTCTTTTTTACATTCCGTTAAAATAATATTAATTTTTTTTAAGATTTATTTTTTATTTTTTTCTTATTATTAAAACGTTTATCGTTATTTCGTTTGCTAGTACCTTTTTTTTTAAGGTACCGATTAAAAATACGACGGTTTATAATAATAATTTTATTTGTATAATTTTTAAAAGGATTAACTTTAAATATCTTAAATATTTTATCCTTAATTAATTTTTTAAGCCGTTATAATAAGGGAAAAATAATACGTTTTGTACAAATTTAAAAATAACCGTTAATTTATTAAATTTATTTATAATTAAAATAATTTACTTAAGCTTATATATTAACTTAATTATATGTTATTATTTATTTATACTTCCGTATAAAATTTATATTCGTTTCTTAAAGTTCTTATAAGTATTAAAAATATAATTAATAATATTTAAATAATCGTTAAAAGGATTTATTAAGTAATTATTAGAAATAAGTTCGAATTAATCGAATATTTTTTTAATAAGTAATTAAAAAGTAATTATAACCTTTTAATAATCCTTAAAGAAAATTTCTTTATATTTTTTAAAATAAAGTTTAATTTCGACCAGGAATTTTTTTATATTAATAAATTTATCATAAAGTTTGGGGGTAATTAACTTATATTTTTTAATATTTAATATTTTATAGTAAGTAAAAAAAGGTATAATTTCTTTTTAATTTTAACTAAAAAAAAAAAAAAAAACAGAAATTTGCGGGCGGGGTATAAATATTTTAAAAAAAAGTACCGGGGTTTTTGGATAAGGTACGGAAATTTTCTTTTTTAATTATCGAACGAATCGGATATTTTCCTGCTTAAATTTTACGATTTCTTTAACCGTAAGGTCCAACCGTTTATCGATTATAACCTTTTCTTTTTCCATTTTTTATTTTGCATTTTTAATTTTTTCTTTTTCTTTTAATTAAATTTTTTAACTTAAACTTCGATAATATTTTCCGTTTCCTTAAAGGTAAAAATAAGTTACTATTAAAAAAAAAGATTTTCCTTATTTTTTAACTTTAATAATTACGGGTACCATATTATCGATTAATTAAAAAACTTTTTTAATAAAAGGTAAATTATATAATCCGGTTATTAATTTTTTATTAATTAATAACGGAAATTAAATATATTATTTATTTATTAAACGTTATTTTATAATATCGTTTTTATTAAGTTTAAAAAAGTTTATACCTAATTAAACCTTAAATTAGTCGTTAATTATTAATTAAAAATTTATCGAAATATAACGAATTTATTATATATTTACCTAAAGGTATAAATAATATCCGAAATAAAGGTTTTTAATTTACAGGTAATAATAATTAAATAAATAAAGTATTCGTTAAAAAATTTACGAATTTTCCCGTTAATTAAAAAACGATATAATTATTTTTATTTAAAAGCTTAAATTAATAACTAAAAAGCGAAAATTAAATAAGTACTATTTATAAAAAAAAACCGATTATAATATATCCATTTCGAAATTTAATAAATGTACCTGGGATTTATATGATCTAGGTAATTTGGTAAATTACCTAGATTACCTAAATTACTTACTTCTTGGCAGAAAAGGCCAAGCTTTTCCTTACCGAAGTTTAGCCGCCTGGAGCCTGCGCCAGGCTCCAAAGGTCAGTTTCTCTAAGACAGGAACCCCTGTTCCTGTACTGTAACAGTATTATCCTTAAATAAAAAATTTATTTATTTAATTAAGTATTAAAATTTATCTTTAACTATTTTAAAATTTAATATTTTTTCGATTTCGTATTCGTTATTATTTTTTTCGATTTCGAATTTTTTTTTAAACAAAACGTTTTTTAAGGCTGGTTTTAATAAAGAAATATAAAATATAAGGTATATTTTTATGGTTTTAGGTAATAATAATTTATAATTAATTTTCGAAACGACTTTTTTAATTTTAAACAGTCCAAGTTTTTTAAAATTAAGCTTATCGTTAAATCTTTTTATCTTAATTTAAAAAAAGTTTAATATTACGTTTTTTTTAACGTAATAAGTAAAGTTTATTTTTTTTAAATTAATCCCTTAACCTTTTTATTATTATAATACGGGGCCATTTTTTATTACAAAAATTATAACTTAATTTAAAATCGGGCTTATATTATTTTAATTTTTATTATTATTATTTTTATTCGTAAAATTATGGCGGTAATAATTAATACCTTATATATTAATTATTCGGATCGTTAGGTTATTATATTATATTTATATATAATTATATATAATAACATACTTATATCTTCGTTAACGAACGTATTATAAGTTTTATATATAAATAATAAAAATTTAACTTAATTATTTTATTAATAATTAACGTAATTTTAAAGGTATTATTTTAAGATTTAATTTAATCGTTTTATTTATTTATTTATTTAGGGATAATAAGTTATCGAAAATTTAAATTTTATATTAATTTATTTAAAAAAACTAATACCAAATTTGGATAAAAAAAATTTATTTCGATTAAAAAAAATTTTTTTTAGTATTCCGTATTTATCGAAATAATATCGAATACAAACGTAAGTTAATTATTTTGCCGTTACGGTCCCTTTAAAAGGTAAAAAATACCCATATTTAATAAATCTGTTAATAATTACCCATATCGTATCGTATTCGATTTTAATAACGGGATCCTTCGATATAAGAAAATTAATAATAAAATTTTAAATTATAATATTCCATATTTTATTAAGTATATTTATAAGTTAAAATAAACCATACGGCTTATAATAAATTACCTTAACTTTATTATAAACGTTATAATTTTTAATTATTTTTTTAATTATTTAACGGAATTTTAAAAAATTATATTTTTTTTTTAAAATCGTTTAATAATTTTAAATATTCTTTAATATTTATATAAAAAATTTTCGTAAAATTTTTTAACGAATTCTTTTAATTACTGGTAAGGAATATAAATCTTACCGCGAAATAATAACTAATTCTTATCGTTTTTTTTTTAATTATTTAATTTTTTTTTATTTTCTTAAACCGTAAAAATTTTTAAATTAAGTTAACTTTTTTAAAATAAACTGTTTTAAAATTATACATAATTATATTATTTTATCGTTTTTATAATATAATACTTATATATATCACTTAAAATTTTTTAAATTATAATTTTTTTTTTAACTTAAAATATTTATTTAAAATTTTTTTTTATATTTAATATAATAAATTTTAAAGTTAAACTTAAATAAAAAAATTATTTAATTTTTATAATATTTATTTAATTTTTAAGTCGTTATAAATTAAATAAAAATTTTATAATTTAAATAAATATTAAATAATTTTTTAATTCCGTTAAAAAATAATTTTTATTCCTTAAGTATTAAAATAATCGTTAATAATTTCTTATCGTAAATAAAAGACTTAAGTTCTGCATTTTTAAAAACTTTAAAAAAATAAATTATTAAATATTATTTTTTATTACTTTTTAATTATTTTAAAATTATTTTAAAAGCGTAATTTAAAACCTTTATTTTAAGTCGTTTTTTCTTATTATAATTTAATAACTTAATTACTAGAACGTTAATAATTTTATTTTTAATTTTTAAAATTTTTTTTTTTATTTTTTTAAAAAAATTCGAATTTTTTTCCGATATATTTTTTGGTAGTAAGCTTAATTAAAAAACTAACAAGTTTACCGTAATTTTGGACCAAAAGTTATATATAACCGGTAAATTCTAAAAATTAACGGGTATTAATAATAATAACTTTATTAAGGATTAATTAATTTTTAATAACTTTTAATTTTAAATTTTAAATTTAAATTTATCCAGGGGTAATAATAAAATTTAAAAATTTTAATTTTTAAATATATTAAACGTTTTTTTTAGTATTTATTAATAAGTTAACCTTTTTAAACGCTTTTAATACTTAAGTAATATATTTTTTATATTTTATTAAAATTTTTAAATAAAAAAAAATATCGTTTAAATAAACGAAAACGAATTTATTTAAATATTTCCGTAAAATAATAATAAATATATATTAAAAATTAATTGGAACGTTAATTAACTTTTATAATATAATTTTAAAATCGTAATATTTATAAATAATTTTAAAGGCGGTTTTTTATTTTTTATTTTTAATTATTCGAATTAAATAATAACCGTTTAATAAATTTAAAACTATAAATTATTTAGTTTTATTAATATTTTCCCTTATAATATTTATTAATATTAAGAAATATCCGTTTTTAATAATAACATTATTTAATTATCGATAATTATGTATTTTTTAATATATAAGGTTTTTATTTTTATTAATCTTAATTTTATTATTTTTTATTTTTGGTATTATTATAACTAGATACCTTATAAATAATTCGGATTTTTGGATATAAATTTTTTTAAAATTTCGTTAAAAAAATTTTTAAAGTTTATATATTAAATTTAATAAAACTTAAAATAATATTTTTTTTAATAAAAATTTTATAATTGCATTAATTATAATTAAATAATTTTTCGCAAGTTCGTTTTTTAAATATTTTTTTAAATCGTCGATATTTAAAGGGAATTATTAATATTAAATTAAAAACTTTAACTTTTTTAATTATTTAACAAATTTTATAAAATTCTTTTTTAAAATTATCCCATAAAAACGTTTATTTTTTTTAATTAATCCGTAAATTATTAAAATGAAATTACGATATTTTTAAAATAATATTATATCTTAAAATGGTAACAATATCGAAAATAATTCGTTTTAAATATTTTTATATTTAAATTACGAATTCCTTAATTTTCCGGAAAATTCGTTCGTTATCGTAAATAAATAAATTTTTATCAATTTTTTTAACTTATATAATTATTACTTATATTTCTAAAAGATTTAATATTTTTCGATTATTTTAAGGAAAATAATTTTTTTTTATTCCGGAATTAATTATAACGTTAAATATTTTATTTCCATAATAAATTAAAATTTCGATTTAATTCCGTACTTTTTTTTTTTTACCTCGTATAAAGTTTTATATATAAGGGCTTTTCGGTACCTTACTTTCGAAAACCTTTATAATTTTTTAACTAATGCATTTTAAAAATTAAAAAACCTTTTTACTTACCTACTTTTCTAACTATATACTTAATATAATAGTTTTTTATATACTTAAACCATTTTTTATTACCGAATTAATATTTAAAGATAACTATTTCTTTTATAGCTTTTTTTAAAGTTTTATATTTTGCGAATTATAAGGTTTAAAAAGTAAATTTCAGAAAAAAATACTTCCATAATTAAGAAATCGTATTTATCGTAAGATATTAGTACGTAACATAAACATTTTTATATTATAACTTTCTAACTTTACTTTAATTTAAGGTATAAATAATAAAACTTAAGGTAATCTAGCTATTAAAAGGTTTTTATATATTTATATTTATTATTTAATTTTATAAACGTTTTCTTATTATATCCTGGCTAATAATCGTTATCTTTTTTAATTCGTTAATAAATAAGGTAATTATAATTATAATAAGTAATAAAATATAAAAATTTATAATTATTTGTTAATAATTTAAGGTATATTTTATATTTTAAAAAAATATAATATTCAAGAAATAATTATTTATAATTATCGAAATTTTTTCGTAATTAACCGTTTAGATCGTATATTTTATATTCCTATATATCGAAATAATAAATATATCCTAACATAATAATTACCTTAAAGCTTACTTATCTTAAATAATATTTATAAATTTTAGCCGTAATATTCTTATAAATAACATAATTTTTATAATCTGGGTCGTTATTTTTAATTTTATTAATCGTAATAATAATAAATTCTTAATCGGCAAAAATAAGGTTTACTTTTTTTTTATCCTTTTTCTTATTATTTATATTTCGTTCGGCCGCGCAGATTTTTTTTTAAGTTAAAGGATTCTTTCTTTTTAAAAGTTCCTTTTTTTCGCTAAAAAATAATATTTGCTTTTAAAATAACCTTTTTTGCTATAATTAAAATATTTAACTTTAAACTTATCTTTTTTAAATTCTGTTAAAATAATATTAATTTCCTTTTAAAATTTATTATTAATTTTTTTACTTTTATTAAGGTATTTATCGCCATTTTATTTACCGGTACCTTTTTTCTTAAGATATCAATCAAAAATACGTTAATCGGTACTAATAACCTTATTTATATAATCTTTAAAAAGGTTTATTTTAAGTATCCTAAATATTTTATCTTTAATCTGTTTTTTAGGCCGTTATAAAAAAAATAATATATCTTATAAAAATTTAAAAATAGCCATAAATTGGTTAAATTTAATCGTATATTTAGCTATTAAAATAATTTCCTTAAATTTATATATTTATTTAATTACATCTTATTACTTATTTATATTTCGGTATAAAATTTATATTCTTTCTTTAAAATTATCGTAATTATTAAAAATATAATTAATAACATTTAACTAATCGTCGGAGGAATTTATTAAATAATTCTTAAAAATAAGTTTAAACCAATCGAATACCTTTTTAATTAATCATTTTCCGTTAAAAAACTTTTATATTACTTAAGGTAAAATTTAACCTTAATTAAAAAACTTTCCCTATTAATAAATCAATTATAAAATTTAAAAGTAATTAATTTATAACTTTCAATATTAAGTATTCCATAATAAGCAGGAAAAAATATAATTCCTTCCCTCTCGTAATTAAATAAAAAAGGAATAAAAATTTTTAAACGAAAAATAATTTCAAAAAAAAGTACAAAAATCTTTTTTTTAAGTTATCAGACGAATTTAACGTTTTTCTTTTTAAATCTTATAACTTTTTCGGCCATAAAATCTAATCGCTTATTAATTATAAATTTCTTTTTTTTTTCCTTTTTTAACTTTTATATTTTATTTTTTCTTTTTCTTTAAATCGGATTTTTTACGCTAAATTTCGATAATTTTTTCGGAAGCAGAAATAAGTTACGGTTAGGGAAAAAATTTTTTTTAAATCCTTAACTTTGGTAATTATTAGTACCATATTATCGATTAATTAAAAAACTTTTTCGATAAAGATAAATTATTTAATCCGGTTATTAATTCTTTATTATTTAATAACGGAAATCGAATATATTATTTATTTATTAAACGTTATTTTATAATATCGTTTTTATTAAGTTTAAAAAACTTATGCTTAATTAAACCTTAAATTATTCGTTAATATTTAATTAGAAAAATATTTAAATATAACGAACTTATTATATATTTATTTAAAAATATAAATAATATTTAAAATAAAAATTCTTAATTTATAAATAATAATAATATAATAAATAAAATATTCGTTAAAAAAAATTTATAAATTTTTCCTTTAATTAAAAAACGGTATAATTATTTTTAATTAAAAACTTAAATTAATAATTAAAAAACGAAATTAAATAAGTATTATTTATAAAAAATAATTACCCGTTATATATTTAATTTTTATAAATAAATATATCGTAAATTTATTTAATTTATATATTTTATATAATTTAATTCCAGATTACCTAAATTACTTAAATCCATTAAATTACTTAAACCTTGGCACGGGGAAGCCAAGCTTTTCCTTAACCGAGGTTTACCCGGTCGGAACCTTCTTCGAAAACCTCCGAGGACAGGTTTCTCCAAAGACAGAAACCCCTGTTCCTATATTATAATAACTATTTCCCCTTTCCAAGGATCTTTGTCCTAAAAATAAGAACCGTAGGTGGCCTTTTTATTTTGTTAAAAGGATTTTTTCCGTAACTTTTTAATTAACTTTATTATAACAGATCGAATTAAAAAAAAAAAAAGAAAATCGCGATTATTTTAGCAAAAATCTCGTATTATTTACGTAAAAAATATTAAACAGTTTAGTTTAAAAATTAACCTTTATTCGAACTATATCCACTTTAAAAAAACTAAATGTTTTTACGTAATAGGTATTCCAAGCTACAGTTGTTATATTCGTCGTTAACGCCTAGCCTATAACGTACTGGAAATGAATTTTTTATCGAAAATTAGGAAGAAATACGACCGTTTATAAAAAAAGTAATGTAAGGTAAAGGATATTTTAGTTCCGTATTAAAAGTTTACTAAAAAAAAAAAAAATAAAAGAACTTATTAATCGATTAAAACGATTACGCCTTTAATAGGACGTTTTTTAAAAAAAAGGCCGTTATTATTTTAAAGGAAGGATTCGAACGGAATTAACGGAAAGATTAGAAAAGGATGGAAAAGGAATAACGTCGTATAAAGGTAAAATAAACGTAGTTTATTTTTAAGATAAATGTTATAATAAAAACGTTTATTTTTTTAAGTAAAACGCCTTAAATTTAAATTTAGGCAGGGGACCGTTATCGCCTATAACCTTAATCGTATTAAAAACGGTCGGTTAAGATTTTATCGGTAAAAATCCTTAACCAGGTTTATCGTATTCGTTAAGTATTTAAATAATTCTTATATATTATCTTTAAATAAGTAATTTATTTATTTAATTAAGTATTAAATTTTATTTTTAATTATTTTAAAATCCAGTATTTTTTTAATGTTATATTCGTTATTTTTTTCGACTTCGAAAATTTTTTTTTACGGGACGTTTTTTGGGGTTAGTTTTAATAAGGAAATATGGAATATAAGGTATATTTTTATAAATTTAAATAATAATAATTTATAATTAATCTTTAAAATAATTCTTTTAATTTTAAACGGATTAATTTTTTTAAAATTAAGTTTATCGTTAGGTTTTTTTATTTTAATTTGAAAAAAGTTTAACGTTATATTTTATTTTTAACATAATAAGTAAATTTTATTTTTTCTTACTAAAATTAATCCTTTAATTCTTTTTTATTATAATATTAGGCCATTTTTTATTACAAAAATTATAATTTAATTTAAAATCTGGCCTATATTATTTTAATTTTTATTATTATTATTTTTGTTCGTAAAATTATGGCAGTAATAACTGGTACTTTACGTATTAATTATTTAAATCGTTAAGTCGTTACGTTATATCCATATATAATTATATAAGGTAATATATTTATATCCTTATTAATAAACGTATTATAAGCTATTTATATAAATAATAAAAATTTAGCTTAATTATTTTGCTAATAATTAACTTAATTTCGAAAATATTATTTTAAGGTTTAATTTAATCGTTTTATTTAATTATTTATTTAAAGGTAATAAGTTATCGAAAATTTAAGCTTAATATTAATTTATTTAAAAAAGCTAATACCGAATTTAAATATAAAAAATTTATTACGATCAAAAATAGTCTTTTTTAATATTCCGTATTTATCGAAATAATATCGAATAAAGGCGTAAATTAATTATTTTGCCGTTATGGTTCCTTTAAAAGGTAAAAAATATTTATATTTGGTAAATTTATTAATAATTACTTATATTACATTATATTCGATTTTAATAAAGGAATTTTTTGATATAAGGAAATTAATATTAAAATCCTACATTATAATATTTTATATTTTATTAAGTATATTTATAAGTTGTAATAAGTTATACGGTTTGTAACGAATTATTTTAGCTTTATTATAAATATTATAATTTTTAATTATTTACTTAATTATTTGGCGGAATGTTAAAAAGTTATATTTTTTTTAAAATCGTTTAATAATTTTAAATATTCCTTAATATTTATATAAAAATTTTCGTAAAATTATTTAACGAATTTTTATTATTATTAATAGGGGATATAAAGTTTATTACGGAATAATAACTAATCCTTATTATTTTTTTTTTATTATTTAATTACTTTTCGTTTTTTTAAGTTATAAAGATTTTTAAATTAGGCTAATATTTCCGGAATTAGTTATTTTAAGGTTATATATAATTATATTATTTTACTATTTTTATAATATAATACTTATATATATCGTTTAAAAATTTTCGAATCATAATTTCCTTTTCGACTTAAAATATCCGCTTAAATATTTTCTTTTTCTTTAATATAATAAATTTTAAAGTTAAATTTAAAAAAGAATTATCTAATTTTTATAACGTTTATTTAATTTTTAAATAATTATAAATTAAATAAAATTTTTATAATCTAAATAAATATTAAATTATTTTTTGGTTCCGTTAAAAAAAGGTTTTTATTCTTTAAATGCTAAAATAATCGTTAATAACTTTTTAATATAAATAAAATATTTAAGTTTTATATTTTTAAAAACTTTAAAAAAATATGTTATTAAGTATTATTTTCTATTATTTTTTAATTACTTTAAAACTATTTCGAAAGCGTAATTTAAAGCGTTTATTTTAAGTCGTTTCTTTTTGTTATAATTTAGTAACTTAATTACCGGGGCGTTAATAATTTTATCTTTAATTTTTTTAAAAACTTTTTTTATTTTTTCTGGAAATTTAGATTTTTTTTAACGTACTCTTTAGTAATAAGCTTAATTAAGGGGCTAGCAAGTTTGCTATAATTCTGGACCAAAGGTCGTATATAGCCGGTAAATCCTAAAAATTAACGAATATTAATAATAATAACTTTATTAAAGATTAACCAGTTTTTAACGGTTTTTAATTTAAAAATTTGAATTTAAATTTATCCCGGAATTATAATAAAACTTAAAAAGTTTAACTTTTAAATATATTAAACGCTTTTTTTAACGTTTATTAAAAAGTTAATTTTTTTTAAATACCTTTAATACTTAAGCGATATATTTTTTTTACTTCTTTAAAATTTTTAAATAAATAAAAATATCGTTTAAATAAACGAAAACGAATTTGTTTAAATATTTCCGTAAGATAATAATAAGCATATGTTAAAAGTTAGCTGGGATATTAATTAAATTCTAAGTTATAATTTTATATTCGTAATGCTTATAAATAATTTTAAAAGCGATTTTCCACTTTTTGCCTTTGGCTATTTATATTAAGTAATAACGATCTAACAGGTTTAAGGCTATAAATTATTTGGCCTTATTAATATTTTTTTTAATAATAATATCGTTAAGTTGTTTGTAATCGTGGATTTGTCGGTATATTAAGTCTTTATTTTTATCGATTTTGATTTTATTATTTTTTATTTTTGGTACCATTATAATTAGGTATCCTATAAGTAATTCGGATTTTTAAATATAACCTTTTTTAAAATTTCGTTAAAAACTTTTTTAAAAGGTTTTAACTTTTTTAAGATTTATGTAATAAATTTAATAAAGCTTTAAGTATTATTTTTTTTGATAGCAATTTTATAATTTTATTAGTTATAATTAGGTAATTTTTTACGGGTTTGTTCCTTAAATAACTTTTTGAACCGTCGATATTTAAGGGGAATTATTAATATTAAGTTAGAAACTTTAGTTTTTTTAATTATGTAATAAACTTTATAAAATTCTTTCTTAAAAATGTCCTATAAAAACGTTTAATTTTTTTAATCGATTCATAAATTACTAAAACGAAACTACGGTATTTTTAAAATAATATCGTGTCTTAAAATGTCGGCGATGTCGAAAATAATCCGTTTTGAATATCTTTATATTTAAACTACGAATTTTTTTATTTTTTTAAAAATTCGACCGTTATCATAAGTAAACAGGTTTCCGTTAATTATTTATAGCTTATATAACTGTTATTTATATTTTTAAAGGATTTAATACCTTTTAATTACCTTAAAAAAAGTTTTTTTTTACGCCGGAATCGATTATGGCGTTAAATGTTTTATTTCCGTAATAAATAAACATTTCGATCTAATTCCGTATTCTTTTTTTTACTTCACATAAAATTTTATATATAAAAACTTCTCGGTACCTTACTTTCGAAGGCCTTTATAATTTTTTAACTAATATACTTTAAGGGTTAAAAAACGTCTTTATTCGCATACTTTTTTAACCACATGCTTGGTATAATAATTTTCTATACACTTAAATTATTTCCTGTTACCGAACTGGCACTAAAAAACAATTATTTCTTTTTGATTTTTCCTTAGGTTTTATATTTTGCGAATTATAAGGTTAAAAAAAATAAACTTCCGAAAGGGATATTTTTATAGCTAAAAGTTCGTATTTATTATATAACATTAATAAATAATACAAATATCCTTATATTATAACCTTCCGATTCTGCTTTAATTTAAGATGTAAGTAACAAAATTTAAGGTAATCTAGTCCTCGGGGATTTTATATATATTTATATTTATCGTTTGGTTCCGTAAATATTTTTTTATTATATCTTGGCTAAAAGTTATTATCTTCCTTAATTTATTAATAAATAAGGTAGTTATAATTATAATAAGTAATAAAATGTAAAAATTTATAATTATTTACCGGAAATTTAAGGTATATTATATATTCCGGAAAAATATAATATTCGAAAAATAATTATTTATAATTATCGGATATTTTTCGTAACCATTTTATTTATATATTTTATATTTTTATATATCGAAATAATAAATATATTTTAACGTAATAATTACCTTAAAGGCTATTCGTCCTGGATAATATTTGCAAACTTTAGCCGTAACATTTTTGCAAATAATATAATTTCCTTAGTCTGGGTTATTATTTTTAACCTTATTAGTTATAATAATAATAAATTTTTAATCAGTAAAAATAAAACTTATTTTCTTTTTATTTTTTTTCATTATTTATATCTCGTTCGGCCGTATAAATCTTTTTCTTAAGTTAAAGGATTTTTTTTTTAAAAATTCCCTTTTTTCGTTAAAAAGTAATATTCGTTTTTAAAATAGCCCTTTTTACTATAATTTTAACATTTAACTTTAAGCTTATTTTTTTTAAATTCCGTTAAAGTAATATTAACTTTTTTTTAAGATTTATTTTTTATTTTCTTTTATTATTAAAATATTTATTATTATTTCGTTTACCGGTACCTTTTTTAAAGAAATATCGATTAAAAATACGTCGATTAATAATAATAACCTTATTTATATAATTTTCGAAAGGATTTATTTTAAGTACCTTAAATATTTTATTTTTAATTTATTCCTTTAAGCCGTCATAATAAGGGAAAAATAATATATTTTATAAAAGTTTAAAACTAACCAGAAGTTAATTAAATTCGGTCGTATATTTAATTATTAAAATAATTTATTTAAATTTATATATTTATTTAACCGTATATTATTATTTATTTATATTTTTGTATAAAGTTTATATTCGTTTTTTAAAATTATCGTAATTATTAAAAATATAATTAATAATATTTAACCAGTCGTCGGGGAAGTTTGTTAGGTAATCCTTAAAAATAAATTCGAATTAATTAAATACCTTTTTAGCAAATAACTAGAAAATAGTTATTATTTTTTAATAATTTTCCATTAAAAAACTTTTATATTATTTAAAGTAAAGTCGGATTTTAACTAGGAATTTTTCCATATTAATGGACCCATTATAAAACTTAGAAATAATTAGCTTATAACCTTTAATATCGGGTATTCCATAATAAACAGAAAAGGATATAATTCTTTTTCGATCGTAACTAAATAAAAGAAAAGCGGGGGTTTTTAAACGTAAAATGGCTTTAAAAAAGGTATAAAAATTTTCTTTTTTAATTATTTCGCAAATTTAGCGTTTTTTTACTTAAATTTTATAACCTTTTCGGCCATAAGGTCCAACCGTTTATCGATTATAACTTTTTTTTTCTTTTTTTAACTTTTACTTTTAGTTCCTTTTTTTCCTTTTAATCGGATTCCTTAATCTAGATTTCGATAATTTTCTTTATTTTCTTAGGGGTAGGGGTAAGTTATTATTAGAATAAAAAAAACTTTTTTTGGCCCTTTGCTCTGGTAGTTACAAGTACCATATTATCGATTAATTAAAGAACTTTTTTAATAAAGGGTAAATTATTTAATCCGATTATTAATCCTTTATTAACTAATAATGGAAATTAAATATGTTATCTATTTATTAAACGTCGTTTTATAATATCGTTTTTATTAAGTTTAAAAAAGTTTAAATTTAATTAGGCTTTAAATTATTTATTAATTATTAATTAAAAAATAATTAAAATATAACGAACCTGTTATATATCTACCTAAAGGTATAAATAATATCCGAAATAGGGGTTCTTAATTTGTAGGTAATAATAACATAAAAAATAAGGTATTCGTTAAAAAAATTTACGGACTTTTCCCTTAACTAAAAAACGGTATAATTATTTTTGATTAAAAATTTAAATTAATAGCTAAAAAGCGAAATTAAATAAGTATTATTTATAAAAGGAAATCGATCGTTATATATCCATCTCGAATTTTAATAAGTATGCCTAAGATTTATATAATTTATATAATCTGGTTAAATTACTTAAATGAATTAAATTACCTAGGTTTTGGCAGAAAAGGCCAAGCTTTTCCTGTTCCGAAGTGTAGCCGCCTGGAGCCTGCGCCAGGCTCCAAAGGCTGGTTTCTCTAAGACAGGAACCCCTGTTCCTGTACTGTAACAATAAGGTATTCGTTAAAAAGGTTTGCGGATTTTTCCCTTAATCGGAGAATAATACCTTTAATTAAAGACTTAATTTGATAGTTAAAGAACGAAACTAAATAAATATTATCTACATAAAAAACAGTTTATTATACATTTATTCTGGATTTAATAAATATATTATAGATTTATAGGATTTGTTAAATCTGGTCCTAAATCTATTAAATTTATCAGATTACCATATCTCAACGCGGGGAAAGCTAAGCTTTCCTTATCCGAAAATTAGCCGTAAGGAGCCCATACCAGGTTCCGGAGGCCGGTTTTTTTTAAGATAAAAACTTTTATTCCTATATTATAATACTATTTTCCCTTTCCAAGGATTTTTATCCCAAAAATAAGAACCGTAAGTAATTTTTTATTTTGTTAGAAAGCTTTTCCGCAATTTTTTAATTAATTTTATTATAATAAGTCGAAAAAAAAACCCGAAAAAAAGTTACGTAAAAATTAACGTAATATTCGTAATATTCTTACTGATTTAATTAGGACTTTTGGGATTAAAACCTTTCCTTATTTTAATTATATTCGGTTCGGCGAAACTGAAATTTCTTTTTTAGAATATTTAAGTTACGACTATTTTATTCGTTATTAACGTCCTTTTTATAACGCGGAAATTATAAATTCGTTAAAGAAAATAAACGAAATATAAAAACGGCTATAATAAAAACGGCTATAATAAAAATAACAGAAAGTTAAAAATAACTTCCTAAAGTACTAAAAAGTTACAAAAAGGAAATTGAATAAATTGCGACGGCGGTAAGAAAAAAACCCCAAAAGATTATTAAAAAATTAAAACGTTTACGTTTTTAATAAGACCTTTTTAAAAAAGGTTTTAAAATATTAAAAAAAGGTTTAGAAATAAATTAATTAAAAAACGGAAAAGGTTAAAAAAGGAATAACGTCGTATAAAGGTGAAATAAACGCGGTTTACTTTTAAAATAAATATTACGGTAAAGGTATTTATTTCTTTTAGCTAGAACGTTTTAAATCTGGATTTAGATGGGGGACCGTTATCGTTTGCGATTTTAGTTATATTAAAAACGGTCGATTAGGATTTTGCCGGTAAAATCTTTTATTTAGGTTTATCGTATTCGTTAGATACTTAAATAGTTTTTATATATTATCTTTAAGTAAGTAATTTATTTATTTAATTAAATATTAAATTTTATTTTTAATTATTTTAAAATTTAATATTTTTTTAATTTTATACTTATTATCGTTTTTTCGCTTTTAAGGTTTTTTTAAGCGGGGCGTTTTTTAAGGTTAGTTTTAATAGAGAAATATGGAATATAAAGTATATTTTTATGGTTTTAGGTAATAATAGTTTGTAATTAATTTTTAAAATAATCTTTTTAATTTTAAATAAGCTAAACTTTTTAAAATTAAGTTTGTTACTGGGTTTTTTCGTTTTGATTTAAAAAAAATTCAACGTTACATTTTATTTTTAATTTAATAAGTAAACTTTAATTTTCTTTCGCTAAAATTAGTCCTTTAATCTTTTTTTATTATAATATTAAATTATTTTTTGTTATAAAAACTATAACTTAATTTGAAATCGGGCTTATATCGTTTTGATTTTTATTATTATTATTTTTACTTATGGGATTATCGTAATAATAACCGTGTAACGAACCTGTTATACATCCACCTAAAGGCATAAGCAGTATCCGAAAAAGGTGTTTTTAATTTATAGGTAATAATAGCATAATAAATAAGGTGTTCGTTGAAAAGATTTGCGGACTTTTCTTTTAATCGGAAAACGGTATAATTACCTTGGATTAAAAATTTAAATTAATAACTAAAAAGCGAAATTAAAAGGTGCTATTTATATAAGAAATTGTTTGATATATATATCCTCTTTATCTCCCTAAGTTTCCAGAGATTTCTGGAGGTTTTTGAAAACGGATAAAAACGGTTTTCTTTTATTTCTGGAGATAGATAAAGATAAACTAAAAACCGAAATTTAGCCGGCAAGATAGAAGTTTTAGCTGTCTTAATTTATCTAACTTTTTTGGGGGGTTTAATAAAAATTTTATGGATATAATATTATTCTTCCTTTTTTAAAATCTTTATTCCAAAAATTTTTAAAAGGTAAGCTTTTTTTCTTTTTTAAATATTGAAATATATTTTAATTATGTTAAATAAACCTTAAAAACGTTCTAAAACTTTAACCGAAAGTTATCGTAAGCTTATAAAGTCGATTTTTTTAATTTAACTTTAAAATTATGCCGTATATACGTTATTTTAAAAAAGGATTTTCCTATAAAATACTGGAAAATCGGAAAAATTATTAAATTATTTATTAACTAACGTTTAAATTTATAATAAAAATTATATTTCGTTATCGTTTTTTGAAAATATTCGGATTAAAAAATTAAAAAAAACGTTTAATAATTTAATAATTGCAGAAATTATTTAACCGTATCGTCCGGTTAAATTGTTAATTTAAATAATTATATTTTAAAAAAAATATTATTTATTTAAAAAAGGCTTAAAAATATAAAAAAATATAAAAAATAAAAAAGAATTAAATGCAGAAGAAAACCGTTAGGAAAGGAAACGAACGTAATTCGTTTTAAGATTCGATATATTGGTAAAGGTATTTATCTCCTTCGACTGGAACGCCTTAAACCTAAATTTAAATAAGGGGCCGTTACCGTTTATAACCCTGGTTGGTTAAGATTTTGTCGGTAAAAATCCTTAATTAGGCTTATTATATTCGTTAGGTATTTAAATAATTTTTATATATTATTTTCAAATAAAGAATCCATTTATTTAATTAAATACGAGATTTTATTTTTGACCGTTTTAGAATTTAATATTTTTTCGATTTCGTATTTGTTATCGTTTTTTTTAATTTTAAGGTTTTTTTTTTAAACGGGGCGTTTTTGGGGGCTGGTTTTAATAAGGAAATATAACATATAGGGTATATTTTTATCGTTTTGAGTAATGATAATTTATAATTAATTTTTAAAATATTCTTTTTAATTTTAAATGGACCAGAATTTTTAAAATTAAGCTTATTGTTAGGCCTTTTCGTTTTGATTTAAGAAAAATTTAACGTTACGTTTTATTTTTTAACGTAACAAATTTTTTTTTATTAAAATTGGTCCCTTAATTCTTTTTTTATTATAGTATTAAATTATTTTTTATTGAAAAAATTATAATTTGGTTTAAAACCGGGCTTATATTATTTTAATTTTTGTTATTATTATTTTTATTCGTAAGGTTATTATAATAATAATTAATACCTTATGTATTAATTACTTTGGTCGTTAGGTTGCTGCGTTATATCCGTATATAGCTGGATAAGGTGATATATTTATATCTTCGTTAACGGACGTATCATAAGCTATTTGCGTAAGTAGTAAAAGTTTAACCTTATTATTTTGTTAATAATTAACGTAATTTTAAAGCTATTATTTTAAAGTTTGGTTTAATCGTTCCGTTTAATTATTTATTTAAAAATAATAGGTTGTTCAAAACTTAAGCTTAGTATTAATTTGTTTAAAAAAGCTGGTACCAAATTTGGATATCAAAAGTTTATTTCGATTAAAAACGATTTTTTTTTGGTATTCCGTATTTATTAAGATAATATCGAACGAAAACGTAAGTTAGTTATTTAATTATTACGGTTCCTTTAAAAGGTAAGAAATATTTATATTTAATAAGTTTATTAATAATTATTTATATAATATCGTATTTAATTTCATTAATAGGGTTTTTTGATATAAAAAAATTAATAATAAAATTTTAAGTTATAATATTTTATATTTTATTAGGTATATTTATAGGTTATAATAAGTTATACGGTTTATGGCAAGTTGCTTTAATTTTATTATAAACGTTATAATTTTTAATTACTTATTTAATTACCTGGTAATATTTTAAAAAGTTTTTTTTTTAAAGTTACTTGGTAATTTTAAATATTTTCTAGTATTTATATAAAAGATTTTCGTAAAACTTTTTAATAAATTCCTATTGTTGCTGGCGGGGTTTATAAATTTTGGCGCGAAATAATAACTAGTCCTTATTATTTTTTTTAACTATTTAATTTCCTTTTATTTTTTTCGGTTATAAAAACTTTTAAATTAAGCTAGCTTTTTTAAAATCGGTTATTTTAGGGTTATATATAATTATATTATTTTATCATCCTTACGATACAGTACTTATATATATCGTTTAGAAATTTTGGAATCGTAAATCTTTTTTTCGGTTTAAAATATCCGCTTAAATATTTTTTTTACCTTTAATATGGCAAATTTTAAAGTTAAATTTGGATAAAAAAATTATTAATTTTTATAGCGTTTATTTAGTTTTTAAGTCGTTATAAATCGAATAAGATTTTTATAATCTGAATAAATATTAAATGGTTTCTTAATTTTATTAAGGAATAATTTTTATTTTTTAAGTATTAGGATAACTATTAATAATTCCTTATTATAAATAGGATACTTAAATTTTATATCCTTAAGAGCTTTAAAATAGTACGTTACTGGGTACCATCTTTTATTACTTTTTAATTATTTTAGGACTATTTTAACGGCGTAGTTTGAAACGTCCGTTTTAAATCGGTTTTTTTGTTATAATTTGGTAGCTTGATTATTAGGACGTTAAAAATTCTGGTTTTGATTTTTTAGAAAACTTTTTTTACTTTTTTAAGGAGCTCGAATTTTTTTTAACGTATTTCTTAGTGGTAAATTTAGTTAAGGGGCTAATAAGTTTGCCATAATCCGAAACCAAAAGTTGTACGTAATTAATAAATTTTAAAAATTGGCGATTATTAATAATAATGGCCTTATTTGGGATTGGTTAATTTTTGACAGCTTTTAACTTGAAATTTTGGATTTAATTTGTCCAAAAGTAATAGTAAAATTTAAAAAGTTTAGTTTTTAGGTATGTCAAACCTTTTTTTCCGTATTTATTAGTAAATTAACTTTTTTAAGTACTTTTAATATTTGCGCGATATATTTTTTATATTTCTTTAAAATTCTTAAATAAATAAGAATAGCGTTTAAGTAAACGAAAACTAATTTATTCAGAAATTTCCGTAAGATAGTAATAAGTATATATTAAAAGCTGGCTGGAGCATGAATTAACCCTTATAATATAATTTTGTATTCGTAATATTCATAAATAATTTTAAAGGCGGTTTTTTATTTTTCGTTTTTAATTATTCGAATTAAATAATAACCGTTTAATAAATTTAAAGCTGTAAATTATTTAACTTTATTAATATTTTCTTTTATGATATTTATTAACGTTAAAAGATATTTATTTTTAATAAAAATATTATTTTTATCGATTTTGATTTTGATATCTTTTATTTTTAGCATTATTATAACTAGATACCTTATAGGTAATTTAAATTTTCGAATATAATTTTTTTTAAGATTTCGTTAAAAATATTTTTAAAAAGCCTTAATTTTCTTAAGGTTTATATGGTAGATTTAATAAAGCTTTAGGTAATGTCCTTTTTTAATAAGAATTTTATAATCCTATTAGTTATAATTAGGTAACTTTTTTCGGGTTCGTTTTTTAAATAATTTTTTGAACCGTCGATATTTAAGGGGTACCGTTATTATTAGGTTAAAAACTTTGGTCTTTTTAATTACGTAATAAATTTTATGAAACTTTTTTTTTAAATTATCTTATAAAAATATTTAATTTCTTTAATTAATCCGTAAATTATTAAAAGGAAAATATGGTATTTTTAAAATAATATTATATCTTAAAATGTCGGCGATATCGAAAATAATCCGTTTTAATTATTTTTGTATTTAAATTATAAGTTCCTTAATTTTTCGGAAAATTTAACCGTTATTATAAGTAAATAAATTTTTATTAATTGTTCGTAGTTTATATAACTGCTGCTTATATTTTTAAAGGATCTGGTACTTTTCGGCTACCTTAAAAAAATAAAATTTCTTTTCGTTCCGGAATTAATTATGGCGTTAAATATTTTATTTCCATAATAAATTAAAATTTTAATCTAATTCCGTATTTTTTTTTTCGTATAAAGTTTTATATATAAAGGATTTTTAGTACCTTATTTTCGAATGTTTTTATAATTTTTTAATTAATATATTCTGGAGGTTAAAAGACGTTTTTATTTACGTACTTCTTTCGCCGTATTCTTAATGCAATAATTTTTTATGCATTTTAATTTTTTTTTGTTACCGAATTAGTATTTAAAGATAATTACTTTTTTTTAGTTCTTTTTTAGGTTTTATATTTAGCGAATTATGGGCTTAAAAAAATAAACCTCCAAAAGGAATATTTCCATAATTAAAAGTTCGTATTTATTATATAATATTAATAAATAATATAAGCATTTTTACGTTATAGTTTCCGATTTTCCTTTAATTTAAGGTATAAGTAATAAGATTTAAGGTAATCTGGTTATCGGGGGGTTTTAATATATTTATATTTATTATTTAATTTTATAAATATATTTTTATTATATTTTAATTAAAAGTTATTATTTTTTTAATTTATTAATAAATAAGGTAATTATAATTATAATAAATAATAAAATATAAAAACTTATAATTATTTATTAAAAGTTTAAGGTATATTATATATTCGGGAAAAATATAATATTCGGAAAATAATTATTTATGGTTACCGAAATCTGTTCATAATTAACCGTTTTGGTTATATATTTTATATTTTCATATATCGAAATAATAAATATATTTTAACGTAATAATTATTTTAAAAATTACTTATCTGGGATAGTATTTATAAACTTTAGCCGTAATATTTTTACGAATAACATAATTTTTATAATATGGATCGTTATTTTTAACCTTATTAGTTATAATAATAATAAATTCCTAATCGGTAGAAATAAAACTTATTTATTTTTTATTTTTTTTTCGTTATTTATATTTCGTTTAATTATGTAAATCTTTTTTTTGGGTTAAAAAATTTTTCTTTTTTAAAGGTTCCTTTTTTTCGTTAAAAAAAATATTCGTTTTTAAAATAACTTTTTTGCTATAATTAAAATATTTAACTTGGAATTTATATTTTTTAAATTCCGCTAAAATAAAGTTAATTTCCTTTTAGAATTTATTTTTTATTTTTCTTTTATTATTAAAACGTTTATCGTTATTTCGTTTACCGGTATTTTTTTTTAAAGGTATCGATTAAAAATACGTCGGTCGGTAATAATAACTTTATTTATATAATTTTTAAAAGGACTTATTTTAAATATTTTAAATATTTTATCTTTAACTTAAAACTTTAAACCGTTATAATAAAAAAGAAATAATATATTTTATAAAAGTTTAAAAATAACCATAAAACGGTTAAATTTAATCGTATATTTAATTATTAAAATAATTTGTTAAAATTTATGTATTTATTTAATTATATATTATTATCTATTTACATTTCCGAATAAGATTTATATTCGGTGTTTAAAACTTTCGTAATCGTTAAAAATATAATTAATAATATTTAAATAGTTATTAGGAAAATTTATTAAGTAATCCTTAAAAATAAGTTCGAATTAATCGAATATTTTTCCAACCAATAATTACGAAATGGTTATTACCTTTTAGTACTTTTTTATTAAGGAATTTTCGTATTATTTAAGGTAAAATCTGGCCTTAACCAAAAATCTTTCTATATTAATGGATTTATTATAAGGTTTGGAAGTAATTAGCTTATAGCTTTTAATATTAAATATTCCATAATAAACGGAAGGGGGTATAATTCCTTTTCGGTCGTAACTAAATAAAGGGGGTGCTGGAATTTTTGGGCAAAAAGTAATTCTTAAGGGGGATACTGGAAATCCTTTTTTTTTCTTTTGCTATCGGGCGAATTTAGCATTTTTTTATCTAAACTTTATAACTTCCTTAATTATAAGGTTTAATTATTTATTAGTTATAAGCTTTTTTTCCTTTCCTTTTTTTACTTTTATTTCTGGCTCCTTTTTTTCCTTTTGGTCAGACTTTTTAAGTTATACCTTAATGGATTTTTTAAGGGTAAGGGTAAGTTATTATTAAGAAAAAAAAGATTTTTTTAATCCTTTAACTTTGGTAATTATAGGTACTATATTATCGATTAATTAAAAAATTTTTTTAATAAGGGGTAAATTATTTAATTTAATTACTAATCTTTTATTAACTAATAACGGAAATTAAATATATTATTTATTTACTAAACGTCGTTTTATAATATTATCTTTACCGAATTTAAAAAAACTTATATTTAATTAAACCTCGAATTATTCGTTAGTTATTAATTAAGGAATTATTAAAATATAATAAATCTATTATATATTTACCTGGAAATATAAGTAATATCCGAAATAAGGATTTTTAATTTATAAGTAATAATAACATAATAAATAATATATTTGTTAAAAAAATTTACAAACTTTTCCCTTAATCGGAAAACGGTACAGTTATTTCGGATTAAAGATTTAAATTAATAGCTAAAAAGCGAAACTAAAAAATGCTATTTATATAAAAAATCGTCTGATATATATATCCTCCTTATTTCCCTAAGTCTCCAAAGATCTCTGGAGGTTTTTGGAAACGGACAAAGACGGTCTCCCTTTATCTCTAGAGACAGATAGAAACAAGCCGAAAGCCGAGATTTAGCTCGCAGGGTGAAGGCCTTAGCTGTCTCAATTTACCTGGCTCCTCCTCTGGGTTTAATGGAATCCCTATGGATGTAACAAACCGGTACCTTACGTATTAATTATTTAAATCGTTAAGTTGTTACGTTATGTTTATATATAGCTGTATAAGGTAATATGCTTATGTTCACGTTAACGGACCTATTATAAGTTATTTATATAAATGGTAAAAACTTAATTTAATTATCTTGTTAATAATTAACGTAATTTCGAAAATATTGTTTTAAAATTTAATTTAATCGTTTTATTTAATTATTTGTTTAAAAATAATAAGCTGTCGAAAGCTTAAGTTTAATATTAATTTATGTAAAAAAGTTAGTACCAAATATAAATATAATAAATTTATTTTAATTAAAAATCATTTTTTCTGGTATTTTATATTTACCGAGGTAATATTAAATAAAGGTATAAGTTAGTTATTTTATTATTACGGTTTCTTTAAAAAGTAAAAAGTATTTATATTTAATAAATTTATTAATAATTACCTATATCGTATTATATTTAATTTTAATAACTGGATTTTTCGATATAAGAAAATTAATAATAAAACTTTAAATTTTGGTATTACATATTTTATTAGGTATATTAATAAGTTACAACAAACTATAGGGTTTATAACGGGCTACCTTAATTTTATTATAAACGTTATAATTTTTAATTATTTATTTAATTATTTAACGGGATTTTAAAAAAATATATTTTTCTTAAAGTTACTTAATAATCTTAAATATTCCTTAATATCTATATAAAGAGTTTTCGTAAAGTTTCTTAATAAATTATTTTTGTTACTGGCGGAAAATATAAATCTTGGTACGAAATAATAGTTAATTTTTATTATTTTCCTTTAATTATTTAACTTTTTTTTACTTTTTTAGATTATAAAATTTTTTAAATTAAATTAACTTTTCCGGAATCGGTTATTTTAATATTATATATAATTATATTATCTTATTGTTTTTACGATATAATATTTATATATATCGTTTAAAAATTTTCGAATCGTAATCTTTTCGTCGGCTTAAAATAACCGTTTGGATATTTTCCTGACCTTTAATATAGTAAATTTTAAAGTTAAACTTAAATAAAAAAATTATTTAATTTTTATGGCGTTTATTTAGTTTTTAGGTTATCATAAATCGAATAAAACTTTTATAATTTAAATAAATATCGAATAGTTCCTTAATTCCATTAAAAAAAAATTTCTATTCCTTAAATATTAAAATAATCGTTAATAACTTTTTGTTATAAATAGGATACTTAAATTTTACGTACTTAAAAGTTTTAAAGAAATACGTTATTAGGTAACATTTTCCGTTATTTTTTAATTATTTTAGGATTATTTTAAAGGCGTAATTTAAAGCGTTTATTTTAAATTATTTCTTTTTATAATAATTTGGTAACTTAATTACCGGAGCGTTATTAATTTTATCTTTAATTTCCTAAAAAGTTTTTTTTAATTTTCTTTCAAAATTCGATTTTTTTTCCGATATATTTTTTAGTAATAAGCTTAATTAAAAAATTAGCAAATTTGCCGTAATCTTTGATTAAAGGTCGTATATAGCGGGTAAATCTTAAAAATTAACGGATATTAATAACGGTAATTTTATTTGGAATCGGTTAATTTTTAATAACTTTTAATTTAGAATTTTAAATTTGGATTTAAACGAAGGTAATAATAAACCTTAAAAAATTTAATTTTTAAGCATATTAAACACTTTTTTTAACGTTTATTAATAAGTTAGTTTTTTCAAAGGTTTTTAGAATTTAAGCGACGTATTTTTTATATTTTTTTCAAAATTTTTAAATAAATAAAAATATTATTTAAAATAAAATAAATAAATTTATTTAAAAATTTCCGTAAGATAATAGTAAATATATGCTAAAAGCTAGTTGGAATATTAATTAACCCTTATAGCATAACTTTATATTTATAATATTTATAAATAATCTTAAAGCGGGTTTTTATTTGTTTTTAATTATTCGAATTAAATAATAACCGTCTGGTAAATTTAGGTTTATAAATTATTTGGTTTTGTTAATATTTTCTTTTATGGTATTTATTAATATTAAAGGATATTTATTTTTAATAATAATATCGTTTAATTAACGATAATTATAAATTCGGCGGTATATTAAATTTTTATCCTTATCGATTTTAATTTTGCCATTTTTTTTTAATATTATTATAATTAAATACCTTATAAATATTCGGATTTTTAATATAACCTTTTTTAAAATTTTGCTAAAAACTTTTCTAAAAAGCTTTAATTTTTTTAAGGTTTATATAATAAATTTAATAAAGTTTTAAATAATATCCTTTTTTAATAAGAATTTTATAATCCTATTTATCATAATTAGGTAATTCTTTTCGGGTTTATTTCTTAAATAACTTTATAAACCGTCGATATTTAAAAGGTACTGTTATTATTAAGTTAAAAACCTTAGCTTCTTTAATTATGTAATAAAGTTTATAAATCTTTTTCTTAAAATTATCCTATAAAAACGTTTAATTTTTTTAATTAATTTGTGGATTATTGGAACGACATTATGGTATTCCTAAAATAATATCGTATCTTAAAATGTCGGCAATATTAAAAGTAATCCTTTTTAAATACTTTTATATTTGGACCATAAGTTTCTTTATCTTTCGAAGAATTTAACCGTTATTATAAGTTAAAGGTTTTTATCGATTATCCGTAACTTATATAACTGCTGCTTATATTTCTAAAGGATCTGGTATTTTTCGGTTACCTTAAAAAAATTTTTTTTTGTTCCGGAATTTATTATAACGTTAAATATTTTGTTTCTATAATAAATAACGATTTCGACCTGATTCCGTAAAATTTTTTATTTTATTTCGCATAAAATTTTATATATACGGGCTCCTTAGTACCTTATTTCTGAAAGCCTTTATAATTTTTCAACTGATATATTTTAAGGGCTAAAAAGCGTTTCCATTTGCGTACTTTCTTAACCGCATACTTAATGCAGTAATTATTTATACATTTAAACCACTTTTTGTTGCCGAACTGGTACTTTAAAATTTTTTGTAAATTATAAGGTTAAAAAAATAAATTTCTGAAAGGGATATTTCCATACCTAAAAATTCGTAGTTATCATATAATATTAGTAAATAACATAAGCATTCTTACGTTATAACCTTATGATTTTATTTTAATTTAAGATGTAAGTAATAAAACTTAAGGTAATTTAGTTATTAAAAGGTTTTTATATATTTATACTTATTATCTGGCTTTATAAGCGTTTTTTCGTTATATTTAGACCTAAAATCGTTATTTCCTTTTAATTTGTTAATAAATAAAGCAGTTATAATTATAAGAAGCAATAAAATATAAAAACTTATAATTATCTGCTGGAGGTTTTAGATATATTATATATTCGAGAAAAATATAATATTCGGGAAAAATACAGTATTCGGAAAGTAACGATCCGTAATTACCGAAATCTTTTCGTAATTAACCGCCCTAATCGTATATTTTATATTTCTATATATCGAGATAATAAATGCATCCTAACGTAATAGCTACCTTAGAAGCTATTAATCCTGGATGGTATTTACAAACTTTAAACGTAATACTTTTGCAAATAATATAAACTTTATAATTTGGGTCGTTATTTCTGACCTTACTGGTCGCAATAAAAATAAATTCTTAATCGGCAAAAGTAAGGTTTAATTTTTTTTCATTTTTTTCATTATTTATATCTTATTCGGCCGTACAGATTTTTTTTCTTAGGCTAGGGGATTTTTCCCTTTTTAAAGTTCCCTTTTGGTAAAAAGTAATATTCGCTTTTAAGATGGCCCTTTTTGCTACAGTTAAAATATTTAACCTTAAACTTAATTTTTTTGGACTTCGTTAAAATAATATTAGCTTTTTTCTGGAATCTATCCTTCGTTTTTTTGTTATTATTGGAACCTTTATTACTATTTCGTTTACCGGTACCTTTTTAAAAAAAATATTCATCAAAAATACGTCGGTCGGCAATAATAACCTTATTTATATAACCTTTGAAAGAACCTATTTTTAGTACCCTAAACATTTTATTTTTAACCTGGGGCTTTAAGCCGTTATAATAAAGGAAAAATAATACGTCCTAAGATAATTTAGAAATAACTGTAAACCGGTTAAACTTAATCGTATACTTAACTGCTAAAATAGTTTATTAAAGCTTATGCATTTATTTAATTATATATTATTACTTATTTGCATTTCCGAACAAAACCTATATTCGTTTTTTAAAATATTCGTAACTGCTAAAGATATAATTAATGGTATCCATGAAATCGTGAGGGTAATTTATTAAATAGTTATTAAAAATAGGTTTAAATTAATTAAGCATTTTTTTAACAAGTAATTATAAAATAACTATTACTTTTTAATAATTCTCCGTTAAAAAGTTTTCGTACCATTTAAGGTAAAATTTGGCCTTAACTAAAAATCCTTTTATATTAATAAATCCATCATAAAGTTTAGGAGGAATTAACTTATAATTTTTAATATTAGGTATTTCATAATAAGCAAGAAAAATATGAAACCTTTTTGGTTTTAATTAAATAAAAAGGGAATTAAAATTATTGGCCGGAAGGTAATTCCTAAAAAAGGTACAGGAATTAAAATTTTTTTATCGAACGAATTTAACGTTCTTTTATCTAAATTTTATAACCTCCTTAACCACAAAGTCCAGTCGCTTATTAGCTATAAACTCTTTTTTCTTTCCTTTTTTAACTTTTATACCTTATTTCTTTTTTTTTAACCGGACTTTTTAAGCTAAATTGCGATAATGTTTTTAGAAGTAAGGATAAGTTATTATTAAAAAATTTTTTAAACCTTTAACTTTAATAATTACAAGTATTATATTATCGATTAATTAAAAACCTTTTTTAATAAAAAGTAAATTACCTAATCTGGTTACTAATTTTTTATTAATTAATAACGGGAATTAAGTATATTATCTGTTTATTAAACATTATTTTAAAATATTATTTTTAATAAATTTAAAAAAGTTTATACTTAATTAGGCCTTAAATTATTCGTTAACTATTAATTAAAAGATTATTAAAATATAACGAACTTATTATATATTTACTTAAAAGTATAAGCAGTATCCGAAATAAAGTTTTAATTTGCAAGTAATAATAATATACTAAATAAGGTATTCGTTAAAAAGATTTACAAATTTTTCCCTTAATTAGAAAACGATGCCTTTAATTAAAAACTTAAATTAATAATTAAGAAGCGAAATTAAATAGGTATTATTTAAATAAAAAACCGTTTATTATATATCCATCCTGAATTTAATAAGTATATTATAAATTTATAGGATCTGTTAGATCTGGTCCCAGATCTATCAAATCTACCAGATCACCATATCTTGGCGCTGGGAAAGCGAAGCTTTCCTCACCCGAAAATCAGCCGTAAGAAGCCCATACCAGGTTCCGGAGGCCGGTTTCTCTAAGACAGGAACCCTTATTCCTGTACTGTAACAAAATAATAAAATAATAACTTTCGGTATGGTTAAAAAAAGAGAAAATTCCGATTTAGCCTTAAAGATACGAAAAGGATTACGAAAGGCTAAAGTATTTTTCCAGTCTACTATTAAACGATAAAACCCTGTTATAACCGGATTAACGGTTACTTAATAATTATAAAAGTACGAGGGATAGAAAAATTTAATATTAGAACCATTATTATCTTGTATATAATAAAGAACATTAATAACGATAAAAATAATAAAAATAAAGTAAATAAGTTAAAGAATATTAAAATTAAAACAAAGCCTTTTATTTAAGAGAATTTAATCGATAGGGTAAACTATACGTTATTTATTATATAAAAACTTATTATTTCCGATAGTAAATATAATAAAAGTATATTTAACGACGGATTACGCGTATATATTTATAACGAACCTGTTATATATCCATCTGGAGATATAAGCAGTATCCGAAATAAGGGTCTTGATTTGTAGGTAACAATAGCATAATAAATAAGGTATTCGTTAAAAAGGTTTACGGACTTTTCCCTTAATCGGAAAACGATACCTTTAATTAAAGATTTAGATTGATAGTTAAAAAGTGAAATTAAATAAATATTATTTATATAGGAAACCGTCCGTTATATATCTATGCTTAATTTAATAAATATGTCGTGGATTTATAAAATTTGTATAATTTAATTTCCAGATTACCTAAATTTACTAGATTACCATAATTTTGGCGCGGGGAAAGTAAACTTCTTTTACCCGAAAATTAGCCGTAAGAAGCTTATACCAGGTTCTGGAGGCCGGTTTTTCCAAGATAAAAACTTTTGTTTTTGTATTATAATATTATTTCCTTTTTCCAAAAAATTTTGTTTTAAAGATAAAAACCATAGGTATCTTTTTCGTTTTGTTAAAAGGGTTTTTTCATAATTTTTTTTAGCTAACTTTATTATAATAGGTTGAATTAAAAAAAGAAAAAACGGAAAAGAAAATTACGTATAAATTAATATAATTAAGGCCTTTTTTTACTTAAATTTTATTCGTTTTAATAGATTCGAATATTTTTATTCTTCGAAGTATTCGAATTATAATTATTATATTTATTATTAACGTTTATTTTATTACGTTTCGATTATAAATTTATTAAAAAACAAAAAACGTGAAAGCGTTTATAAAAAGAATAATGCAAAATTAAGGATAATTTTTCGCGTATTAAAAAGTTGTAAGAAAGGAATAAAAGGTTATTAAAAAGGTTAAGTCAATTACGGCGTTAATAAAACGAAAAATCGAAAAGATTTATTAGAAAATTAAAGCGTTTACGTTTTTAACAGGACCTTTTTAAAAAAAGGGCGTTGGAAATATTAACGGAAAATTTGGAACTGAATTAATTAAAAAACGGAAAAGATTAGAAAAAGAATAACGTTACGTAAAGGTAAAGTAAGCGTAACTTATTTCTGAAATAAACGCCGTAATAAAGGCGATTCTTTTTTCGGCTGGAACGTTTTAAATATAGATTTAGGCGGGGAACAGTTATCGTTTACGACCCTAGCCGTATTAGAAACGGTCGGTTAGGATTTTGCCGGTAAAGGCTTTTAATTAAGTTTATCGTATTCGTTAAATATTTAAATGATTTTTACGTATTATTTTTAAATATGTAATTTATTTACTTAATTAAATATTGAATTTTATTTTTAATTATTTTAAAATTTAATATTTTTTTAAATTTCGTATTCGTTATTATATTTTTGGATTTTAAGGTTTTTTTTAAGCGGGACGTTATTTAGGGCTGGTTTTAATAAGGAAATATGGAATATACGGTATATTTTTATGGTTTTGGGTATTAATAATTTATAGTTAGTTTTTAAAATAACTTTTTTAATTTTAAATCAGTTAAGCTTTTTAAAATTAAGTTTATCGTTAAGTTTTTTCGTTTTAATTTAAATAAGGTTTAACGTTATGTTTTATTTTTAACGTAATAAGTAAATTTTATTTCCTTTCGTTAAAATTAGTTTTTTAATTTTTTTCTTATTATATTATTAGGTTTTTTTGGTTATAAAAATTATAACTTAATTTAAAGTCGGGCTTATATTAATTTAAGTTTTATTATCACTATTTCCGTTCGAAGGGTTTTCGTAATAATAACCGGTACTTTGTATATTAATTATTTAGGTTATTAGGTTGCTGTATTATGTCCATATATAGCTATATAAGGTAGTATACCTATATTGTTATTAACAGCCGTATTATAAGCTATTTATGTTAATAATTAACGTAATTTCAAAAATATTATTTTAGTATTTATTTTAGTTATTTTATTTAATTATTTATCTGGAGGTAATAAGTTGTCGAAAATTTAAGTTTAATATTAATTTGCTTAAAAAAACTAATACCGAATTTAAATATAAAAAGTTTGTTTCGATTAAAAACGATCTTTTTTAATATTCCGTATTTGTTAAAATAAGACTGAATAAAAGCGTAAATTAATTATTTTATTATTACGTTTTTTTAAATGGTAAAAAATATTTATATTTAATTCTAATAATAGGATTTTTCGATATAAAAAAATTAATAATAAAATCTTAAATTATAATATTTTATATTTTATTAGCTATGTTTATAAGTTAAAATAAGTTATACGGCTTATGGTAAGTTGTTTTAGCTTTATTATAAATGTTATAATCTTTAATTACTTATTTAAATATCTGGTAAAATTTTAAAAAGTTGTATTTTTCTTAAAATCGTTTAGTAATTTTAAATATTTTTTGGTATTTATGTAAAAGGTTTTCGTATAATCTCTTAACAAATTCTTTCTGTTATTAACGGGAAATATAAATTTTGCCGGAAAATAATAATTAATCCTTTTTATTTCTTTTTAGTTATTTAATTTTTTTTAAAGTCGACTATTTTAAGGTCGTATATAATTATATTATCCTATCGTTTTTACGACATAATATTTATACGTAACGTTTAAAAAATTTTAAGTCGTAAATTTTCCTTTGGCTTAAAATATCCGTTTAAATATTTTTTTAATATAATAAGTTTTAAAAATTAATTTGAACAAAAAACCCATTTAATTTTTATAACATTTATTTAATTCTTGGGTAATTATAAATCGAATAAGCTTTTTATAATTTAAATAAATATCGCAAAAATCTTTAACTTTATTTAAAAACGGTTACTATTTTTTATGTATTAGGATAAGTATTAATAACTTTTTATCCTAAATAGAATATATAAGTTTTACGTCTTTAAAAACTTTAAAAAAGTACGCCATTAAGTACCACTTTCCGTTACTTTTTAATTACTTTAAAACTACTTTAAGGGTATAATTTAAAACGTTTATTTTAAATCTTTTTTTTATTATGGTTTGGTAATTTAATTATCGGGGCGTTAATACGTTTATTTTTAATTTTTTGAAAAGTTTATTTTATTTTATCTAAAAGCTCGAATTTCATTTAACGTACTTTTTAATAATAAGCTTAATAAAAGGGCTAGTAAGTTTATTATAATCCTTAATTAAAGGTTATATATAACCAATAAATATTAAAAATTAACGGATATTAATAACCATAGTTTTATCTAGAATTAACCAATTCTTAACAACTTTTAATTTAGAATTTTGCATTTGGATTTATTTAAGAGTAATAATAAAGTTTAAAAAGTTTAGCTTTTAAATATACAAAACGCTTTTTCTAGCGTTTACTAGTAAATTAACTTTTTTAAAGGTTTCCAGAATTTAGGGGATATATTCTTTATATTTCTTTAAGGTTTTTAAATAAATAAATATAAACTTATTTAAAAACTTTCGTAAAATAATAATAAATATATATTAAAAACTGGTTAAAATATTAATTAATCCTTATGGCATAATTTTATATTTATAATATTCATAAATAATTTAAAGGCGCTTTTTTATTTTTTATTTTTAATTATTCGAATGAAGTAATAACTATTTGGTAAATTTAAGGCTATAAATTATTTGGTTTTGTTAATAATTTTTTATAATATTTATTAATATTAAGAGATATTTATTTTTGATAATAATATCGTTAAGTTGTTAATAATTGTAAACTTATCGGTATATTAAATCTTTATTTTTATTAATTTTAATTTTATTATCTTTTATTTTAAATATTATTAAAACTGGATACCCTGTAAATAATTCGGATTTTTAAATATAACCTTTTTTAAGGTTTTGTTATAAATCTTTTTAAAAAGCTTTAATTTTTTCGAGGTTTATATAATAAATTTAATAAAACTTTAAATAATATTTTTCCTTAATAAATATTTTATAATCTTATTGGTTATAATTAGGTAATTTTTTACGGATTCGTTCCCTAAATACTTTTTTAAATCGTCGATATTTAAAAAGTATTATTATTATTAAATTTAAAACTTTAAATTCTTTAATTATATAACAAATCTTATAAGAATTCTTTTTAAGATTATCTTAAAAAAACGTTTATTTCCTTTAATTAATCCGTAAATTATTAGAACTAAATTATAACATTTTTAAAATAATGTTATATTTTGAGATATCAGCGATATCGAAGGTAACTTTTTTTTTATACAAGGTTGATATAGGTTCAAGCCTTATTTTCCAGGCTGAGCCAAATACACAGAAAATCATTACACATATAATCCACACGATAAATACTATACCCAATATCTTCGAACACGATAACTGATCAATGGTCTTTACGGTTAAGATAGATTGTATACCTCAGTCCCATAGAACCTCACTCTGAAGCAGAACCTCACTCTGAAGCAGAACCTCACTCTGAAGCAGAACCTCACTCTGAAGCAGAATGCGTGGTTGCCGATAAGCTTCGACTCTGATGAACCTTATGCCAGCTGGCTGGTTCCGCATGGTCGCAGTAAACCTTAAGAATAAACCTTAACTTTTTTTTTATAAATATCTGTATATTTAGATTCCGAATTTTTTAGTTTTTCAGAAGATTTGTCCGTTATTACAAGTAAATAGGCTTTTATTAACTGTTCGTAATTTATATGATTGCTATTTATACTTTTAAGAGATCTGGTATTTTTCGGTTATTTTAAGAAAGATAAAGTTTTTTTTTTTCGGAGTTAATTATAACGTTAAATGTTTTATCTTTATAATAAATTAGAATTTTAATCTGATTCCGTATTGCTTTTCTTATTTCCTATAAGGTTTTATATATAAGAGCTCCTTGGTATCTTATTTTCGAAAACCTTTGTAATTTTTTAATTAATATGTTTTAGGGGTTAAAAGGCGTTTTTATTCGCATATTTTCCTATTCGCATATTTGGTATAATAAGTATTTATATACTTGAACTATTTTTTGTTATTAAATTAATATTTAAACATGATTATTTTCTTTTAACTTTTTTTGGGTTTTATTTTTTGCGAATTATGAGGTTAAAAGGGTAAACCTCTGAAAGGAGTATTTTTATAGCTAAAGGTTCGTATTTATTAAATAATATTAGTAAATAATATAAGCATTTTTGCGTTATAATTTTCTGGCTTTATTTTGATTCGGGATGTAAGTAATAAAACTTAAGGTAATCTGGCTATTAAGGGGTTTCTATATATTTGTACTTATTATCTGGCTTTGTAAGCATTCTTTTCATCGTATTTTGGCCAAAAGTCGTTATTTTCTTTAGCGCGTAAATGGATAAAATAATTATAATCGTAATAAATAATAAAATGTAAAAGCTTATAATCGTTTATTACGGGTTTTAAGTATACTGTATATTTTGGAAAAATGTAATATTTTAGGAATAATTATTTATAGTTACCGAAATCTTTCCGTAATTAACCGTTTTTGTTATATATTTTATACTCCTATATATCGAGATAATAAGTATATTTTCACGTAATAATTACCTTAAAAACTATTAATTCGGAATAATATTTGTAAGTTTTAACCGTAATATTTTTGCAAATAATATAATCTTCATATTCTGGGTCGTCGTTTTTAACCTTACTGGTCGTAATAATAATAAATTACTGATCGGCAAAAATAAGGTTTACTTTTTCTTTTTTGTTATTTAATTTTCGTTCGGCTGCGCGGATCTTTTTTTTAAATTAGGGAATTTTATCCTTTTAAAAATTCCTTTTCCCTAATAAAAAACGATATTCGCTTTTAAAACGGCCCTTTTTACCATAATTAAAATATTTAATTTTGGACTTATTTCTCTTAGATTTTGTTAAAATAATATTAGCTTTTTCTGGAATTTGTTCTTTGTTTTTTTGTTATTATGGAAACGTTTATTATTATTTTATCTACCGATATTTTTCTTTTTAAGGTATCGATTAAAAATACGTCGGTTAACGATAATAACTTTATCGGTATAATTTTCGAAGAGTCGGGTTTTAGGTACCTTAAATATTCTATCCTTAATTTAGGGTTTAAGGCCGTCGTAAAAGGGAAAAAATAATGCATTTTAAGGTAATTTAAAAATAACCGTTAAATGGTTAAACTTAATCCTATACTTGGCCGTTAACGTAATTTATTAAAATTTATATATTTGTTTAATGGTATATTATTATTTATTTATATTTCCGAATAAGGTTGATATTCGTTTTTTAAAATATTCGTAATCGTTAAAAATGTAATTGGTAATATTTAGATAATCGTCGGGGTAATTTGTTAGGTAATTTTTAAGGATGGGTTCGAATTAATTAAATACTTTTTCTGTAAATAGTTATAAGATAATTATTACTTTTTGGTAATTTTCCGTAAAAAACCTTTCGTATTATTTAAAGTAAAGTTTAGTTTTAATTAAGAATCTTTTTATATCCGTAAATTTATTATAAGGTTTAAGGGAAGTTGGCTTATAACCTTTAATATTAGGTATTTTATAATAAGCAAAAGGAAGTATAAGTTTTTCCTGGTTTCGATTAAATAAGGGGGGAGGCTAGAATTTTTGGACGGAAAATGGTTCCTCAGGGAGATATAGGAATTTTTTTTATTTACCGGGTAAGTTTGGTATTTTTTTGTTTAAGATTTATAATCTTTTTGGTTATAAGGTTTAGTTATTCGTCGATTATAAGTTTTTTTTCTTTTTTTTTCCTGTTTTTGCGCCATATTCTTTTTTAATATTTTCTTTTGGTTTAATTCCTTAAGCTGGATTTCGATAGATTTTTTAAAGGCAGGGGTAAGTTATTATTAAAAAGAAAAAGATTTTTTAAGCCTTTAACTTTAGTGGTTATAGGTATTATGTTATCGATTAACTAAAAAGCTTTTTTTAAAAGGGATAGATTATTTAATTTAATTATTAATATTTTACTAGTTAATAATAAGGATTAAGTATATTATTTATTTTCTGAACGTTATTTTATAATATCGTTTTTATTAAATTTAAAAAAGCTTATATTTAATTCAGTTTAAATTATTCCTTAATTATTAATTAAAAAGTTATTAAATTATAACGAATTTATTATATATTTACCAGGAAATATAAATAATATCCGAAATAAAACTTTTAATTTATAAGTAATAATAATATAATAAATAAAATATTTATTAAAGAAGTTTACGAACTTTTCCCTTTATCGGAAAATAATATTTTTAATTAAAAATTTATATTAATAATTAAAAAGCGAAATTAAATAGGTATTATTTATATAAAAAAATAGTCCGTTCTATATCCATTCTTAATTTAATAATTATGTCGTAGATTTGTAAAATTTGTATAATCTGGTCCCCAGATCACCCAGATCCACCAGATTATTATGATCTTGGCGCGGGGAAAGCGAAGTTTTCCTTATCCGAAGATCAGCCGTAAGGAACCCATACCAGGCTCCGGAGGCCGGTTTCCCCAAGATAGGAACCCCTGTTCCTATACTGTAACATATATAAGGTATTATCGATATTTTCGTAATAAAAAGAAGTTAATTAAAAAAAAACAACTACCCCGAGCAAAACCTTGTATATTATTACGAATAATATAATTATAAACGTAAAGAAATAAGTATATTAAACCGTGAGAAAAGTTTCGTAAAAACCTATTAATAATTTAAGATTTAATTTATTAAAAACTTTAATAAAAAAGGCAATTTATAAAGAAATAATTTTAAAAACGCCAAAAAAATATAACGTAATATAACGTTTAATAGTAATAAAAATATTATCCAAAAAATTAAAATATAGCCGGCGAAAGGAATTCCATACACAATTTCTTAAACTTAAAGATTAATTAAGATATTAAGAAGGATAATTAAAAACGATTTAAAAAACTAATCGAAAAAAGTAAAAACGTATTAAAAGGTTAAAGTTAAACATAAAAAATGAAGGTTACTTATAAAAGAGTTATAAGTTCATAAAAATAAATGAAATTAATATATATCCCTTTAAAAATATTTTATATATAATAATAAAAAAATGAAAAATTTCTTTTTATTATAATTAAAATACGAATTAGGAAAAAATAGTATGCCGTTATAAGAAACTATAAAACCGATTCGAATTATATTAAGCTGGAGATAATTAACGAATTCCGGTTATTATAAAAAAATAAAGCTGTTACAGTATAAAAACAGGGGTTCCTGTCTTGGAGAAACCGGCCTCCGGAGCCTGGTATGGGCTCCTTGCGGCTGATCTTCGGGTAAGGAAAGCTTGGCTTTTCCCACGCCAAGATGTGGTAATCTGGAAAATCTGGGTAATCTGGGACAGATCCCATAAATCTTATAGATTTACGATATATTTATTAAATCTAGGATGGATATATAACGATCGGTTTCCTTTTGTAAATAATATTTATTTAATTTCGTTCCTTAGTTATTAATTTAAGTTTTTAACTAAAGGTTATTATACCGTTTTTTAATTAAAAAAAATTTACAAATTTTTTTAACGGATACCTTATTTATTATATTATTATTATTTATAAATTAAGAATTTTTATTTCGGATATTATTTATACCTTTAGGTAAATATATAATAGGTTCGTTATATTTTAATAATTTTTTAATTAATAATTAACGAATAATTTAAGGCTTAATTAGGTATAAATTTTTTTAAATTTAATAAAAATAAAATTATAAGACGACGTTTAATAAATAAATAATATATTCGATTTTTATTATTAATTAATAAGGAATTAATAACCGGATTATATAATTTATTTCCGATTAAAAAAGTTTTTTAATTAATCGATAATATGTTATTAAAGGTTATTAAAGTTAAAGATTAAAAAAAGTTTTTTTTTAATAATAATTAATTTTTACTTTTAAGAAAATAAAAAAAATTATTAAAGTACGGTTTAAAAAATCCGATTACGGGAAAGAAAAAGTTAAAAAAGTTTTTATTATAAAAACGGAAAAAGGGAAAAAAAAAATTTACGATTAATTAACGATTGGACCTTATGGTCGAAAAAGTCGTAAGATTCCAGAAAAAAAACGCCAAATTTATTTAATAATTAAAAAAAGTTTCCGTTATTTTAAAAATTATTTTTTATCCGAAAATTTTAACACCTTTTTTTAAAATACGTACTTTTTATTTACGAAATTTTGCCTTTTTATTATTTAACTAAAAACGGAAAAAAATTATATCCTTTTTTATTTATTATGGAATATCCGACGTTAAAAATTATAAATTAATTACCTTTAAACCTTATGATAAAATTACGGATATAAAAAGATTTTTAATTAAAATTAAATTTTACCTTAAGTAATATAAAAGTTTTTTAACGGAAAAATATTAAAAGGTTATGGTTATTTTTTAATTATTTACCGGGAAAATATTTAATTAATTTAAGCCTATTTTTAACGATTATTTAATAAACCTTTCCGACGATTATTTAAATATTATTAATTATATTTTTAGTAATTATAAAAATTTTAAAAAACGAATACAAATTTTGTTTAAAAATATGGATAAATAATAATATGCGGTTAAATAAATGCATAAATTTTAACAGACTATATTAATAACCGAATATACGATTAAGTTTAACCGGCTAACGGCCATTTTTAAATTATCCCAGGATGCATTATTTTTCCTTTATTATAACGGCTTAAAACTTTAGGTTAAAGATAAAATATTTAAAATATTTAAAATAAAACCTTTTAAAAAATATATAAATAAGGTTATTATTTCCGATTACCGTATTTTTAATCGGTATTTTAAAAAAAAGCAAACCGGCAGACGAAATAACGATAAACGTTTTAATAATAAGAAAAAAATAAAAAACGGATTTTAAAAAGAAGTTAATATTATTTTAACGGAATCCAAAAAAGATAAGTTTAAAATTAAATGTTTTAATTATAGCAAAAAGGGTTATTTTAAGAACGAATATTATTTTTTACCGAAAAAGGGAAATCCCCAGAAGAATTTTTAAAGGGATAAGATTGATTAACCTAAAAAAAAGGTCCGTACGGCCGAACGAAATATAAATAACGAGAAAAAAAATAAAAAGGAAATAAACGTTATTTTTATTAATTAAAAATTTATTATTATTACGATTAATAGGATTAAAAATAACGACTTAAATGATAAAAATTATATTATTTATAAAAACGTTATAATTAAAGTTTATAAATATTATCCAGAACGAACGAATTCCAAAATAATTATTACGTTAGGATATATTTATTACCTTAATATATAAGAATATAAAATATACGACTAAAACGGTTAATTACGAAAAGATTTCGATAATTATGGATAATTATCCCTTAAGTATTATATTTTTCCGGAATATATAATATACCTTAAATTAACAGATAATTATAGGTTTTTGTATTTTACTGCTTGTTATAATTATAATTACCTTATTTATTAACGAATTAAAAAAGATAATAACTTTTGGCTAAGGTATAATAAGGAAACGTTTATAAAACTAAACGATAAATATAAATATATAAAAACCCCCTAATAGCTAAATTATCCTAAATTTCATTACTTATATTCCGAATTAAAGCAAAGTTAAAAAGTTATAGCATAAAAATGTTTATGTTACGTACCAGTACCATGCAATAAATACGACTTCCTAGCTATAAAAGTATTCCTTTAGAAAATTTACCTTTTTAATCCAATAATTCGTAAAATACCAAACCTAAAAAAAAACTAAAAGAAAACAATTATCTTTAAATATTAGTTTAATAATAAAAAATAATTTAAATGCATAAATAATTATTGCATTAAGCAGATAACCCGAAAGGTACGCCAATAAAAACGTTTTTTAACCCCTAAATTATATTAATTAAAAAACGGTAAAAGCCTTCGAAAATAAGGTATCGAAAAGCCCTTATATATAAAACCTTATATAAAGTAAAAAAAAAAAAAAATACGGAACCAAATCGAAATTTTTATTTATTATAAAAATAAAACCTTTAATACCATAATCGATTCCGGAACAAAAAAAAACTTTATTTTCCCTAAAATAACCGAAAGATATCGGATTTTTTGGAAATATAAATAACAGTTTTATAAGTTACGAATAATTAATAAAAATTTGTTTACTTACGATAACGGACGAATTTTCCGAAAAATAAAAAAATTCGAAATCCAGATATAAAAATATTTAAAATAAATTACCTTTAATATTACCGATATTTTAAGATACGATATTATTTTAAAAATACCGTAATTTTATTTTAATAATTTACGTATTAATTGAAGGAAGTAAACGTTTTTATGGGATAACTTTAATAAAAAATCCCATAAGATCTGTTATATAATTAAAGAAACCAGGTTTTTTAACCTTATAATAATAGTATCCTTTAAATATCGACGGTTCAAAAAGTTATTTAAGGAACGAATCCGGAAAAAATTACCTAATTATAATTAATAAAATTATCGAATTTTTATTAAAACAAAATATTACTTAAAACTTTATTAAATTTACCATATAAACTTAAAAAAAGTTAAACCTTTTTAAAAAAGTTTTTAACAAAACCTTAAAAAAAATTATATTTAAAAATCCGAATTATTTATAAAATATTTAGTTATAATAATATTAAAAATAAAAAATAACAAAATTAAAATCGATAAAAATAAAAATTTAATATACCGACAAATTTACGATTATAAATAACTTAACGATATTATTATTAAAAATAAATATCCTTTAACGTTAATAAATACCATAAGAAAAAATATTAATAAAATTAAATAATTTACAGCCTTAAACCTATTAAACGGCTATTATCTGATTTAAATAATTAAAGGCGAAAAATAAAAAATTACTTTTAAAATTATTAATGGATATTACGAATATAAGGTTATGCTATAGGGCCTAATTAATGCTTTAATTAACTTTTAGCACATACTTAATATTATCTTACGGAAATTTTTAAATAAATTCGTTTTCGTTTATTTAAACGATATTTTTATTTATTTAAAAACTTTAAAAAAATATAAAAAATATATTATTTAAATATTAAAGGTACTTAAAAAGGTTAATTTGTTAATAAATGCTAAAAAAAACGTTTAATATATTTAAAAATTAAACTTTTTAAGTTTTATTATTATTCCGGAACAGATTTAAATTTAAGATTCCAAATTAAAAGCCGTCAAAAATTAGCTAATCCTTAATAAAGCTATTATTACTAACATCCGATAATTTTTAAAATTTATTAGCTACGTATAACCCTTAATCCAAAATTATAACAAACTTATTAACCCCTTAACCAAGCTTATTACCAAAAAATACGTTAAAAAAATTTTTCCAAAAAATTAAAATTAAAATTATTAACGTCCTAATAATCAAATTACCAAACCATAACAAAAAAAAACCGATTTAAAATAAATGTTTTAAATTACGCCTTTAAAACAGTTTTAAAATAACTGGAAAATAATAAAAAATAATATCCAGTAACATATTTTTCCAAAACTTTTAAAGATACGGAATTTAAATATTCCATTTGTAACAAAAAGTTATTAACGATTATTTTAACATTCAAAAAATGGAAATTATTCCTTAATAAAACTAAGAAATTATTCGATATTTATTCAAACCATAAGAATTTAACCAAATTTATAATTACCCAAAAATTAAATAAACGCTATAAAAAAAAAATTTTTTTATCCAAATTTAACTTTAAAATTTACCATATTAAAAGCAAAAAAAATATTTAAATAAATATTTTAAACCGAAAAGGAAATTATAATTTTAAAATTTCCAAACGATACATATAAGTATTATATCGTAAAAACGATAAAATAATATAGCTATATATAACCCTAAAATATCTTATTCCAAAAAAATTAATTTAATTTAAAATCTTTTATAATTAAAAAAAACAAAAAGAAAATTAAATAATTAAAAGAAAACGGTAAGGATTAATTAATATTTTACGGTAAAATTTATATCTTCCGTTAATAACCAAAAAAATTCGTCCAAAAATTTTACAAAAATTTTTTATATAAATACCAAGGAATATTTAAAATTATTAAATAACTTTAAAAAAAATATAATTTCTTAAAATTCCGCTAAATAATTAAGCAAATAATTAAAAATTACAACATTTATAATAAGGCAAAAATAACCTGCTATAAACCGTATAACTTACTGCAGCTTATAAACATACTTAATAAAATATAAAATACCATAACTTAAAACTTTATTATTAATTTCTTTATATCGAAAAATCCCGTTACCGGAATTAAATATAATATAATATAGGTAATTATAAATAAATTTACTAAATATAAATATTTTTTACCTTTTAAAAAAACCGTAATAGCAAAATAATTAACTTACGCCTTTATTTAATATTATCTTAATAAACATAAAATATTAAAAAAATTATTTCTAATCGAAATAAACTTTTTATATCCAAATTCGGTACCAACTTTTTTAAACAAATCGATATTAAATTTAAATTTTTAACAACCTATTACCCTTAAATAAATAAACAAACGAAATAATTAAACCAAACCTTAAAATAATACTTTCGAAATTACGTTAATTATTAACAAAATAATTAAATTAAATTTTTACCACTTATATAAATAACTTATAATACGTTCGTTAACGAAAATATAAATATATTATCCTATATAACCGTATATAAATATAACGTAATAACCTAACGACCAAAATAATTAATACGTAAAATACTAATTATTATTACGGTAATTTTACGAATAAAAATAATAATAACAAAAATTAAAACGATACAAATTAAGTTTTAAATTAAGTTATAATTTTTGCAATAAAAAATTACTTAATATTATAATAAAAAAAAATTAAGGAACTAATTTTAACAAAAAAAATAAAATTTATTTGTTACGTTAAAAATAAAACGTAATATTAAACCTTTCCTAAATCAAAACAAAAAGGCCCAGTAACAAACTTAATTTTAAAAAACTTAATCCGTTTAAAATTAAAAAAATTATTTTAAAAATTAATTATAAACTATTATTACCTAAAATTATAAAAATACACCTTATATTTTATATTTCCTTATTAAAACTAACCCTAAAAAACGCCCTACTTAAAAAAAAACCTCGAAATCGAAAAGAACGATAACAAGTACGAAATCGAAAAAATACTGGATTTTAAAATGGTTAAAAGTAAGATCTAATATTTAATTAAATAGATAAATTATTTACCTAAAAATAATACGTAAGAACCACTTAAGTACCTAACGAATACGATAGGCCTAATTAAGGATTTTTACCGACAAAATCCTAACCAACCGTCTCCAACGCAGTTAAAGTTACGGGCGATAACAGTTCCCCGTTTAGGTTTAAACCGATAACGTTCTAATTAAAAAAGGATACTTCCGTTATAATATTTATCTTAAAAGCTAACTAAACTTATTCCGCTTCCATACGACGTTATTCCTTTTTTAATCTTTTCCGTTTTTCCAGCTGGTCCAGCTTTAACCCTTTTTTTAACATTTTTATAACCCTTTTTTTAAAAAAGTTTTATTATAATCGTAAACGTTTTAATCAATTAATAAATTCCTTCGTTTTTTTTTCCGTAACCTCCTGGTACGCTAAAAATTCGTCCTTAAATTTACGTTATTTTCTTTACAAACGTTTTTACGTTTCGTTTACTTTTTTTAGGAAATTCATAACTAAAACGTTACAAAAAAGTTATTAATAACAGATATAATAATTATAAACCAAATATTTTAAAAAATAAAAATAATCGGTTTTATTAAACCGAATATAATTAAAATAAGGAAAAAATTTAATCCCGAAAGTTTTAATTAAGTTAATACGAATATTATAAATATTGCGCTAATTTTTACGTAAATTTTCTTTTCGTTTTTTTTTTTAATTTAACTTATTATAATAAAATTAATTAAAAAATTACGAAAAACTTTTCCAACAAAACAAAAAGGCCACTTACGGTTCTTATCTTTGGAACAAAAATCCTTAAAAAAAATGGTATTATAATATAAAAATAAAAATTTTTATCTTAAAAAAACCGGCTTCCAGAACCTAATATAAGCTCCTCGCGGTTAATCCTCGGGTAAGGAAAGTTTAACTTTCCCTACGCCAAAACGTAATAATCTGGAAGATCTAGGGAATTTAAAATAGATCCCATAAATCTTATAAATCTATAACATACTTATTAAATCCAGAATGGATATATAACGATCGGTTTCCTTTTGTAAATAACATTTATTTAATTTCGTTCCTTAGCTATTAATTTAAGCTCTTAACCAAAAGCCATTATACCGTTCTTTAGTTAAAAGAAAAGTCTGTAAATCTCTTTAACGGACACCCCATTTATTATGCTATTATTACCTGCAAATCAAAAACCCCCATTTCGGATACTGCTCATACCTCCAGGTAGATATATAACAGGTTCGTTATAAAAGCTAAACCTTATAAAGTAAAGAAATATAAAAAGTATTAAATTTACTTATGATAATTAATAGGTTAATTAAAAGATTAATTATTTTAAAACCTATATTTAAGCACAAAAAAAGATTATTAATTTCGATATTAATTTAATACGGAATTACGACATAACTTGCGGTAAAACATGGTTATATTACTATAATCCCTTAATTAATTAAAGGATTAATTAGCGAAAGTTTATTATATTTATTATTATTAATAATAATATAAAGAATTTTTTTAACTGATAGCGATGATGGCAAATATAGGCATAGAAATACGATAAAAACTTTATTACCTAAAGGAATACGATATATATATATATATATAATAAGAGACCGATATATATAACGCGTTATTACCAGAATTAAAATACTGTTATACGAAATAAATAGCAATTTATAGCATTAATCCTAGAAGTCAAAAGTAATATTTAAAGTATTACTATAATATTATAAATATAAATAACTTTTTAAGAAATAAAATAAAATAAAATTATTAAAGCATAATTAACAAAATTACGAAATAAATTTGAAAAATAATAAAACGATTATTGTTTATTATATATATAACCTAACTAAATCAAAATTATATACGTTACGAAAATACGTTAAAAATATGTTACCAAAAATATATTAAACGTTTTAAATTATTAATAAATTACGATATATTTTCCATACAAAAAATAAAAGATTATAGTGTTATGGTCGGGGTCTCCGTGACACACCTCCAGCCTATATATGCAGCTGTACGCACCAGAATAATTGCCACAATTGCGATCATTCCACCGATCTTTTGCCAATGCCCCTGGTGGTGTAACGGTAATAGTGCTAGCCGTAGTATATAGTTAGTAATCGATTATCGGTAATTAAATAATATTATAATTAAAAATCGTAAACTTTTAGCCTCAATTATTAAAATAAAAAATTACTTTTACCGAACTAAATAATTTATTACCTTAAACTTACGAAACGGATCTATTTTAATTCGTAATAAGCTAAAAAAGAATGAAAAATAATTTTTAAGATTAAGTACGGATTATACGAATATCTGGTAATACCTTCAGGCTTATTAATATACCCGTCACGTTTTAAAAGATAATTAAGCATATATTACGTAAATACTTTAAAATCTTTATTATTTATTACTTTAATACTATTTTTATTTATTTAAATTCGGAAAAAAGAAATTAAAAAAATACATTTATAAGATTCTTTAAATTTTATAAAACGTTAATCGTTTAATTAACGCCGAAAAAAAAGAATTTTACAATCAAAAATAGCGTACTTAAATACGTTATTATCTACGGATATATTAAAATAAACGCTGAAAATATAATAACAATTTAAAATTTAGAAATATTTACCATAATTATCGGAATCTAAGCCCTTTTTATATTTATTACTTACTACTGAAAATTTGTTCATACTTTTAATAAACTCGTCATAGTCTTATTTAGTTTAATAAAAAAAATAGGTTTAAAAATATCCGAAAAAAGAACATTTTATAAAAGTAAAAAGGTAATTATTATCGAACTAACACTAATTATATGCGACCTTAATCTTCTCGTAAAATTAAAAATCGATGCCTTAAATTATATATTAAGCGCAATAATGGAATACTGAAATAATTAAGATGACTTATACCTTATTACGTTTTATATTTATAAATTAAAAGGAATTTAATTAAATTATGCCATTTTAAACAGAAATTTCTAACTATTATTAACGCTTTAGGAGAATTTAAAGATTATTTAAAAAAATTATATTAAATTAAAATATATATGGATCATTAAAACCTTACCCGGTTCATTACCATTCGAAAACTAATAGGACGATAACTCCGTTACGTAAATACCTTTCGGAATTTAATTTAGTTATTATTTACAAAAAAAGGCTAAAAATCGATCAAATAAACGTTTTACCAAATAACCAAATTTAAAGGAAAAGGTTTTAAAATCCCATACCAAATATTTAACCTAACGAAAAAAGGATATGTAAAGCCACGATAAATTGCCAAAAAGAAAAAAAACCTAATACCTAACCTATATTAAAAGATTAATAATATAATGATCAGTTACTAAAAAAAGGAAAAAATAAACAAAACCTAAATTCTAGAAAGATATTACAAAAACGTTAATACGCGAAATATATAAATATTAACTATATAAATACCTTAAAGTATATAGAATTATAAAACGGTTATAACGTATATACTACTTTTTTAAAATAAAGTTAATAATAAAACAAGCTTTACGAAAATACGACGTTATAAACTATACGGAAAATCATAACTATTATTAATCGTAAAATAATTATAAAATTTAATTATATGCGATTGTATTATTAAATTATTATTATTAAAGAGCTTAATAACGGACGTATAATATAACAGCATTTTAGTAATCATCGACCGATTTATAAAGTATTTTTTTCTTTTTTACCATTTAACAAAAATACAAATACGGAATAATTAACATGCCTTTTTTTAAAATAAGTTATTAACGTATATAAATTTCTAACAGAAATCGTATTCTATAAAAGTACTATATTTATTTCGAAATTTTAAAAAAATTTTATAAGACAGATAGGATTAAACTATAAACTTTCTAACGCCTTTAAACGATAAACGGATAACTATATAAAAACAATGAATTAAACGCTTAAAATTTATTTACGATATTATGTTAATTACGAACAAATTAATTAGGTTAAAAACTTACCAGGAACTTAATTAACCTATAACATAAATTATTCAAAAAGTATTAAAATAATATTTATTAATATTAATTTTAATTTTAAACTAGAAATTATTTAAATTTTATAAAATAAAACCGATTAACGATAAAATAACTTTTATTTCAGAAACACTTTAATAATTATATGCGGAAATTAAAGTAAAATTTGAATTTATACGTATCTAAATAGAAAAATATTGTAACTAAAAAAAGTTATAAAAAATAACTTTTTAAAAAGGAAAAATAATCTACCTAACTATTAAAAATATCTAAACCAAACGATGTAATAAAAAAGACTTGATTTTAAATATATTAAACTATATAAGGTTGCAAAAAAGATTTAAAAATGAATTATTAATTAAAATTATTCCTTAAAGTTAAACTTTATCCAACTTTCTATATTTTTAAAAAAAATTAATAATAAACATAATTTGAATCTATATAGGATAAAAAATAACGAAAAACGTATAGGTATAAGAAATGGAAAAAATCCTTAATAGCAGGAAAAAAATTAGCAAAAATTAATACTTAATTAAGTAAAAAAAGACTACCTAAAGTCAGAAAATATTTAAGAACTTATAAAAAATCTTACGGGAAACTTAATGCTTATTAAAAAACTTTTATTAATAACGTCGGAAAAATTAATAATAACGTTTTAATTTACGTTATCTAATTATAATAAACTAATAACGGGGTTAATCCAGTTAGCTGCTTACGTTTCGGCCTTAAATCGTTTTGATTTTTTATATATTTACACTTTTTACCTTATAGCGAATTATATTAACAGCCTTTTCATATAATATTTTTTCTTATTTACGAAAACGTTATAATCGGGCTAACGCCTTAAAAAGAAACGTTTTAGTATTTTTTCTTTTCGCTTAATTTTATTCTTTTTTTGAAAAATACGAAATATTACTTAAGAATCCATATTATCAAAATCGTAATAAATATATTTCTTTTTTATTTGAAAACTTTAACGCGCTTTACTTTTTATAACAATATAATCGGAACGATTAACGCGAAAATAAGCCGAATAACGAAATATATTTATACAAAACTAATTAATAAAACAAAAAAGAAATTTATAACGATCCGGATCGGAATTAACTTTCTTTTTCTTATTCTTAAAAATACGGCCGGATATAATAACGATCAGTAATATAAAAAAATATAAAAATAAAAGGAAAAGTTATTTACTATATAACATAAATTAACAAATTAATTTTAAAGGTAAACATCTTGGAAAAAGAAAATCGTATTATAATCTAATTAACCTTAATTGCCCGAAACGGTCGAAATTACAGCAGGATAAACCCGATCGCGGTTCCAGGATTACGAAATCAGAGGTAATCGAACGGGATTTATTTAATTATCTTCAACTAAATGATAAATAATCGAACGAAATTTATTCCACTATTTTCGATCAAATAACAAATATTCGAATATAATTTATTCGATTACGTTTAATTATAAAACTAAGGAAATATATATACGTTCGATTTTTTTAATAATTTAAATAATATTAACTTATAATATAAATTAATTACTTAAGTAACCTTTTATATCTGTTATTATTAAACATAATTATATCTTTAATTTATTACTTAAATTCTTATAGCATTATTGCTAACATAAACCGTACGACTTGGGTTTAGTAATTGGTTAAACCAGTTAGCTGTTATACCTAGCGAAAAATAATCCGATTTATTTAAATTAATTTAATATATTATAAATAATTATTTTAGATTTATTATAACAAAATATTAAAAAACGAGCAACTTATATATATAAGCGACTTGCTAATAAAACACGTTAATTTAGCCGTAATAAAAATTAAATAAGCTTTAAGTTACTTTATTATCTTATAAGTTTTATAATTTAATTAATATTAATTTTTAAATTACGGATAATATAAAATTTCTTTTATTAATCTTATTATATTTTAAAGTTTAAATAATAAAATCTTGTAAAAAATAATTCTTTTCAGAATTATAAATAAATTTAAACGGCGCATTAAATTTTATAATTTTTAGTAAACTTATAACGGCTGACTGGCTTAACCAACTATTAAACCCTAATCGTACGGTTTATGTTAACAGTAATGCTATGGGAATTTAAGCAATAAATTAAAGGTATAATCACGTTTAATAATAATAAATATTAAAGGTAATCTGGGTAACCAAATTATATTATAAGCTGGTATTATTTAGATTATAAGAAACTAACGAACGTATATATATTACTTTTAGCTTAAAGTATTTAAGTAATTTAAATTCTTAAATTCGTTAAAACCTTTAAATCCGTCGTAAGCTTAAGGAACTTAAGGTACCAAAGTTCTTAAAACTTTTAAACCGGTTACGTAATTTAAAATTTACGTCGGAAATAAGTTTTAAATTTTTCCGACCGTTTATTTTTGGGCTAAACCTTTAGGTTATAATACGATTTTTTCCCTTTAGGATTTTTATTTTTAAAAATTAATTTATTTGTCGCATTTATTTAATAAGTAACTTCTTTTCTTACATATCATTTTTGGGTTATTTTAATCGTTATGTTTAACCGTATCGTAAAATAAAAATTTTTTAAACGTAATAACGCTTTAATTTAATCGAAACGGATTAAAACCCTTAATTTTGTTATATCTTCCCATATTTCGTATTTTCGTTACAAGTTTAAACGGAAAGTTTATAAAACTTATTTTAATTCTGGAAAATATTTCCGTTATATCGAACATAATAATTTTTATAACTTATTTGGTCTTTTTATTTTTAAGCATTAATAACTTTTAGACGAAAAAAAACGGTTAAAGCGTAAAAAAAAACAGGTACGAAAAACTTTTCGTTTTACCGTTAATAAATTAAACCGTTTTTAAAAATAACGTAAAATCTTACGCCGTCGCGGAATTAAAATGTTACGTTATAATATTTAAGGTACGGAAGCGATAAAAAAATTTAAACGACTGGAAAAAACGTAATAATAATTAAAAACCGAACTGGCCGCTTTCGTACAGGTTGTTTTTTATATTAATTAATCGTTAAATTAGAACGTACTTAACCTTAATGCCTCCGGTATTATTAATAAAAATTTTTTAATAAACGTTAGGTTTCCGTAAAGTTTTTTACAAATTCCTATATATTTTTTAACTTTAGGTAATTTTTTTATTTAACCAAATATTATTTTTTACCGTTTTCTTTCCTAGTATTAAAAATTTTTTCGACTTTTTATACTGGTACGTTTTTTATTACTTCTTTTTTTTACCCCGTATTAATTTGGATTATATCCGTTATTAACTTTAATAAGGAAATATAAAAAACGGGATAAAATTTAACTTTAAAGGATAATTTTAGTTGGTAATTATTTTTTAAAATTTTTTTTACGACCTTATATAATCCGATATACTTAAAATCAAATTTTTTGTTAGATTATTTAGTTTGGATATTTTTGGTAACTAAATAAACCATTTCCCTTTCCTAAAAAGTTAATCCTTTTAACCTTTTCTGGTTATAATATTTTTATATTTAAATACGTACGAATTTAAGTTTTATTTTTATTTCTATATATAATTATTTAAATTATTTTAAAATAAAAATTACTTTAATATTAATTAGTTTTTTTTTTTGTAAGTTTCGGTATATTTCTGGCATAAAACCGAAATTAACGTTAGTTAATATTATTTTAATACTTTCGTAATAACTTATATTATAGGCCAATTAAGCTATTAATAACTTTTCGACCTAATTATTTTATTCGTAATTAATATAATACCGTAAATAAGTTTTAAATATTTAATTAATTTTTTTTATCTAGCCATCCGTTTATAATTTAAAGGCGCTTAAAAGTTTATAATTTAGGCCGAATTATATTATAAAACTTTACCAAAATTTTAAAATAAATATAATACCTTTATCCGACATAATCTTTATTAAAAATCTATATATATTAATTAAGTATTTAAAAAAAATATACGTTAGTTACTTTACGTTTATATTTTCGTTAAATAATAAAAAATAGAAAAATTTTATAAATCGGTTCACGATTATAAAAATGCTATCATAATATATACCCGTTACTGGATCTTTTAATAATAATAACTTAATAATAAAATTAAAAGTAATTAAATTCCATAATCGTTTTATAACTGGTAACGGTTATAATTTTCCGTATAGTTTATGGCGTTATATTTTGGTTTTGTTACATAAATCGCATTTTTATAGAACTTTTTTAATTATTAACCTTATTCCGGAAAAATAATATATACGTTATAATCGTTCCATAGTTTTATAAACTCTAGGGTATCCGTATAACTGGTATTCGTATATTTCGCGCGTTAACTTTTTTTGGTATTTTTTTAATATTTAGGTTTTGTCGGTTTTTTCGTCTTCTGGCCGCTAATCGTTATATTGTTATATTTTTTGGTATAAATCAAGTATTATTTTTTTAATTATTGTAATTTATCGTATTTTTATATATCCTTCTTTCGTTAGGTTAAATACTTAATACGAAATTTTTAAAATTTTTTCTTTTAGGTCTGGTCGTTTGCTAAAAATATTTACTTTACCATTTTTTAACCCTTTTTTATATATAATAATAAAATTAAATTCCGAAAGGTATTTTACATAACGGAATTATTATCTTATTAATTTTCGGATAATAATAAATCGGATAAAGTTTTTATAATTTATATATATTTTAATTTAATATAAGTTTCTTTTAAGATAATATTTAAATTCCTTAAAAGCGTTAATAATAATTATAAATTTCTTATCCGAAATAACATAATTTAATTCGGTTCCTTTTAATTTATAAAAATAAAACGTAATAAGATATAAATTACCTTAATCGTTTTTATATCCGGCTATTATATTTAACGCATAATTTAAAGTATCGGTTTTTAATTTTACGGAACGATTTAAATCGTACATAATTAATATTAACTTATTAATAATTACGTTTTTAATTTTTTAAAAAACTTTTTTTGTTTCGGTTATTTATTAAAACTTTATTTTTTTTTTAATTAGGTTAAATAAAAATATCGCGATTTTGTTAAAATTACGAACAAATTTCCGGTAATAATTAACAAATTTAAAAAAAGTTTAAACTTCGGTAATTATAATAAATATTTTCCATTTTTAAATTGTTATTATTTTCTTAAAATTTATCTTAATATATTCCGGGATAATAATATATCTTAAATATAATATTTTTTGCTTATAAAATTTGCTTTTTTCGGTATTAACTAAAAAATTAATATTTTATAAGGCCTAAAAAATCTTATAAACATATTTTTTATATTCCTTTTCCGAATTTAAATAAATAAAAATATCGTTAAGATAACAAATAATAAAAATATTAAGGTATTTATATAATACGTAATTAATTATTTTTTGGAACGTTACGGATACGTTAATAAATCCGAATAATATTATTAAATATTCGTATAATCCGTACTTAATTTTAAAAGCTATTTTTTATTCGTTTTTTAATTTAATACGAATTAAATTATATTTATTGCGTAAATTTAAAATAATAAATCATTTAGTTCCGTAAAAACGATTTTTTATTTCCGTAATTAAAGATAAAAGCGTACGATTTTTAACCGTAATATCGTTTAATTATCGGTAATCGATTATTAGCCGTAATTTTTTATTTTTTTTTGGTACGAAAAATATGGGATATTTTGTTAGTAACTTAAAACGTTTAATATATCCTTTACGTAACTTATTTTCGAAGTATTTTCGTAATACGTATAATTTTTGTTAATTTAAATTATATATAGGATAAAAAATAATCGTTTTATTATTTTTTAAAATTATTTCGTAATTTTATTTATTATATTTTGGTAATTTTATTTCGATTTAATTCTTAAAAAATCGTTCGTACTTACGGTATTACGGTAATATTTTAACCATTTTTTTTGGCTTTTAAGGCTAGTATTATAAATCGTTATTTATTTCGTATAGCCGTATTTTAATTATAACGATAATACGTTATATATATTTATTCCGCCTTTTTTTTTATATATATCGTATTTTTTTAAGTAATAAAATTTCTGTTGTATTTTTATGCCTACATTTACTATCGTCGTTATTAATTAAATAATAAAATCTTTTTTTTAAATCGTTTTTGTTAACGGAAAATAAAATAAATTTTATTTGGTTAATTTTTTAATTAATTAAAGGGTTATATTAATATAACTATTTTCTGCCGAAAATTATGTCGTAATTTCGTATTAAAATAATATCGAAATTAATAATCTATTTTCGTTTTTAAATATAAATTTCGAAATAATTAATTTCGTAATTAATTTATTTATTATTATAAGTAAATTTGGTACCTTTAATATTTTCGATTTTATAAAGTTCGGTTTTATTTTTTTATAACAAACATAATTCGTTTATTATTTTTAATTTAATATAATTCGGGTCGGTTCCGTAATTTACCATAACGGTATACCATTTTTTTTTAATTTATATTTTAACTATAATAAAAAAAATTTTTATCTTTTTTATTATCGTATATAAAATTTTTTTAAAAGGGATATATTAACTTTTTTTATTTTTATTAACTTATAATTTCTTTATAAGTAATTTTTTTTTTTAAGGTTTATTTTTATAATTACTTTAATTATCCTTTTTATTAACGTAATTAAATTTCGAATTCGAAAATTTTTTTTTTATATCGTTTAATTTAACTTTTTAAGTTAATAATTTATTTTCTAAAAGTTTTTATTTTTTTTAACCAATTTATTACCATAACCCATTTTTTGTTTATTGTCGTCGGTTAATCTTAATATTTTTGCCGTTTTTAATATTGGGCATAATACTGGGTTACTTTAATTAATCGTTCGTTAATTTTTTCTTATATCTTTTTTTTTTTTTTTAAATATTTAATATAATTTTTACGAAAATAAAAATTATTTAATATTTCGTTTTAGGCTTTTATTATTATTTAATAAACTTATTTTTCTTATATTTTATAATTATATTATTCGTAATAATATATAAAATTTTATTTAAAGTAATTCTTTTTTTCTGGCCAACTTTTTTTAGCCGTAAATAAATCGATAATATTTTACGTAATTTAAGTACGTAAATATTTATACTATCTTTAATCTTTAAGATTATTTTTTATTTACGTATAAAAATTAAATCCTTATTTATATATACGTATAAATCGTTATTAAATATATTTTTATTATTTTTCGTATTATAAGTAATAAATCTTTTTGTAATAAATAACGTATAATTTCTTATATCGATCGGATTCTTTTGGATATAGGGCTTCGTTTTAACCTTAATATTCCTTAATCCATTTATTTAATTCCTATTATTTTTATCGTTATTATTTTTTTTATTACGTACGAAATATTTAGGTTTTTGGTATTAATTTTTTTTATTTTTCATATTTTTATAACCATTAAATAACCGTTAAATTAGTTATAATAACGCATTATCGGGTAATTACGGCCTAAAAAAATACCTTAATTTTTCGTAATCCTTTTCGCATTTTTGGGGATAAGTTAAAGTTTTCCCTTTTTTTAACTATACCGAAAGTAATAACCTTTTTATCCTTTAACTATTTTTCGGGTATTAAGGTTTAACCGTTATATTATTATTTTTTAAGGGCCCTATATTAACTTTTTACATAACTTATTTTATTATAATTATAATATCGGATTTAATTTTAATCTTTTTTTTATACCGTTTCTAATTTTATAAATCCTAAGGCCGTTCCGTAAATAATAAAAGATATATTACGTTTTTTAATTTAATTAATTTCCGTAAATTTAAGTTTAAAAATAAATTATTCCCTTCGTTTTTATCGTCGCTTATATTATCGGTTATCGATTTTAATTATTTTTATAATATATTTATCCAAAATAATAAAACGGATTATTTTAACGATTTTATTTTTAACGTCGTCCTTTAAACTTTTATAAAAAATATTAATTAAGTTATCGTTTTTTTTATTTACTTATTTTACTTTAACCATAAAATTTTTAAACGTTATTATATATTTAAACGTTAATTTTTTTTATTTTAAATCGAAAATTTTTTATATTACGGTTCTTTTTTTATTTAAGTTTCCGAAATTAACCCTTAATTTTTTTTTAAAATTAATATAATATTAAAAAAAGGTTTTAGTAATTTGTTATTAATCCGATTTTCCGTTTTTTAGGTAATTTCGTAAGGTAGGTTTAAATTAATTTAAAGCATTTTTTTTAAAAAACGTTACGACCGCAAAAATTTTATCGGCTTTATTAATAATTTCTTCGAAACGGAAATAAACGCGTATTTAAATAAAAAAACTTTATACGTTATTTTTCCCGTCGTAAAATTCGGATTTTTTAAATTTAATTTTAATTTCGTTAATTTTGGTAATATTAACTTATACCTTAAGGCGCTAAATAACCTTTTCGAACTTTTTAATCGTATTTTTATATTATTAAGTAATAAATTCTTAGATATTATCCGATATATTAACGGTATAATATATTATTTAGAATTTAATTATATTATTAAACAAAAACTTATAACGTATAACGGTTAATTAACTTAACTAATTATTAAACCTTAATCGTACGGTTTATATTAATAATAATATTATGGAAATTTAAATAATAAATTAAAAATATAATTACGTTTAATAATAATAAATATTAAAAATAATTTAAATAACCAAATTATATTATAAACTGGTATTATTTAGATTATAAGAAACTAACGAACGTATATATATTATTTTTAGCTTAAGGTACTTAAACGGCTTAAACCTTTAAGTTCGTTAAAACCTTTAAGTCCGTCGTAGGCTTAAGGAGCTTAAGGTGCCAAGGCCCTTAAGACCTTTGAGCCGGTTACGTGATCTGGGACCTACGTCGGAGACAAGTCTCAAACTTCTCCGACCGTTTGTCTTTGGGCCAAGCCCTCAGGTCATAACAAAACTATATAATCTTTTAAATTAATTACCGTATTAATTTTAGTAATAATTTTTATCATATTTTAACTATTTTCTTAAAAACTTTCCATTTTATCAAGTTACGGCTATCAAACTATTAAAACAATTTAAAATTATAATACCATAACTCTTTTAAATTTAAACCTTTTTATTTGCCCGGCCGGCTTAATTATAAGATAATATAATAACGCGATAACTTAAAACCGCGTTTTTATTTACATTTTTTAAAAGAATATTTAATAATAATATAATTTATATCCCGAAATTTTTTCTTAGGCCGTTATTAATCATTTTTTACTTACCGTATATTCCGTTATATTATATAAAATATACTAAATTAAATAATATTTTTTAAAAATTAAAATTTATAATAATTCTTCTTACTTTATTTTATAAGGTAATAAGTATATAAATTAATAGGTCTTTAATAATAATATTATTATTTAAAAATTAAAAATTTTTCTTTTAAAAGATTTATAGTTATTTTTATTTATAATATATTATAAGGTAATAAATATATATATATATTAATACGGGTTTAATAATAATATTATTATTAAATAAAATTTAATTCGTTATATTTTAACCTTTTTATATTTTTTATCCGTAGGTACCTATAAATAAACGTATTGGTAAGTACCCGTAAGTGGGTATTTTTTTCAAAATGCCAAGACCACCTACGGGTACCCTCCCACGGTCGTGGGTGGGCGGGTGAGTGCTCGTGGGTACCCATTGCAAAGCCTACAAGGTTCTGGCCTGTAAGAGCTCTTCCGTACGGAACCGCCCATCCAGTCCGCTTATCAGGCTTAAAAGTATATGCTTCTGAAGGTATGTGTCGCGCTTGAACCTTTGGCTGCGCAGGTGCTTGGTTGTGCTGTTTTCGGAGCTGCATCGCGAGGAACACTAAGGCCCCGATTATACCGAGGCTTAATGTTATTCCGAGACCAAGCCCAATTGCCATTGTAGGAGTATTGTTCGTTGACGTTGTGCTGCTGTCCGGAGGAGAAGATACTGTTTGAGAAGAAGGTACTGTTCGAGAAGAAGATAATATTTGAGAAGAAGCAGCATCTGTGGTAGTTGTGCTTTGAGAAACGGCGGACGTGTTGGTGGATGTTACTTGGGGTGGAAGATGCATAACATGCGCAACTTTGAGCACAAGCGTGCTAAACTCCGGGTCCCCACAACAGGTGGGTGATCTGTTGGCACGACAACAATGAGCCTGGCCGTCGCAACGCCAGAAATAGTGGAGTCCGGCACCATCACCTACGCGAAAAGTGTCAGCTCGAGGCATTCCCATTTTCAGAAAATACCGCAGATCCAACGATTATCAAGCAGAGTCACCTACTCGGGGTTCCGCGACAGTAGTTATGACATGGTCCGGACCAGTTCTCATCGATACAACCTTGCTGGCTGATCATATTGTCAATCACGGCATCCATACAAAGTCCATTTGACAAGCAGTAATCGCAGGGGCTGCAACAGTTGGTGGCCTCCGCCGTAAGATCGCACGGCATCCAAGCCTCGACTGGAGCGTCTGGTACGAAGGCCCAGGGAACGCCTTGGCTGTTGTAGCATGATGTGCTGAGTGTCGGATATACAAGCCAGCCAGACACTACCCACGGAATGAAAATTCGCCCACGAATAATCTGCGTCATTGTACAATAACGACACCTGAGAATTCATAGAAGCACATGAGGCTATCATGTCTGTGCGGAAAAGAGGGCGATTAAAGAGAGTTAAGTAGGGGCTTCAGCATACCGTGTTGGTCGCCAACTGCAGTTGGAAGATGTAGGCCCAACGGCGTGCCAAGGATACTTTCATGCAGTTGGAAGATGTAGGCCCAACGGCGTGCCAAGGATACTTTCATGCAGTTGGTCCAACCAACAACCAATCCGTTTCGGCATGGGCTGGGTGTGCTATGCGGCGATATTCCCAAAATAATGCTACGGTCCCAGGGGGAGGGTGGAGCAGTTTGAAAAGCATCAAATACTGCAATAAATCAACTGGGCGAAAACAGGAAACAGGAAGCTATTCTTCTTCCACTCTTTTTTTTCATTTCCCCTTCAAACGCCTTCTCTCTTCACAAAAACGCGCAACTTAAGCTTGCTAACGCATTTTATTAGGCGTCTAAAGGTATACCAAGACTACTTCATTGCGCATCCCGAGTTAACAGTGCGATAATTTTGCGATTCTGGTGCAATTCTGCTTGGGCCAAGCCAACCCGTTCGGCAACGTCAGCCTGCCCAACTCAGCTCGAAATGTTTTCCTACCTTGTCGGAGTAACGCAGCGCTATTCTCGCATAGTTGGCCTAGTCCTTATTTCGTTCATCACTTGGTACTATCTATTTCCTGGCGCCAACAACCGCCATTTTTGGGGGAACATCTCCATCGGCAATGACCCATTAGACTTCCTAAGACGCGCAAGGACGAAATTATTTCTGGACCTCTCGCCAAATGTCTTGTACTCCCGGCGATGTATTAGGCCCCATTTCTCATTCGAAGTCGATAGACAGGAGGTAGTCAATATTTCAGAGCCTCTCATTACAGACCCTGTTATTTTGCGGCTTGACGGCCAGGAGAGCCTGGGTAGAGGGCTCCAGACATGCGCCACTACCTCTCTGTCAGTTCCCCTACCTCATCATGCCAGCCAGAAGTTCCCTGACCTCATTTTTGGCATGGCAACTACATTCAATAGATTGCGCGAGTCCCTGGCGCATATTTCCCATTGGTGCTCTGGTCGCGGCACCAAGATCATTGTTATCATCGTTGATTGGGAAGATCGCTACAGGGAAATTTCGAGCCTTTTGGAAGAGTTCCACAGGCAAGAAATTCAGGCCACCTTCTTCAAACCTTTCAACGAGTCGCACACAACTTCACAGTCTCATTTCATGGTTTTGACCCATATGGTAAGGGAAAGTGGGCGTGAAACGAAGTGGTTCGGTCTTCTTGATGATGATACATTTTTTCCACATCTGAAGCCTCTTTCGGATGCGCTTGCAAAATTAGATCATACGAGAGAGATGTACGTTGGCGGGTTGGCGGAGGACTTTGGGTCTATAAAGAACTTCGGGCTCATGGCATATGGCGGTGCTGGTGCCTACTTGTCCGCCCCCCTGGCTAGGAAGCTCGCGGACTTGGAGCAAGCTACGGAGTGCATTCAGGAAACCCCACCCGATTTCGGAGACGTGATCGTCAGGGATTGCGTTTATCATCACTCCAAGACTAAGCTGACATGGCTACCAGGCTTGTAAGCCAGCAACTCCGAGCGGATAGTCTGTTACTAACGGTGAACATCAGATACCAGCATGATCTTACCGGCGACTTGAGTGGGTTCTTCGAGTCTGGTGTAGAACCACTCAACCTCCATCACTGGAATAGCTGGTATAAGGAGCCAGTTACAAAAATGGCTGCCACCACGGAATTTTGTGGGTATGTTGCAAGGTTCAAATTTAGAAACCCACTCTTATTCCCTTTTGCTTCTTCTTAGGCACTTATTCGTTAAGTCGAATAGATTCCCTTTGGGACTGACTTTTCCGCATGATAATCGCTAACCACAAATAATCAACACAGCGGCTGCTTCCTCCAGCGCTGGCGATTCGGTAAAGACACGGTCTTCTCGAACGGTTATTCGATCGTAAAATACCGTCATGGATTGGAGAATCTTGATCTGAACAAGATGGAACATACTTTCGGAGCAGTCTACGGGGACGTAGATCCTCAATACGACTTTACGATTGGCCCTCTGCGGGATAGGGTCGGCGATGATGAAAAGAAAAGTTATAGACTTGTGGACACTGAGATTTCGAATGATATTATGAGGCAGCTATACATTTTTAGGGGAAACAGGGAGGCTGGCGCACCTGACGAAGTGGTCGAGCTTGTGTGGATAAAGTGATATCTCAATAGGCTCACTACCGCTGAGTACTATTTGTATAACACCTCAAGCTTTTTCCGATGGGTTTTGAGGCAGAACTTAGATCCGCAATGGACAGTGTACTTAGACATGTATTACCTGTAAATAGTAGGGATTTAGAAGGGTTGATTTGCTAATGCACATCACTCACATTTGCACACCTCGAAATTTTATATCTAAATGTAGGCAAAGGTGGTGGGAATAATTCCATACTAGTCTATGGATCTTTGTGGGATTGTTCTTTCTATGAAAAGGCCCATCCGCCACAGTGGGCGTAACCCTCTTTTCGGGCTGTATTGGATATTTCCCGCTACATGAAGCCTTCATCGCTGGTCCTTAGGAGATTTTATCCCATCGGCCGGTCATTTAAGTGGCACCAACATATCTAGTTCCAGACTTTAAATCAAAGTCGGTCTGATACCCCCATCGCTGAAGCTAAGTAACCCTTCCCTTCCCATGAAGTCTTGCAAGCCAAGAGGTTGCAACATACCGTCGGATCCGCTTTCCCCATATCATGAAAACAATGAGCAGAAGGTTATTCGCGAGCAGCACAGCGCAGAATATACCCGAAATGACTACAGCGTAACCCCGGCGCAGAACCCAGTCGAGAACGCCGAAACCGAGTCCGAAGCTCACGACCTGTTTCCCGATGTTCATCGCGATGAGCATTTCGGACGTATCCGCGTAATAAGAGTCAACAGAATATGCCAGAGTGAAGCAGAAGAAGAAATAGCCACCCCAAGACGTCAAGGCAGTCCCGAAGTAGTACCCTATCCAGTGGAGATTGAGCTGGGCGGTAAATCCGTAAACTATTAAGCCGACGGGCCCAATAATCATTCCGGGCAACATTGCACCTAACCGCATCTCGGCTTCTCTAATTCCGTCGTTGCGCAGCGTAAGGCGTGCAGCAAGCCTATCGGAGATGTCGGTAAAAGGAAGGGCAAAGATGTATCCGATGAACGATCCAAGAGATCCAAACCCCGAGCTCGACTAGAAGCAGAACTTAGTAATGCTTTGATTGGGACATTGACGACGTATGGCTTACCACAGGCCAGTTGTAAGGGGGCGCTGTTATCTTTATCGGGAAGACATAATTGAACGTTAATGCGCCAAGTCCAATGTTGATGCCAAACGTAGTAATGACCCAGAACACTTGAGGGATCAGGAAATATGTGAAGGATCGCCACATCATTGTGAAGAAGGGGACGGTATGGTCAATGCCGCTCCAGGGTCGGAGAGTGGAGAGAAAGCTCTTACGAGCTGGCATAACCGGGGTATGTTCGATTGTTGTCGATTCAGTCTTCTCCTGATCCGAAGACCCATATGTCCCAGCAGTAGACACACTATTACCCATATGCGCCTTTCTATCGTACGATGTTTCTTCGACGCAAAGAAAGGCAAAGAAGAATAAAGCAACAGCGAAGCCGAGAACGGCATAGTTGAAAGTCCTCCAGGAGGGACGGGTCGAAAGCATATAAGCGGCAGGCAGGGTCGAGATAGGCCCGAAACACAGGGCACCTTGGCCAAGTTAGCACATTCTCAATATGACCAGTGAAGAGCACCATTACATGTATAAAAGCCCAGATATTTGCCGCGCTCATGCAAGAAGAATATGTCGTTGGCCAACTGTACGGGCAACGCCTCGCACACACCAGAGCCGAAACAGTGAATAACGCGTGCCACCATCAACGCGTCGTACGTGTTCGCCCGAGCTGCTCCGATAAGACCTGCGATGAACTAATAGGCCACAGGGGTGAGCTACATTGCGCGTGCCTAGGTAGGGAGACTTACGATGACCATAGACCCTAGCATAACAGGTCTCCTTCCAAATTTCATGTACATGGGTACTAAGACCAGGGACCCGAAACCATACGCCAAGTTGGGATATGAAATAAGCTCAGATGCCCTGGCTTGGGACACATTGAAATTTTCGGACCAAAGTGTGATGTGAGGGCCCGGTCCTTGCAGCGCCGCGTTCCCGAGGAAGGAGTAGAAGCAGCAGACTAGGAGGATCATTGTCTTCTTGGAACTAGACCACTATGACAGTATTAATTAGCATTTCCTTCATAGAGAACCACTCGTAGTATGAAGCATCCTCTCATGGTTCAAATGGTGGTTCATACTTGTAAAGGGTCGTTGGGGTCCTCTGCTGGGACAGGAAACAGGGCTTGGCCATACGCGGTATCGTCGCCCTCTTCTCCCAGTTAGGGTTGTTAAATTTGTAGGCGAGAAGCAATCCTACCAGCGGCCTTGACGTTTACTGTTCCCGGTATTTCCTCCTCGCGGGCATGGCTTTGAAGTTTCAGTCTGTGTGGCACTAGACATCTCGGAACGGTAGACATACCTGTGTACCAAATGTCTTTTGGTGGTTACGCGATGCTTCGGAGCCATGTTTTCTATCCCGCAGACGCACTGGACAGGTGCAGGAAGAAAGAGCAAGATCCATCAGCTCAATGCCTACGGGACCGATGAGGGTGGACTCCCATTTAACTTGCTCCATCCTATTCTCCAACGTTGCATTTCCCACTACCACGGCACATCTACATCGCATGCGGATGCCCCGCACTCAACCGCTATTTCGGCAATTTTGGCAGATATCCAGATTGGATATCAGTCCCGCCAAGGCAAGGGTTGACCCTCTCCCCCTGCGTTGACGAATCATCCAACCTTGCACGCCTTAATTGTGTTATTATTGTCATAAACCTAATGCGGAGATAATGTACTCTGACGCCACCGTCAGACCGACCGATAAGGCATGACAGCGATGAAGTGGCCGTCAATTTAAGAGACGGACAAACCCTAGGAAATAGGGAATCGTCTCCCTAAAGGGATTTAGGAAGGAGTAGAAATTCAATTGGTTGCCAACAATGTCAAAGGTTTATGCACATCAGGTACAGGGCTATGAAAGGGGCTAAAGACGGAGCGGTCCATGGGGAGTTGTGAGCGTCGAGACTCAGAGTAATCCTGCATGCTCCAGACTACGTATGCAGGTAATCATGAATAAGAGCCTCGGTGAAGCTTGATTGGCCAAGGAGCGCATTGCGAGAAAATTCAAAAAGTTCTCGTTTCAAGTCGAGACACGGCTTCAACGAACTCATAATGGCATCTGGATAGGTCACTTGGATACACTCCTTCGTTTATGGTACAATCTTATTAACTATAGTAGCTAGACTATACTACTCATACGCACTATGACCTGCCTATTGGACCCCAATGCTAAGTCTGATATTGGGGGGAGGGGGAATGGACTTACAGTAACTAGGTACCGGTTACAAGTACGAAACTACATAGCATAATTAACCACAGATCCCGCACAGGCCATCAACCTCGTCGAAACCTAGCCGCTTGTCGCAACTTGAACGGATTGGTCTTGGTTGGCCACCTTCCAAACTTTCGGTGTCCCCTCCCCACGACTTCGTGTTATGCTTTGCGTGAAGCCTTGACTCGTGTTAGTAGCTCCAAGGCCGGATGGTCCTAGGATATCAGTATATTAGTCATCCCTGCGCGAGGCGGTACGATGCTGGGTAGTCATAGTAGCTCGAGAGAGGGGGGATAAAATTTAATTCTTTCGGTCGAGCGGGCGGTAAGGAAGGAGGCTTCGTATAGCAGACTTGGGCCAAATTGACATAAATCTTGAAAGAGCGCCTTGCTAGGCTGGGTTGCATCGAAGACATCACGGAAAGGGGGGCGATAGCTGGTAATAACGCATGATCGGACAACGCTTAATCGAAAAAGATAAATATGGTCGAGCGGTAAAGTAACCCGTAATATTCACGTGTGGATCAGCAAAGCCAACATTATCTATAATTAATTAAATCAATCATAGCTGGTAGAATTTATAAAAACCTGAAGCTTTTTAGAACTTTTTAACATATTTATAGTTATTTTAATATATAATATTATATTCGTCGTAAATTTAAAGATTAACGGTTTTATATCACTCTTAATTTATTAAACCGCTATTTATTTACAATTGGTGCTTGCAGGTATTGCTGTCGGATATAGGGAATATCCATTCTATTGTTATATTTAGCTAGCTACGTGTTATTATTATTAACAATAATACTTAGTTTATATCATCTTAATATAGCTAAATACCTAATATTTACGCCAATTCAAAAAATACAACATTTAATTGTTAAATAAAAAGAATCTTAATTGTATTCTTTTATTAGCCTAGTTACGTATGCTGCAGCACGCATCTCGCTTTAGATAGCTTAGCTACGGAACATATATGCGCTGGTTAATAGGTGGCCTTTCCGTATAAGGTGAGTTTCGCACCCCTAGCAAGCTGACAACTAATGTCCCTTATATCTGACATAAACAGTACAACTAGGTTTAATAATTGGTTGACTAGCCCAGCCGTCATACTATGTAAAACCCTTTAAAGTATAAGAAGGACTAAAACCTGCGTGCGGAATAAAAAGAATTATCTATTACAAGGTCTGTCCTCTCCGAGGGCAAAAAATCTCTGTCCGATATTATGTCGTCGCAAACAGAAAATTCGATTTGGTTCTGGTGAAATCACAGGCTGTTGGAGGCCCGGCCATAGGGGACTTCCACCGGCGGGAATGATCGTTCCCATCAGATCTTCTCGTACTGGCGGATCCGCCGAATCAGCGAGCCCGGATGCCAGAACAGCAGCGCGAGCATGACCAAGAACATAGGCACTGCATCGAAGAGATAGATAAAGATTTCGTGCGATATCACGAAGCCGTGCTCCCCTTGTAGGTATTCAAGCGCCCGTACGACGCTCCGAATAATCATTAATACCGTCATGGCCTCGATTACCCAGAAATATTTCTGCCAGCTGACGCGCGGGTTCGCAGCGACCAAGCTTGGCGGATCGCGCCTCAGCCGCCGGTGGACTTGCCAACAGGTGGCGATAAAAATAGACAGGGCGGCAAGCTGGGTGGCAAGGCCGCCTATCAGGATAATCCTCGCCTTGACTAAGGCGTCGGGCTCGCCGGAGGCGGGCATGGCGGCGCCGATGAACTGGCTGAAGATGCATGCAATGTCGATGAGGACGTAGAGCTTGGTCATCCAGCGCACGTTGGGGATTGAGTGGCGCTGGGCCTCGAGGGCGACGATAACGCGCCCCAGAGCCATGTAGATGGTAGCGGCGAGGAAGGGCGCGCCCGCAAGGATCAGCAGGTTCTGCATGATGAAGGGTCCCGTGCTAACCGGATTGTCTGAGGCTATTGCGCGGCCGTGGTACCCAAATGTTTCGGCTGGAGTAGGTAATGTCAGTATCAGCCGGTTCCAGATTTCGACAAGATTGAGAGCGTGAAGACGGGAGCGACCGTACAGATGCCACCCAGCAGGAGTGGTATGCAGAACCACGCCCGGAACCGGACTATGCAGAGCAGATGAGCTAGGGAGACGAGGCCGAACAGGACGACGAAAGTATTCCCGGCTGTCTTATTGGGTCGATACTCGAAGAAAACGATCTGTGTGCCATTCACAACCGGCCCGAATGGGCCGTCGCCGGTATTCATGATGGTGGATAGACTGTCTACCGTCCTTTGTATCTATAGGGATGGTAGCAGGTGAAATATAGAAAGAAATTGACATAAACGGTTGGACGAGGAAGAGCTTCAGAGGGTTATGCCCGAATAAATAGGCACAGAACAATCAAGGGATGGTGCACGATATCGTATCGTGGAATGTACAGAGTGCAATGGAGCACACTCCAGGAGGCCATCCCTGCGATGGCACCAGCTGTGCGCAGCCACAGCGGGAAGCAGTTCTCACAGCCGACCCGTAGTGCGAGTCGCACATTTTATCATATGTCGGCGACAAGGTAGGTCGTATATATTCTCGTATCAGCCGCAGAAATGGTAACTATCCTGTCTAACACAAAAAACTTCTTGAAGACTCCACGGCGGAGCCTCATCGGAATGTCTATTCAGCGGACCCACCCTCTCAGCCGTAATGCTACGCCCACAGGAAGGGGATATTGGCTTTCCATGAATGTCACTGATAGCTTGAGAGGTAGGCAGTGCCACGGAGTGATTCGCTGTTGTTGCTGTCCTCAACAGGAATTATTCTGGAAAACCTTTGGTGACCCACGCCACCACTCCCACCACTGAGGTTTTTAACCGCGCTGTACTTTGCAACTGCCGCTCAGGCATTCCCACAGTAGTGCGACGCTCGGTACTCGTTCTGCAGCACCGCTCGTCACCATACAGTCCCCCCCACGGCCCCTCGAGGGGATCCGGGGCTAATACTATTCGGATGGCGACACAGGTTTTTGGCCAAGCGCAAACTAGTCTCCAATCGGGAACCTGCCCCTGACAAGCTTTGCGCCACCCACCACTAGGCGCGTCTCCCGGCCCCTGATCTCTTCCGTAAATGTTCCTCGCTAGCCAGGCCGTCGTATTCTTGGAATTTTCGTATAAGCTCTTCAAGGAGCATTGCCCTTTGGCGGAATGAGCCTGGACAGGTTCACTCTCTAGCAAACCGGCCAAACCCCGCGAGCGCTGCATCTTCTAAACCCAAGCACTGCTTAGCAAATTGGCCCAGAAGCAACGCGGACTAGGCAGACCGCAGATGCGGCCGCCCCGCGCAGGACTAGACGATCGCACCGCAAATCGAGTAAGGCGCCTGTTCTTCTCCTACTAGCCAACAGCAGGACGATCTAACAGGTCTCCAGGAAATGGTTGCACCTACTGCAAGCTCCGCAAGGTTAAGGTACATATTTTCATGCCCCAATAACCCTTTCCAGCAATGTGAGGTTGACCGCCCCCGCAGTGCAACGAGCAGCGGCCGTCGCACACCAACTGCAGCCGCTTCAGCGTCGACTGCGAATATGCTGAATGGCCTCATGGCCCCCGAAGTTGCAGCTCCAATCTTCCCGCTCCTCGGCGCGGTCGGGGTCGCCCCAGAAAGGACTGGGCGGCTCAGGCTCCGCCAATGGTGCCGCGAGCAGCGAGTCCACCTCTTCGCCTGACCTTGACGTGTACGAACCAGGCCTGTCAAGGCCTGACATGCGCAACTGTCCCTGGGGCACCGTGGATGCCGAGCCGCTACTCCAGTACGTGTCCTCCACGTCCATGTCCTCGGTTCACCCTGATGGGCGGACGATCACCTTGTTAAATTCTGGAGCCGTAGCGTGCCCTAGATCGGCCTGGACCACCACTTCGTCATGCACATCATCATAGCCATAGCGGGGCATCACCTGGCGTATCTCCGGGCGGATGCAAGCCGGACGTAGTACTACACTCGACTGGCAGACGTCACGCCTCAGCCAGTATCGCGGGCTTCAACGCGGCTCTGGCCACTCCGGTCGCGAGCAACGCCGGTGCTCTCTTCGTGTCCGCGCTCCTCGTTTCCTACTGCGCCTTTGCCACAGGCCCCACAGGCCCTGGCGACTTGCTAATCTACAACTCCGATGGCGACGGTCCAGGCCATGTCATTCACTGATCGATGGGGTACGAGTAATCCGCGAGATGGCGGACCCGGCCACGTTGTTCTCGGGTCTCATGCAGCCGCTCGCCCAGGGTAACGCCAAGGCGGCGGCATCCCGAGGCTCTACGCCCATATTCCTGCACGAGGGACGCCCGCGTGTCGACTGGGAGGCTCCGGTGCGCAGGCTGCGCGGCCTTGTCGCTGGGAGCCCAGCATCCGGAGCGGAGTGCTGCCTGGAAACCCTTCGAGAGCTCGAGGCCATCTCCGAAGCCACATACGGTGACAGTAGCGGCGCATATAACGGCCCACCAGAGAATAGCCAGGTGTTCGGCTGGCTCTACCGCATGAAGGCCGGTTCCATGGCCTGCCTGCAACAACGGATCCGCTGGCCCTGCTCGTGTTGGCATATTACACGGTGCTCTTCCGGACCATGAATGAATGGTGGTTCCTGGACGGCTGGATGGAGCACCTAATATACACGATTAATGGTCTACTTCGGGACGATTTTGCGACCTGGATGCAATGGCCTATCAGCCAGGTCCAGGTTCACATACAACTGAGCCAAGATCTAGATAGCATAGCGTCGACCCGGCCGAGGCTCCCCGGATCCCATATTCTGGTTGAATAGCTACGGTGGCCGGCCTGTTTTCTTTTTGATACGAATACTTTTGCCGCTTGAAGTCCCGAGCTAAGCCTCCATTCCGGAGCCTTCTGGTGCCAAGTACAAGCGATGATGGCTCTGTAGGGTAATCCTTGTATTGATATATGTGAGGTCTTATTTTTATTTTATTTTTTAAAAGAGAGAAAAGAAGTGGGTTCGTAGAGCTATACCGTGCCCCAATAGCAGTTCCCTAGCACAAGTCCTATGTCACCTCCGCCACCACTTCTGGATCAAGCCTTATTAGTGTGAGTATCTAATCAGTGCCTCTTCGACGCACCACTAATCTCAGTGTGGTCGGGATCCTCAGAAAGGCTCGAGTACTAAATGCATACTCAATGACGGCATCGTCAGAATTCCGAAAACATGGCAAATAGGTCGGCCGGCCTTGGCCAGACCTTATGGCTCAGAACAAAACCTCTTAAGTAGAAAGTGTAAAGCCCGGGCGGGGGCATTCTATTCACAGGCGTGTCCCGCCAACTACCACCTATGCCCCTCGTTTCTCAACTATGGGTGCTATCAGTCAGGTATGGCCTGTAGTAACGGCATGTGCTCCTCGGCCAGCCCGTCAACCTACACGGTTGCTTCCGGCACGCTGCTGAAGGTACGAACCCTGTGCTTAAAAGCGGTCATAGCGGCAGGTCTGCTTAGAGCACAAAGGGCCCTGCAGCGCGCCTAGTCCCTCGGCCTGTAAAAGCCCCTGACAAGAGGCCAGAGTTCGACCACTTCCATTCTGAAGACAATTCGCAACTCACTTCCGGGATCTTCGGAACCCTTAAGAATGCATTGTAGTCCGTGTCAAGAGGAAGTGGGGCGGATCATAGGTATAGAGGCATTCAGCCATTGGTGCAGTGCTACTGAATCCTTAATGCAAGTCACTATAGATGGTCCTGGTTTTGTGAGTGGAGTCTACTGAGCTGGGGAATACGAAAATTCGTATATATAGTATGATGTAACGTTATAAAGTCCACTAGGTGGGGTATGTGCCCTTGGCCGTAACTAGGAACCTAATTAGGAGTCAAGTCAAGGCTTACCTAAAGCGCCAGACGAAGTTCCAAGTCGTGCCAGTTGTGACTTTACAAAGAAACCCCCGGTCTAACTGCAATCTATTGAATCTATTATGCTAATAATCAGTATATTGTTACCGACTATCCCTGTCCAAATTCCAACTTGCCCTGTAATTAAATTCAGTAAGCTACGTCAGCCACGTTATGGCTTACTGCTCTGATCGAAATCCTACAAGTACTTAAACCATCTTTTCGACAAAAGCTACCTTTTAATCATTAACGACCACGTTTCTCGTGGTTCCAGATCGAAAATGTCGGTTATTTGGGCTTCCCGTAACTTTTTCTTCGCTCTGGCGGTTATGCTCTTTGAACTTTCCTCCTTAGCCCCATGCGCCGCAAGCTTGCTGCCCATCGTTGACCTGGGGTACGCGCGACATCGTGCCTCCACCTTCGATGTACGAACGGGGAATCCCCATTTTCTTTTATAGTAATTACAGGCGCTAACTTGCCCACCAGCCAGTCTCGGGATTGTACAATTTCTCAAACATTAGATACGCTGCTCCACCGACAGGAAACCTCCGCTTCGCGCCCCCGTTGCCTCCAGTAGTCAATGACACTGGTATAAATGACGGCCTAGACTCACGCATTTGTCCTCAAGCGAGTGCCAATTGGTTGACTACATCTGGGAGGTGGATTGGTAGCTATGTGAGCGCTGGAACTATTCCCAATATTACATACTCGCTATCACAGGCAAATGTCACCGCTCCCACAACCCGGGATCCGCGTGAAAGCGAGGACTGTCTGTTTCTGGATGTTTTGGTTCCACAAACTGTCTTTCACAGGACAAGGACTTGCAAAAAAGCTCCTGTTGTTGTCCATATTCATGGTAAGTCTTCCAGAGCCTCCCATATTTGTTTGTATCTAGAGGCTCATCTACGCAACAGGCGGTGGCTATGCTGCCGGATCTAAGTATGATGGTGATTTTGAGGGTCTGTTCGCTCGTGCAAAGGAGACATACGGGTCGGAATTCATCTGGGTGTCTCTCAACTATCGACTAGGCGCTCTGGGCTTCCTAGCTGGTCCAGAATTTGTGAGCTCAGGGGGGACTCCAAACCTCGGTCTACTCGATCAGCGCCTGGCTCTCCGCTGGGTGCGTAACAACATCCACCTTTTTGGTGGAGATAAGGACAAAGTTACTGCCATAGGTAGCTCGGCTGGCGCGGGTTCTATCATCCACCACATTACCGCTTATGGAGGCTCGGCCGAGAATGACTTCCAGAAGGCGTTTGTCGGGGCTCCCGGAGTTCTAGACTCTGATAGCAACGCCACACTTGACAAGGCCTTCGCCAATTTTCTCAGATTTGCAGGCGTCAGCAGTCTGAGTGAGGCACGCAATCTGCCGTCACAGCAAGTTATCAATGCGAACGCTGCCCAGATTGCAGGCGCAGGGTACGGCAGCTTTATATTTGGCCCAGCTATTGACGGATCTCTCGTGACGCGAGACCCCCAAACGATCTTGGACAGCGGCCTTGTCAACCCATCTTTAAGTGTGCTCGTTGGTCATAATACGAACGAAGGCTACGGGTTCGGTCCTCCAATTCGCAATGAGACCGAATTCCGCGCCTTCATCGCCTTCAGGTTTCCTAATGCTACACAAAGTGTTATTGACTACATTGTCAACGAGCTGTACCCGCCGATCTTTGATGGCTCACATGGCTACACCGACAATATGCGGCGCGGCCTGGTGGCCGTTACTGAGTTCCAATTCACCTGCAGTGCGAGCGCACTCGCGCATGCGGCTGAAGAAAAGGCTTACGCCTACGCCTTCGGTATACCTCCGGCCCTTCACGTAACCGACGGCGCGTATGTTTTCCATAACCCCAAGCATAGTACTAGGATCAACACGACTGTGGCCAACGTTCTACAGGACCACGTCCTCACTTTCATCTTGAAGGGTAGCCCAGAGAGTAGTCTCGACGGCATCGATGTGCCCGCCTATGGCAATAACTCGAATGCGGTAATTTTCAGTTCGGGAGATATTACGGTTGCCAAGGACCCGGCAGCTAACTTCAGGTGCCAGTGGTGGCGTCGTGGCTTGTACAACTAGTCTAGGGCATTTTTCTGTTTTGTTTATGGGTTGGAGTAGCCTATGCGTACATACGATTAATATTTTACGGGGCTGTGGACGGATCTGTAATATGGGGTCTTCCATGGTTCGCATTATGCTACTTGCAACCGGCTTCGTAGGGGATGGGTTGCGTGTAATGATTCTGCAGGGAGGATTAGGGATGGGAGCAGTCACAATAATGGACCCGATTCTTGTCCGAGAGTTTCCGCAACCTAGGCAACCCAAATCATGACTCCATCTACATAGCACGTTACACCCGGCCAAATGATTCTCCTTATATCCGAGCCGTCATATCTACCCCTGTTAAGCATCAAGGTGTGAGACTTCCCGAAATAATAATAAGGCTACCCGGGACGTTTTGGTATGCAAATCTTTGCAGGGTAAACTTGTAAGGTTAGGGTAGACTCTTATTATAATGCTGTAGGAAAATAGGTGTATGTTGGAATAGGGGTAATCAGACTTCATGATCTAAAATCTGTAGGCTAAGCAACAGGTTGTTAAGTTTCTATATATACCCCATACACCCTTCTAATGCATATAAATCGAGGAATTTAAAGAACAAAGCTGTTAAAGAAGTCTTTGTTAGGTATTGCTAGCCGTATGCAGCTATATAGCCGAATTCAGCGTAGATCCTTTAATTTCCCATAACCCCAGACGTGGAAACGTACCACAGCAATTACGTGGCGATCATACATAATGGGCTATAATTTCCGGGTTATCCGTCGTGAGATAACTAGGTAAGAGCTGATTCTCGAGCATTGAAAACTCAATCCCGTATTGCTGATGATAGAAGATTGTATGTTTACGCGTAGATAAGTCGCGTTTATATGAGACATAAACATCTGTCAAGATATTGAACAGTAGACGGCCGAGGATGGCAAGGCCTTACTCCAAGGATGCTTCGAATATATAGCTTCAGAGTGCTGAAGCCTGATGTTGGCTCGTTCTTACTGGATTGCACCATCCGGGTCGTCACCCATTTTTCCACGGATTTTAGTTGAACCTAATTGGAGCTATACAAACCGGCCCCAGCACCCGGAGCTGATGCTATCAGTTAAGTTGTCCCTTGTTCAGACTATACTGGTAGTAATACACCCACCATTCTCACGTCTTCCGGTCGGGCGACGTTGCCCGACATTTTGCTAATACACCATACGGGTCGCCTTTGATTCGGTCATTGCATTCACCTAGTTTGACCAAGTTCGTGGTCCCTCGCTGTTCGGGCGTCAAGTCTTGCAGGGGAACCGTCCTAATGCCACCGGGCCTCTTCTCACACTGCCTTGGCTACCTCGCCCTCTGGAATGTGATCTGGAGCTTTCGCCTCCGAGTACGGCATATCGAAAAAGTCAGTTGCGTAGGCGCGAAGTGATCACTCTCCTAGACAAACGGATATGATGCGATATGGCGCCCTTCGGGTAGAAAAGATATTACTAGAAGGGAGAGTGAATATGTACAGGGGCGGGCAGGGTTGGACAAGAAATGTCATCGACTTCCATGAAATTGTGTTGTTTGGATGAAGGACCGTTGTGGTCAAGAGAAACCAAGTAGACACCCGCTCAAACGAAAGAAACCCCCACTGTAGGGCGATTGGCTTGTGCTTCTTGTCATCCACAAAAGTGTATGCAGCTGCGGCTTCCTTCAGAATAAAATAGCGTATGATTTGATAGGCTTACACAAGCCTCACTATACTGTTACAACGATTCAAGCGTACTCAGGAATTAAGGTGTGGGGGACATTAAGTCGAGTTTCAGATAAGATGAAATGGATTCAGATGTAGATGAAAGTACAAGACATGACCATAACAATATCCTGGCAATACAGCCAGCGTAACAGAGGCCATAGGTTGTAATGTAATCTAAATCGTTATCTATAGCAACTTCCAGTCTAGAACCCAATCCTATCTTCCCTCGGACACATCGCTCAACCTGTAATCCGGTCCATGTTTAACAGCCCTCATCGCCTTATTAAAACGCCATCACACAGCCGGGCTAGAGCCCTTTCACGGGTTCGTCATCGTACAGGGAATAATGCAGGGGCTTTCATACCTGAGTTAAAAGAGCGTGATTTATTTGTCATTGACGATAGTATATCTGAGTTCTGGGCGCCCTCAACTAATTGGTGCCTTGAATTAATTACCAGAAAGCGTCAAAGACCACACCATATCCAACCACGAGTGAGTTTTCATGTGATCGAATTTCACATAGTAAGAAACAGCAAGCACCATGCCGCATCGTACCTCAGGGGATTCCAGTTATTCAAAGCATCCGAGATCCCGTAGCAACCAATGTCCTATCCAAAATGTTCTGTATGCCGGAGAATCTGCTGGTCGATCTCGCAATTACTGGTCGGATGCTTCCTTATTCTCCTTGGATTCCTCCCCATCCTTCTTGGATTCTTCCTCATCCCCTTTCGCCGACATCTGTTCTAGAGACCAAATCATCCAGATTTGCCCTGGCTTCACGCTCGAAATGTCTTGCCTGAGATTCTTCCTCCATTGCGTCTTGGGGCGCTTCCTCCTGATGCGCCGGGTTCTCCTCCCAAATGGTTGGGAGCCTGCCATTAGTAGCCATTTGATGCCTGTCGTAGTCCCTGATCCACACCACCTTAATGGACCCGTGAAGGGAGCCGTAGTCGGCTTGCGCGCAGAGCCAGTCGTCGTCCAGCACTGTTCCTTCCCTCCTAAACTGTTGCAGGCGTTCAGCGATCGCGTCGAGCAGATTCCGGCATTGATAATATAAATTGTTGCGCTTGTCAATAGCTGGTTCAGCCCTAATCTCCCTCGCCATCCTCTGTATGTGCGATCAGATGTTAATGGGCCGTCTTGGAGGAGACCGAGAGGCAACTGTAGGAGAAAGGATTTGGACCCACAGAGAAGAATTCAACAAATTCTTGGTGCAGAGCGTGGTGGAATTCAGGAAACGAGAGCTGAGCAAGACGTGGTAACCAAGAAGCGGGTCGAGGCCGAAGAAGAGCTGGAAGCTGAGGCGGTTGCTGCCCCTGCCCCGAGTTTCCAGGATCTGAAAACTCGGGCATTCTGAGGAATTGCTGGCGTGCGGAAAACAATTATAAATGTCAATGCCAATACTGCCAAAGTAGAATGCGCCAAAACGACCACGTCGATTGATACCAAGCTGAAATAATAGCAGACGTCAGATGAATATACGGAGGAAGAACATGAAATGGAACAGCGACGATTCGGAGTAGACATGGACGATTAACCACGTACCCCAAGATCAGATGTAAAAATTGGGTGAATTGCTCGACAAATTTTCCGAGTGAGATGTGAACTTGAAGTCGGCAAGAGGAAAGAGCATCTGTAAAGACGCTCGCAACGCAGGGGAAGGTACAGCGCTTGGTGAGCTGGGAGCGGTACTAGTACTATTATTCAAGTATCCAGATATACCATTACGAATGTGCGAGCTGGTCGATAGTCTATTTCCCTAAGGTTTGCAACAGAACTCTATTGGATCAGCAAAGTAGTGATCGGGTCTCTGCTAAAGTATGGTTGGGTGCATATTATCCATACCCACGTAGTCCGATGAAGATACGGCTGAGATAAATTTCATAATAGCCTCTCGTAGCCCACTGCCTCCTATTCAAAGTTTAGCCAGGCTATAGTACGTTCAGGCATTCAGTTATTCATTGCAGACACGCCGCCACTTTTTCCTACTATATGCAAGGCTGACCTTATTTGGACGTGTGTTTCTGCCTCCAATTACCTGGCTGTGGATGCTACCCAGTTTTAGAAGCATTGTTTCTTTTCTATTGCCATCGCCTGCCCATGTTCCTCTACACAAGTGACAATCGCGGTTTGGGTTCCAGCATAACTATCCGGTTCGTCGCATTTCAAAACATTAGTGCAAGTTGTTTCAACCCAGATAGGCGGTTCTTGAGTGAATTGGTGCCCATTGGGTTTCCATCTACGACAGGGGAGAAGGTGAACACTGAGCCGGTATAGACACTAACTTCGGTATTGCCACCATACCTTTCGGTAATCACATAATACCTGTGGCCGAAGGCGAACATCTATTATTGGCGCAAGCGTTTAGAGAGCTAGTCCTTTCAACCCTTACGATTATTTGGCATAGCTACGGTAAGGATGAACTCAACTTCTAACAAATGGGACGCGGAGTTCGGGAGCTGATAGACAGCTGTTGATTAGACATCTACAGAAACTAGTTAAGTTGAACCAAAACCTCCAACACCGCCATGATGTATCGCAGTGTATCATAAAATCTATAAAACATAACGGCATTGCTATTAAGAATTGTGAATAGCAGACACAGTGGAATGTCCAAATACAGGTGACACTCCCAGGTTCGCGGTAGCTTCCTCATGGTGAAGGTTCCTCTTAAAAATATGTACCTAGCTATGCGGGAAAGAGACGACGACTCTGAAATACGGTGATACGTCACCTTGAATTTGATGATATCTTTCGTCGAATAACCTAAGATTGGACGGAAGTCACCAGGGAAAAGAGGGCAAGTACGGTAGTCTGAGGAACTAGAGAGGACGAAAACAACACTAGCGAATATTAGGTTATTATAGCACTCGAGTCAAGTCTGGAGGGCAGAATAGAGGTTAGCTGCTTAAACCGGAAATCGTCTTTCCTATTCTTACCTGTACCTCCAGCGGTAGGGACAAGTCTCACATCGATGAAAGGTATCTTTACCAAGTCTTAAGCTATTTGAGGCTATGCCTCGCGGGCCGAACCAGCGCAGCAGAGGCCTTAGACCTGCCGCTAGAAGGTCCCCGACAGGGAATTGAGAAGTACAAAACTCATCCTGATAGGAAACAAGGTTATAACACCCGGGGTATTATGACCTAAGCATGTTCGTTCGCGGTTCTTTCGTGCTGGGGCGGAATGGCTGGCAGAGAGTGTGTAGTTGCTTTTGTTAGGAGCGCCTAGCTAGGCGATGGATATGAAGCCTAACGGGACACATCATACGCTAATAATACTTTACTCATACAGTACATCTAGGTATAACACCACCAAAGAAAGACCTAAGCTGCATCGCACGAAATCATAACCTGAGGTTGGCCATGCTGCGAAGATAAGCCGTCTACGTATTATCTGAACCCCCTATTCGTCGAGATGGCTACTGCTGATTGGCGGATGTCCTGCATTAGCGTTTACTATGGTAGGAGCCAGGCGCTCCACAATTGCAGGGTCCACAAGCCCGGTAGCCACCCCGCTAAATACCAACAAACAATACCCCAGATCTACAGGACGGACGGAGTACATAACAGCATCACAATTCCATAACGCGGATCCTGCGCCATTCTACAACGCCAGCCAACATTGGTGCGGAGCAAATCATTGGAACTGGTAATCGATTCCAATTAATACTCCGGCTGTCTCTCCCCAGTTCGCTCCTCCTTACATCCGATGGCGACAACAACCACAACGAACGCGGCAACCTATGCCGACTGCGTGAGCTCCCTGCGCACCTCGCTGTCGTTCCTCGAGTCATCTGTCTCGACGCTGGGGACGGGCGTGGCCGACTTCCCGCGTCTGATCAACGTGCTCAAGACGGTTCGGGTACGCATCTTCTCTTATTCCCCCGCATTTCCCTTCCACTTTCACACCTCCGCCATCCATCCACATACACCTACGTACATCCATACCCGTACAGAACGGCAGCACACAAACAGGAAAACTAACGCCCGACTCCCCGCGGCCGAAAACAGCACTACGAACTGATCCCGCAGCCCTCCCTGGCGGCGGCCGAGGCCTCGCTGCGCGACGAGATCGGCCCCGCGATCGGCGTGCTGCTCGACCGCGCCGACGCGCACATCGGCCGGGTGGAGCGGCGGATCGAGGCGCTGAAGGCGCGGGCGGAGCTGCAGCAGGGGCGGCTGCAGCACGAGGGTCGCCATCACCACCACGAGCCGACGAGAAACAAAGGCAAGGGGCGGCTGAGGAGAGAGAACGGCGAAGACGAGGAGGCGGCGAGGCTGCGCGCGCGCGCCCTGAGGCAGCGCAAGGAGGCCCTGAAGTACAGCGTCGAGAGGCTCGAGCTCGAGGTCCTGCAGAAGGAGAGGGAGCTGCGGAAGAGGCTCGAGAGCGCGTGATGGGTGTCGGAAAATGGCATGGAACGATGGGGTCTGGTCTTGGTTAGCTCGTGTGTTGAAAAGAGACAATAAGAAGATGTGTGGAAGAAGAGAGGCCAGCGACGGAAGGAGGAAAGAAGGAGTCTGCTCTCCATGCGAAGCACCATGCAGACGATGTGTGTGTGGGGACAGGGCGTGGGAGAAAGCTTGGGTGCGGTCCCATATCGGCACCTGCGTCCGGCGAAGAAGGGGACAAAGTGTCGAGGATGCAAGGCCAGATACGCGGAGTTCAAGGGAGCTGCCGAGACGGCTGAGGCTGACACCCCGCCCTCATCGACACCGGCTTGATCTGTTTGGTTGATGCGAACGGTAGCCATCATCCGTTTCGTGCGCCATCTCGCCCACTACAGCGGAGTAGGAGACATGCCGACCACGCGTAGCCTCCAGGGCAGTCGGATCTGAGCAGATTTTGGGATGCGTGCACGGAGAATAGGCTGAGGGGATCACGCGGGAATTCAAGGCTTCCCTGTCAAGATGGAATTAATCCACACCATGTCAGAGAGCAGCCTTCCTCCCTGTGCTTAGGAGGAATCATCGTTCAAGGCTGGTGTCTGCCTCCTCCAGTCACACCGGGAAGAAAGCTGTACATAATACCATAGGGTACAGAGGCTGGGAGCCATCCGGGCGAATATATAATGATCAAGCGAACTACGCAGGTGCCTCATAAGCATACTGGAGATATCATTTCAGTGGGTTGCGTGCACTATTTCACTCCCACCTAGCTAAAACGCGCCACGGGAACCACCATCGAGCAGTCCCATCGCCGAGCAGTCAGTCTAGTTGCTCATTACCAGCATGCCCGCTTACGCCAACTAAGCCGCCCACGCAAAGGCTATATATACAAGCCATAGATAGATGACCTAGCAGCCGCCGTCTAAGCATTCCCGATAATGTAGCTAATTCGCTTTCCGGCTCCGCCCACCGCTCTGGTCTCGCGGGCGCTGGCTTAACCACACTTCACTCGACAGCCTTTCCTCTCACCCGGCGCCAGACTAGCAGCTCGATTCAACCGCCCCACCCTCTTGGGAACGCGGTCACAGCACACAGAAATCCCATAAAGGTTCTTCTGTATCATTGTTCAAACCCTTTTTATTCATTTCCTCTCATTCTTCCTCTCCCCCTTTCCATCTCCCAATCTCCCTATCTCCCTTCCGCCCCTCGATCCGGCCGAGGCCGGAAACATGCATGTATGCTACGTACTTACTACATAAGTATATGGACAACAGAGGATACACACAGGAACACGCCACCAACCAGTAGTAGTAGTGCACGTACGTTTTTTTTGATCCGATCTTTCTGTCTCTCTCCCCTCCCTCCAGCCTCACCGTCACTCGGTAGGAACAAGGCAAACAAAGACCAACCAGCCCGTCGCTGACGGGATGGGAACGTGAACGTGCTTCCGATCGTGGATAGGCCCCCCGCCTGCCCGCTGCCCCTTCTTTGCGCGATATAAGCCTTTGCACTTCTCCCGCCCCGCGTTCCCTCCCCCCCCCCAGGCCCCTTGGCTTCTATCCACTCGTTGCCGCATAGGATTCGTGCTACCGGATTCTTTCGCATTGCGAGGCCTGCCTGGTGCGGAGTTAAGTGGAGGTGTGTAACACGAACGCCGGACTGTGGGACGTGAGGAGCTAGCGTCCCAGACCGTAAACATTCTTCACCGGATCGCAGGACGACAGCAAAGGGAGAGGGGTCGCGTGGCCGACGGTGAAAGCATAAAGACCAGACAATAAGAATATACGGGTTGCGTTAAATAAAATGCTGGAGGTATCGATGAAAAGAAAAGATCGAACATGAAACAGAAGAGGAAAAAGAAAGGTGCCGAATGTCAATTCCCATAGCGGTGGAAGCCCCCCTCCGGTTTACTCCAAGACATTGTCATAACCTGTGTTTTGTGTGTGCACGATTCTAAAAACCCATTCAGATACAAAGTTGGAATACCCCTCTGCGCCCCAAGTCGTCAAGAGTCCCTTCCTAGACCGACCGTCACAGAATTTGTGCGCCAAAATAAAAGATCCGGTGTACGAGAAAAAAGCCCCTTTGCGAGTCCGCTCATAATAAGATGAGGTAGTTGCTCGGCGCAATACCCGTTTGGCCGTTCTCCTTCCGAGCTTGCCACCATCTGCCGCTAACGTCGCTGACTTCCAGGATCTCGTGTTTCGCGAAGGATATTTCGTTCGCATCCTCAGGATTTGCCTCATAACTATATATGGCCTTTGCTCGATAGGGATATTCGGTTGGCTGGGCAATCTCGGGCTCGTTTTGGGCGGGCGACGGAGATTTGGTCTGTATGGGATAAGTCGGCGCGCTTGCAGTGTTCTGCATCGCGTTCCCGTTCATGCCGCCCACCGGCGACGGGTTTTCAAAGCCGTTAAGCTGAGCCGATGTGTACATTTGTGGAGGCTGAACCGAAGTGGATGTGTGGGGACGGCCGCCGTAGCCGCCGTTCATAGTTTGCCTATTTGTCGTCGACTCCTTCTGCAGCGCAAACGAGTCTATATAAGCCCGAGGCACCGCGTTCGGGGCGGAGCCAAAGTAGAATATCCACACGATCTATGCACACTAGTTAGTCTCCAATCTCATAGACGCTCAGCTTATCCGCTGGAGACCATGTTTCGTTGCAACCGCAGCATACGATAATAGTCAAACTTACAACGACCATGGAGAGGAGTATGAACCCAGCAGCCGCAGCTTGGCGGGCCCCGCTAGGCGTGTAGACCAACAAGTTGACCGAGGATGTCGTGAGGACTAAACCACAGGCCAGATAACCAACCAGCGCAACGTGGTAGGTCTGAATGACATCGGCAGCGACGACCACGAAAACACCGGTAATGGCAAAAAGCATGTATATGGATGCCCACCACGCAAATGGAGGGTAGGCACCCCAAACGGTCCTGAGCTCGTCATCATTGCCCCCTTCAATCTGGCCAATAATCGAGGAGACAAATGATATGATCCACGCAAGCTGTGAGATTGTGGTTAGCTTGAAGCCCCTCAGACAACCAAAACAACGCAGGTGGCGGGCAAAACGAAAGCTTATTTGCGTACCATAGCAATGGATATCGTCGCTAGTGCAAACGGATCACCGATGATATTGCCTGTTTTGATGCCTTTACGGCCATAGCCCATCCTGGATTGTTCCATTTTCTGTATCGATGGAGAGCGAAGTGAGCCGTAAGACGGCATAAGGAACAACGAAGACTCGGCTATTAGTAAGCGCGATCAGGTATGTAATTGTTCGTCGGCGGCGTGGATCGTCAAAGAAAGTGACGATTCGAATACGCGATATGCAGCGGTTAGTAGACGAGCCGAGTTGCTGTGCTGATAGTCAAAGACAAGGAGATGTGGCAATGCCAGCAATGTTGACGCTTGCGGACTGGGCCTCGATTTGGATTTAGTCAAGAGATGCTGTAACAGCGGGGTTGAAAGTAGAGTCGAGGAAGGTCGGCGTTGCCAAAGCCAAGAACAAGACCTGGGGGAAAAAGAATGACTAGAGTTGGAATTGGTCCGACTGATTGGGGCGATGAGAGGATGAGTAAGTAGCCTGGTCGGAAGGCTCTGGTGGGAAGCGAAGAAGTGCAAAGTGCTACGGTGTATACCCAATCGCAGTGATATTGCTGGTTCTCCGGGAGTGACTGACGATCAGTTATGGTATCGATTGTCGGGTGAGGTTGGAGTGAAGTGCATGCAGTACAAAAGGGTAGCTCGGTCGAAGTAGATGATATGAATCGGGAGACGAATTGATCAGGCGCCTTCGAAGAGTCAAATCGTTAGGTTGATGACAACAAAGAACCAGGGCGGTATCGTAGAAGCAGGCGATGCAGGTGTGGTCAGGCAGAGCGTCAGGAGAGGGTGGGTTTGACAGACAGGCGGAGAAAGCTTTCTAGAAGGACTGCAGATTCGGAGGGTTGCAATGCGCCAAAAGCGCAGAAAGAGAAGGGGAGCCTTTCAAGCATGCGAATAGACGATATGACCAAATGAGATGGGCCCTTTGTCAAAGGGAACTGACTTTGGCTCGATTAGATTTCGGCTGCTGGATCCAGATCGACGGCGGCCCTCGACTGTAGACAATTGAGGCGAAAATGCGAAAGGGTAAACTACCATAGGTCGATAAACGTAGTGTTCGTGTTGCGTTGCGTAGCTGCTTTGTCCGGCTTTAATTCTTGTCGTCCGATCTTCCCACTTGATCCCTTTCCTCCTCGCTTGCAGGCTGATGTTACAAGTGTGCGGCGGCGCGGATTCCCCCTTTCTCCTTCGCAGTCACAGCAGCAGACAAGAAATCCAGAAATAAGAGAATAAAAATCGAGAAGCCTACGACGACGAAATGAATGGCAGTCCCGTAAGGCTTGCGACATGCAATGCACACGAGCCAGCTGAGAATCGAATGAGATCGACAGAGAGGAAGGGCTTGTCGTCGCTATTGTCAGATTTCGCTAGGGGGAATTGGAGAGGAATGGAACGGGGAAAGGATGGGGAAAAGGGACACCCAGACTGAACGCAACTAAGTCGGCCCTGTAGACTACCTCCAGCTAGAATGGTTACTTCGTATAGCTTAGTGCAGGCGCAAATTAGCTATATCGAGCTAGTCGCTACCTGGTACCTAGTAGTTTTCGCTTAGGCTAAGCACGGAGTCTATGTAGTAGTTGGCTGGCTAGGCGCGTACGGGCAATTCTGTCTGGCTTGTGGAGCAGGGAAGTTTGTGTGGTGTGTGTGAAAGGCAAGAATGAATGGGTGAGAAAGGCGGCGGAAGAGATTGTTAGCATCGGCGGTACGGAATTGAAGGGTACTTACGGTAGGGCTGGCAGGTCTGGCAGGTGGGTGTGGTGGCCTGGTCGGGAGAAGAAACATTGAAAAAGCGGAGCGGGAGAAGTCCCAAAAGAGGATCCCTACGTGTTCCTGTTCATCTCTGTACGGTTCCCCCCCAGCTTCATTGTATGCGGGCCCTGGTATTTTTGCAGAGCTCTTGGGATGTTTATGGCATGTTCTGTCTCCCAGATTCTGGCGCCATTTACCTGATGAACTAGGGTAAAGAGGGCAGGTACATAGTTTACGGGAAACAGATCCGGATCAGTTACAAGATCCTCCTACAATAATACATGGAGGGTAACTGTACTCTACCTAGGTATACGTGCACGGCTTGGATTGGACGATGGTATCGATATTCGCCTTTCAGCTCCGTTTCCCTCGTACCCAATGCCCCTTATAAATGATGATGCCCGTCATGGCCTGCTGCGCAATCCATAAACCGATATCATGTTACCTGGAAGTTGATTATAGACAGTAATGTCAAATATCCGCTGTAAATATATAATTACAAGGGCTCCTATGAACAGCCGAGCTGGTATTAATTAAACTTGCCCTCGTGTGGTATCATTACTACGTCGGGAACAACTCCTTGCGGCTTGCTATGATTCATCAGCTGGGTGTTCCTAATCGTCGACTTGTAAGAAAAGAGACCAGCCACTCCATTCACTGCATGTTACGTACATACACACCACGTGCGCAAAGCGGGTACATAAATCTGTTTTCGCGTCTTTGTTGATTCCGCTTACTTACGGCGACGGCTCAGTGCGCTACCGCAGGTACGAGTCTTTAGCTCGCTCGACTGGTACCCTCTATTTTAGGTGCTGAGCAACGTAGTAATGACCGCACGATCGCGTTGGCCTGCGCGCCGCATTCGGTTAGCGGCAATACGATGCATGCAAGAATGTGGCAGGCCGGCTAGCCCAGACAAAAAGCAAAATGGAGAGAAGTGTGTGGGCGTACGCGTGAGCCAGTCCAACCGGTTGAACCGGGCGCTGCGTTAAGTTCGAGCGTTTGGCGTTTGAGACCCGACAGGGGGGTTTCCCACGAGACCTCCCCACACAGCCGAAGGGGGAAGAGGGCAGGATGAGTGGGTAGGAGGGAAACTCGGCGGCGATTCAAATCTACGATTGGCCCAGATGTCCGGGTCGAGCTTTTTGCCCTCTTGATACATTCACCAGTTGGAACTCCTCCATTGAGGTTTTCTTCTCTCCACCTCTCGAATTCGCGTTTCTCTGTCTGCGTCATACAGGTCACATACGCGGGGGGATACACAGGAACGACCGGCTGATGAGTGAACCTACACCTGCACCTACGCCTGCACCTCTACCCGAACTCGGCACCAATGCGCCATTCTCGAGCACTTCGGTGTCTGTGGGCCCGTCGCATGATGCCGAAAGGAGGTCGGAGGGGCTGGGCGGTCAGTTGCTTCGTTACCAGATGTGACCTACAGCAGCCACCGCCATTCATTTATGGGTTTGAGGCTCGCACCTTGACTTCATGATATCACAGCGGGGCGCATTCTACGTCGGATGGCCGGACACTACGTTTCAGGCTACTGGTTGTGTAGTCATCCGAATCTATATGGCTGAGACCTCGTAGTAAGTGACGTAAACAGACCTTTCCCTGGCCCGTAGAAACCTTCTTCTGGTCGCAGTCGATAAGAGCATCGAGAATGTATGATAAGCACCCGCTCTGGAAATGGCCATCGTTTCGCAGAGCCCGGCCCAGCTACGGGTTGACCCGTGTAGATAACATGAACCCGCAAAAAGAGCAGATTAGAATCCGGAGTCCTAGACCGCCATAACGGCATCCCCCAACTTCAAGCTTTTATTCTCCGTCTTTTCGAATCGTAAAAATAATAGATCTGTCGGAAATTCCGGCGATTCTGATTCTCTCCTGTCGGGGATTAGTACGAACCGAGCCCGCAGAGCTTCCGTTCGGAGTTCGAAAACTGTGGGTATTTGAAACGCTCCAGTAACGCTTTGCCCCCTGCTTGTCGGTAGCCTTGTGGTGCCGAGTCTCGGTGCGCTCTGATTCGTTCGTGATCCGTGGTGCTTGTCTGATCACCGCAGCTGCAGGAGAGCAGCATACCATATTTTACCGCCACCTATGAAATTATGATTTAAAGATGACTTCATATTCTTTACGTTCCATTTCAAATCTCTCGATTTGAGCATAACTACTGACAAAGGTAGTATGAGATGAAACATGTTCTTGTCCCTTACAACAACGCCGGGGCTGAAGCCATTACGGGGGAGCCGCCTCAGCATGATGGTGCGAGAGTCAAATATGGGAATGCATTGTTAGCACAGACAATGAGACCGAATGACGGACGATGCGCATCTCGACGCCCACTATTCTTGTCAACCACACGACAGCGATAGCAGACATCCGTGACTAAGTAGCTTATACACAGATCTCATAAGGTGCGGAGTTGTCAGGACACTCAAGATATCCTCCCGGATGAAATTAGGTAGATTTCCCATAGCTCTGAGAGATCGAGGGTTTGGCAGAGATAATTCCGCGATTCCCCAAGTCATCTAGCATCCTTAGGACGCACATCATTCGTTCCATCCTACGTCCACCCTCCATTGCTGATTCATCCATGACCATATGAGATCTTAGCTAGGCCTGGCTACCACTTGGTCCCCAAGCCCTTCGCTAACTTAGATATGTCTCCTTTATGATGAAGCCTGCCGAGGAGGTCATTCGTAACCCCTCATTTCACGTGATTTCGACCATATATATCATGCCGTGCGTTCCAATATTCCAGCAAAGCACTTGCTTCGCCGCGTGACGGAGCTGCGGTCTGGCGCGAGCCGGCAAAATTGTCTAAGGCTGTTTCAGCATCCGTGTGAACCTGCCGGCTAATATCCCCAGGCCCCTCCCACAAATAGGCGCATTAACTGGCTTTCCAGCGTCGGAACACTAAAGAAGATCACGTCACGCGTCAATAGCCCAGTAGTTGGCTGATCCACAGGGCATGCGCCGAGGGAGCATGCAAGTTGGCTCGCGTAACCGATCTCCTCAAGGTAGGGTACCGCTGTTCGGGCTTCATCCACCAACCATCTCGACCGGATTGCCTAGCACGTGACGTTCTTCGAAGCCCTCACTTCAGACCTCGTCGCGCGCCCTCTCGGCCCTGCGCACGGCGCGCTCGGCCTTCTCGACGCGGCTCTCGACGTCGGCCACGAAGTCCGAGTAGTCGAGGACGCGGCGCTCGTACCAGCGGCGGACGACGACCTCGCTGCGGGCGCGCAGCTCCGCGATCTCGGCCGCCTGCGCCAGCTGGGCGGCCTCGACGCCCCGCATGCGCGGCAGCAGGGCGGCGAGTCCCGCGCTGAGCGCCGGGTCCGGTACCGGCGTGTCGGAGACGGCCGTGAGCGCCGACGCCGTGGCCGGAAACGAGGACGCGGCCGACAGCACGACGGAGCGGACGGCCTCGGGCGGCAGCAGTGTGGACGGTGGCTCGGCGGGCGGCGGGGCTTGGAAGAGGTCCGGGTGTGATTTGTCTGTGTTGTAAGGATAATGTTAGTCCCCTAGCTCGCCCTTCAGCGATTAAAATCCGGGCGTCGAGGACGTACAGATCTTGAGGAGCTCCGCGTAAACCCGCACCCCTTGTAGAAGCCTAGCGAAGCGGTGTTCGAGGTTATTCATGCTCTTGAACGCGGGCGTCTTCGGTTGCTGGACCGCATGGCCGTAGAGGAGGTGCTCGATGCGGAGCAACCGCGCTTCGAGAAGGGAGAGGGTGGAAAGGGTCGTGTTGTCGATTTCGGATTCCATATTGGTATTCCTCCAGTCGTAGAAGTGTCCGAATTGACAGGTCGGGAGTTCCAGTTGCTTTCGTAGGACAGCGCGTCAAGCTCCCCGAGGAATGGCGGATGGGTACAGATTAGCCCCATGGTGATTTCTACAGCAGGGGACGTGATGAGCATGCAGTCCTTCTGTGGGCCCCATTGGAGCTTGGGCCATTTGAAATCCATGCTCCCCGCAGCTTACTTAGCCAGCATTAGCCTCAACTTTAAATATGTCTTCAGCTCTCTACTTGATCTACAACCACACCGGCAGCGAGCCACTGGACTTACAACGGTTACCATTGGAATATCAAAATTTGATATTATCAAAGTCTTCATTACTATAAAAATGTCAATCTATAGATACTGAACAGTAAACTACGCAGAAGTGGCGATTGAAAGACGTACCTTAGCACGTGAACCCTGAGCAATTCCGCTTGAGATTAACATTGTTCTCGGTGTGGCAAGTCTTAGTAAAGACGTTTTATACGACATGCCTCTTCATTAGTATTGACATAACCATCCCCGACAGACGGGGGACCTTCGTCGTCAAGACGTGCCTCTAGCTGAGACCGTTAAGTTTTTTCACCCTCTTAGCAGCAGCATTAAAGGTTGTTCATTATACAGTCATGCTCCTAAAAAAGGAGCGGCAAGGATGTTTTTTGATCTAAAACGTCTTTGCACATTAAGGCAGCGCTATGTGAAGGAAATCCCGAAGCAATCATTTGTTCAGTCATGTCAAGTCATGTATGATGCCGATTATAGGAGATGGTAATAATTGTATTGGCTCTATCAGGATAACACTGCGGCCTTATAAGTCATAATAGGGCCGTGCTCTTTTACCAGCCCAGCTCAGTTGCATTTCGAGTTTGACCCGTCTCATGGTGAGCTGGTAGGGGTATGATAAAACCTTCGGGTTTTTCGTAGGGCGCAGAGGGATCCCGGACGAGGGTGAGATGGTCAACTCGCCTCCGTAGGAAGCGGTTCGAATCTGGCCTGAGCTTCTTTGGCTTCCATATTCATCATTCCCTTCCTTTTTTTCTTCTTCTTCTTCTTCTCTTTTTGCTTTCCTTGTTGTCAACCCCCCCCCCTCTTTTTCCTCTGGAGCGGTTGCTTCTCTCTTCTTTTATTCTCTGTCTTATCTTTTGTACTTTTTATCTCACGACTTCACGGTTAGCCCGCAAGTATAGCATACTACTCTGAACTATACCGACGAAAAGATATGGCATCTACTAATGCTGTGTTAAAATCCACCCAAAAGATAAACATAAAGCATGCAGTAACGTTTCCCCTTGCCTGCTCAAACTCATCATCGAAATACGACATATCTAAAGCTGTCTTTTTTACTGTTATATCTTCGGACACATATAGTTCCATGGATCGATGCTAGCCGCTCATTATAACATACACTTGCCGGGATAAAGTAAGCCTCGTTTGAAAGTGAACGAATCTGAGTGGGGATTCTAAGAGCGCTATTCCTTAATAGTTCCGCGAAACCATGATAGCTCTGAGGCTCGGGACTCGAAGACCTGTATTCATTCAGGGAACATGCTAACTAATATGGTGTAATGGCGTAGGCACACGGGATGCAAGCTATGACAATATTAAGCGTATACTCTACCTAAGTTCAAGTAGGATGTCCATCTGAAATACAGTAACCTGCCCAGATGTCTGGATAGTAATGTTTGAGTTTGTAATATGCATCTAGCTATGCATGATACTCGGTGGAAGCAGCAATAGGGCGGCCTGGAAGAGATAGCATCAAACTTCCTTAGCATAACCGGGAGTCAAAACCATGAAGCGATAGTGCAGTGTCTATTTGCTCTTCATTCCCAGGGCAATATATTATCCTATTATACATGAGCTAATAAGTGATCATAAGGGATGTGGTGCTAGCGTTGCATAGAAAATTCGATATGTCTGTCCAGACTCAGGGCGCTTTCATGGCAGCATTCTTTCGTATCTATGTGCCTACCTTCCCCGTCTGAGCGTTGACGATTCTTTTCACGTCTCCGTGGATAACTGGTAAGTTCTAAATATGGGCGATGAGCTATTCCACAGTGATCGTATTGAACTATACCGGTTCATGACTTAAGCTTCTGCACAACAAAAGCTTATCCAAAGAACCGCACTCTTGCGACTGTTAAATTATTCAGCCGCAGTATGTGTGCGTCCAATGGTTCGACCTAAGTCTTTGTTACTTGACAGCACCTTTTCCTTTCGTATTCGATCCTTCTACACCAGCAACACTCCCCGTACAACCGTCAGTCAAGGTGGACGAAAAATCTGCGACAGCTCATTGTTGTGGACTACCCAGCATCAAAAGGAATGATATTCGCATCCGGCGGGTTCTCTGGGAGCAACGTAGAGCGTTCCATTCGAGTAAAAGCAATTTGGCAGCGTTGCTGAAGTTGTAGACGCTGCACAAAAAGTTCTAGACCAAGTCACTCCGATCCCAGCAGACGTTCTAGCTGCGATATAACGGGCAAATCCTTGACCGTAAAGCCATGTATCAAGTGTATCAGGTGATTCCTTACAACGAGCTTGGATATGCTACTGCAGAGGAAAAGAGCGAGATGATCATGGCCATGTTGCGTATAACCAAAAGGTATCACTAGAAACTCACGTCAATTTCATAAGTTAAGCTGACTTTTCTTCCGTTTCAGCAGTTTCTCGACTTACTTCGAAAGCTCCGGTTGATAATCAGGTTACGGGAAGAACAATCAAATTTCTCTGGAACTTAAAAATCGCTTCGGACCCCTTATGAGACCCTGACATCACACACTGAAGCATATATGGCTGAAGAAGAATATATTATCAGGTTGACCTCTGGAGAGATCCTGTCTAGAAAGGAAGGTCATGAAGCCTCCTTAAATACTCATAAAACAGCTACAACTGAGAGAAAGCGATACCGGGACTTCGAACAACGCATCCAATAACGCATCCACTAGTTGCAACGCTAACTAAGCCACGGCGTTGCTAACAGGCCTAGACTTCAATAGGGTCTGACACCCCTCAAAGGTAAGAAACAGAAGATGAACATCATGCAGATGATAGTGATCCTGGGACTCATCCTCATCCTTTAGCTGAACTGGATTCGCCATGAGTCAGGATACAGGAGGAACATTTCAGACACGACCCGAGAATTCAGCGATAAGAATTTCTTCTGTCAGCGAAGGTGAGTAACTAGGTGGAGCTCATGAGTTTATAGGGCAGATAAAATGCTAAGACGAATATGAAATGAATGAAATACTAAGTTTCATCACTAAAGATTGCTGGGCAAAGATAAACCGTAGCCAAGGGGGCCTGGTCTCTGGTGCCTCGCTCACGGCTGGGTATTCTGACAAACATCTGTGCTAACGCTGTATAATGACTTTCAATCTCAATGGATCGGCCACGAGGCCATTCCTCTATGAATATACCACAGTCACTGAGCACCTGAACAAGGTCAAAGACGACAAGAACACCTTTTCTGATGCAGGTAGGCATAATACCATGGTAGACTTGTCCAAAACTCAGAGAAGTGCTATGTAACGTACCTATTAGAAGCCATAAGGAAGTTCAGAGATACGAAAAGGCGGATATCCTCCTTGACTCAGTTTGCTCTAAAACCCACCTTTGAACCTCCGCTGAACGACGTTGTAACCTTCTTCCGAGGCTCTAGCCATCCGCAGACAAAAGTCTGTGCGCTCGATTGCGGCAATGGATGGTCTCTACAAAGCCTTACTCAGACCACTTAGAAACGGATCAAAATGTCCAGTCTTCATCGATTCCCATTGTCAAAGATGTCGCTGAAAGGATACTAGAAAGTGCCCTCCAGTCTATGACTTTATTCAGCATTGAGAGAATTGCAAATGCCCTGCAAAATTGACTGAAAAGGGCCGACTGACTTGCGCGGACTTAGCAGTCTTCAGAGAGGAACTGGCCAACTTGTCCAGGAGATACAAGCTAATCTCTTTTTACCAGCCACCATGGGTTTCGGGTTGGTGTTTACTGCACCTTAGGTGCTATGCGGCAACCCTGGGACTCCGGCTATGTGAGAGCACGGGTTATGTTACGGCAGTTTTGCACCAGTATAATGTGTTACGAAGAGTCGCCCCATCCAGACCGCCTCCCGTTGAGACTATGGACCATGTCTGCGATGTTCTTATTGCCCGTCTGTTCAGGGAGTCATACCAATAGGGGGCGTCTCGTTGCGTTTCAGGAGAGTCACCAGAGGAAACAGCACATCAAATGTAATGACTCCAGTTGGTCCGATCGTTAGACAATCGCGGGTGATTGGCTTCAAGAAAGCAGAGGATCCAGACCCCCAATCTGTCCCGGCAAGCATTTCGAGGATATATAACCTCGTCAGAGTAATTTCAGCAAGGAGGCCTTCGATAATGTATGCTTTGAGTACATATCACGGCGCAAGCTCACGGCCAACGAGCGTTCGATTCAGGGGATGGTTCATTCTCGCCTGTATCCTGGTCTCCTGCGGGTTGCCAAAGAGGCGGCTTTGCCCAACCCAAGCTAATGATGTCACTGTACTTTAATCTTTCGAAGCACACCAGACTTGCCTCGAAGCGTTCCAGGGGGGTTGGAAAGACCTTCCAGCACACCGAGGGCCGCGAGCCTGGTCGAGGGGAGGTTCTGCAAGGCTTTGATAGATTGCCCTACCACTGGAAAAAGGGACCGCTGGGAAGCACGAATGTGAGCCATTACAGAAGTCGTTAGGGAGGCGGCGGAATCCTTGCGATACTCACTCAAGGAAATATAGATGGAGAATATTTCTGGTGATCAATACGGGTAGAATCATCCACCTGTCGCATTAATACACTGCCCAACAGTCTCTATAGACAACGCGGCCACCTTGACTAGAGAGACAATGCAATGGCGTTCTTGTAACATTCTAGCTTTATTATATTCAAGTGGTTATGCCCAGAGCTACGGTAAGGGTCCAAATAATGCATCTACTCCTGTATACAGTACATAACTAGACTGCACCCCTTTTTAGAACATCAGCGAACGCCGCCTTTTCGAGGATGGGGTTCCGTTCCTAGAAGGTAGGCTCTCTATTTCCTTCCATGCCTCATCGACCATGCCTTCCGTGGTCAACACATCAACCGCTACGCCAGCCATGGCCTTGGCAACCTTCAACGCCTTCTTGAACGATAATTTCGTCCCTGCGGCGACTTCGAAAGGAGCCGTGTGGGGTCCGCCGCTGGGTAGGCTGCCGTTCTCGTTATAGATAGCGAACATTGGCTGGATCGACGGGAACTCCCAGGCGATGTTGCCCTGGTCAGTGCTGCCGCCTGGCGTTCTCATACTGTCGGTTACCCTGTCCGGAAGCGTGCCGTTAAGGCCTTCGTAGTTCTCATAGAAGGAATCGACGAGCACCTCATTGTTAACCATATTAGAGTATCCATATGGACGCATCGTCAGGTTGAGCTCGGCACCAGTGGCCAGCGCCCCGGCCTCGAAGCACTTTAATAGCCGCTCTGTCCACGGTGCTAGGTCGCTGTCGTCTTTAGACCGGATCTGGAATGAGGCCGTGGCTAGTTCTGGGATAACGTTAATCGACTGCCCGCCTTCGGTAATAACGCCATGGACCAGGTCCGTAGCCCTGGACTGCTGCCGTAGCATAGCTATGGCGTTATAGGCGAGCACTAAGGCGTCCTGGGCGTTGACACCCTCATACGGCGCGGCAGCCGCGTGGGCCGTCTTGCCGTAATACTCAAGATCTAGACGGTCTGTCGAAGACGTGATCATGTACGCCGTGTCGCTCAACCCCGGGTGCGCAATCAAACTGATGCTAATATTATGATCATGGAAAGCGCCAGTTTCGAGCATCTTGACCTTACCACCGAGGCCTGACGAGCACGCAGGTCAGGTTACTAGAATACGGAAACGTTAAGAGAGGTCAACTTACTTTCCTCAGCTGGCGTTCCGAAAAGGATCACTTTTCCGGGCCACTTCTCTGCCTTCATAATCTCAGCAGTGGCAAGAGCGCCGGTTACCGCGACCGTTGCGATCAGGTTGTGACCGCAAGCATGACCTAAGCCCGGCAGAGCATCTATATCGGACGTGTGAGGCATCAACAATACAATGACTAGAGAAATAAAATTATTTCTAGGAAACATACCATATTCAGCATTGAATGAAACGATTGGCCCATCGCCTGTGCCCTCATAGATAGCCGAAAATGCCGTCTCAATGCCATAGATTGATCGGGAAACATTCCATCCTTCATGAGATTCCATGAATGACGTAAGGAGCTTATGTGCTTTGAACTCCTTATAACCCAGTTCCGGGTTGTCGTGCAACTCCTTATTGACCGGCCATACGTCATCGGCAATGGAGTCTACATATTCTGATATCGACCGCATGTATGATCGATCGCCCCGACGTATAGGAGGTTTCAGGTTGTCAGACGCAACGACAGGCCCGGCAGTGGCCAGTGCGAGGACCGCCCCTTTGCTGAAAACGAGTTGCCGCATCTTAGTGATTAATGAATAGCACAACAGATATCAACAGGGCAATGCAGATAAAGAGAAGGGCAACCTCGTCAACCGATGCCACTTGCACGCCATTCTGACTGCATTGTGGCAGAGGAGAGTGCTATTTTTATAAGACCCAGAGGGAGCTTGCCGATGCTCATACCGAACCGATACCGGCATTGAAATGATAACCGCCAAGGGCGTATGGTCTCCATATTGTTGGAGACTGGCGATCTAGTGGAGAGGTCGGGGTTATCGACAGGGCTCGGGCTCCGCGTACTAGTTTATAGTAGATAGGGGAGAGCGTTGTCTCCTGAAGCACGTGGTACCTGCCTTTCCTGGCCAAGATTAACCGCCTAGCGATGACCACCGTTGATTGCTGATATGTTAGTAATCACAATAGTCGACCGGATATGCAAGATGGGCAAATCAAACTTTTCCGAACTCTGAGCCGCCGAACAACCAGCCTCTAAATATCGATCTGTCAAAAACTAGGTTTTGTGTATAAGGGAACCTACATTCGTATTCGTCGGCGGGGACCTGGTTTGACAAGGCGGTGTCAGGCGGTAGCTAATCAATGTCAATCTCCTCGACGAGTAGCAGTCATAGCACCGCAAAGGCTGAAGGGAATGGAATAGGTAGGTATGGATTGGACAAAGTCTCGCTTTCGGAGACCCGAGGATTTGAGTACAGGTGGTAAGTGTTAGTCAAAATGCCCTGCTGTTTATGATTATCCACCGAAGTAGCCTTAGACACTACGCTGAAACCCGCTGTCTTACTCTCAAAGACTTGTTAAGATAAATGGAGATTGTGGGGCAAACTCTTCGGAGCATGAACGGCATCATTCTCCATTAGATACTATCTTTCTGGTCAGCTGGGCACCAGAGATAGGGCCTTTGCTACCTCTTAGCTCTGGCCATAGTTTTGTTTCCATAACAATTTCGATGAGATATCATTCATACCTCTTAGACTCGAAAACAGAGCTTACGTCTTATGGCTGAGATAAGCCAAAGATGATATTATCAGAAGATTCCACTGTCTAAGATGCGTAAGGGTTGAATTGCTTCGACCCCTACTTACCAAGGATAACACTGGTATCTTCTTGAACGCACTGCCGCAAAAGCGACACCGCTATTGCGTGGTCTGTAATTGAGTTATATATACTGCGACACGTACTCCTAAGCGACAGTGTTCCTTACTATCTGCTCCGCAAGATAAGCCTGAAACATTTCTCTACCTGTTCCAGGCGTGCTGTCAATTTGCCTTTGTGAGGTCGGCATATGCAGGGAATTGTGATATATATCTCGGACTGATGTATTCAGCTCTCCCTCGTACCGTTTTGCGCTCTTTGCCAGTTATATGCAGCCAGAACTGTTCCTGTGACTCCTTCTGAGTCCTTTAAAGACGGCAGAAGTGTCGACATCTACAGTCAAGCAGTGTTGGCCCCTTTCCAGAGGAGCGCTCTTGCGACAAACACAAAGGGTCAAGGGTGCATGTATGGGAAGACCTTAAAGGGTTTGGAATATGATGGCATGTCTATATAAGGTGGCGGGAGGTCTCAGGTCAAAGGAACAGTCTCATTTGACTTAATCATACCACAGAACTTCTTGGCGTCTCATTTCGCTGCAGGGGTAGAACAGTTCATTGAATGTTACTGTTGTGGTAGTGTGAGTATACTAGGGCCATTTTTGACATATAAGGTACTATCGCTCCAGGGAGCAGTATTTAGTGGACCCAGCAATTGACACCCTATAGACGCTTTAAGGATCTATGATAGTGAAGTGCAATGACGCAGGCTATTTTCCAATCGGGCTTCTAGCGAAGGCAGTAGGGAGACACTGGTTGGGTGTTTATATGTCTCTTGGAAGAGTCTTCCTACCCAATTTGTGACCTTTATGTCCGCTGTTGACAAAGAGTTTGTGTTTTGTGGGATGTAGCCATTTCTTCGTGGGGTGGCCATTGGCCCCAGAAAGCTTGTTTGAGTATATGTTTGATAAAGTGTCAACCAACATACGTTGTCTGCTATGCTTACTACGCCCCAGACTAGTTCTTATCAAATACTGCAAGCAAACTACAATTGAAACTCGATATACAGGCACTAAGCATTCATGCTAAAACAGCGGCAGAAGCGTTTCCGCCATAGGAAGCTAAAGCAGTCCGGGACCGGGTTAAGGCTTTGCGAAGCTTTAATCATAGGATTGATGTACCTCCTTTATAGGAGTCTATATGGCATCCTTGTGTGGACATATCAGAAACCGCACATCAGCTGCCGAGCCATACAATTTCCCTTTTAACGTACCTGTCACCGCACCGTCGTGATAAGACTCAGATTCTACCTTTCTTGTGTAGCGTGGAATTAAGTATCGGAATAGGGGCTGGAATAGGGGCTAGAATAGGGGCTAGAATAGGTAGGCGACCCGCACCTCTGTCGATATATGGTTTTGTAGGAATTTGGACGGAAGGCGAGGCTACCCTAAAATAAGGACGAGACTAAACTAGAGAGGTTTATGTGTAAAATGTATAAAGTAGCCTTAATTAAGAATAGAGGAATTCCCAAGGTGTGTCGATTATGCTATATCGAATCTATATACTTCCTGCAACTGCTTGAGGGATATTAGGATATATATATCCGTGAATAACCGCATTATTAAGCATTCATCACTATTAATTAGGGGTAGAATAATGGAAATGCATGAGAGGATAGGGAAGAATTCTCCTGGCCTTTGTCACCTCGAATAGGGGATCGGCCGGACTTTTTTCGGAGGAAACCTCTGGATTCCTAGAGGGTAAGCTGTCAACAAGCCTTCAGCTGGCCACTTAGTATGGAAGCTAGTGCCGACTGGCATTCAATTTACACCTGATAGATAGCCCTCTGTTTCTGGCGTATTCCACCTTGTGGTGCTGTGCTTGGCATGCCGCGGCCTTAGGTACCTTTGGTACGTGTGTCTACACAACCACGGCAACTGTTGGCCGATGTAGCATTTATCTACAAGGACGAACTTTCGTAAGAGGCCGTCGCAACATTGAGTGGAAACCTAGAAGGCGAACAGGTAATAAACACGGCATTATGTCAAGAGCCAATTTTACAAGCGCATTTACGATACGTAGAGCAATAGTGATAACCGGCAAGGTGGGATAGCAGTATACAGAGGAATAACCTCTGACCATCTAGGAATTCTAGCGCGGCAATCTTCCTTGTTTCTAGATCTTCGATTGGGACTCAAGATAGGAAGGGGCAGAGTGCAAGAGAGCTTCATAGCTGAAGAGGACACCAGAAACGGCCGTGGCTGGAAAGGTGTAAGATCACGATTAGTTCAGCCGAGTGTCATTCATCTAATGTGACAAATATGTACTCTCACTAAATAAACTAGATGTTAGTCTGCTGCTCGAATATGCTATCATAGTCTTGAGTGATGGTGTATTAGGGATTGGCAGTAACCTAAATTCTATGGAGCAACATCTTAAACTCTAAACGCCATCCACCTTTCGCAGCCTGTATATGTTCACCATTACGTAGAAATACTCAGGCTTCCTAGGCTATCTCTTACTTCCCTTGCTTCCGCCGACCCCCCAATACTTCCCACGCGTTCTTCCCACGTTATCCAACAGAAGCCTATATCATCTGCTTCTTCAATTGAGTCCAATTGAGGAAATACAGGATTTACATTTCGCAATCATACTCCTCTGAGTCTTACATATCCACCACTCAAAACCTTGGGTTACCCAGACCCCTTTGAACACTCTCATACCCATACATCTCCGCTGTATTCGGCATCATCACTCTCGCGGAATCGCCGAGCAATTTCATTTTAGCTCACTCTAGAAATGGGATCAAGGAAAAGACACGACAATTCTACCTCGGCGGTGGAGCTCCAGGAGGCCCTGGGAAAGGGCCCAATTGAGTTCACAATCGGGAGCAAGTCCAAGAAATTCGAGCCCCTGAAGCTCATCCTGGAGAAGGTCCCAGGGTCGGCTCAAGACCTCAATACCACCCTCAAGCTGCGCTGCGAATTGTCATCTTCCTCCGCCTCAACGACGAGTGCCTCGTCGCCGTACTCGTCATCACCGACATCAGCATCATCGTCGTCTCCTTCACCCAGGGATTCAGGTCTGAACCTGTCCGGGATAGCGCTTGCCGACACAGACCCCGGTGAGCTGACGAACACGTGGTCTGGGGAGAGAGAGGCGACGTCGCTCAGCACCCCGCCCCCCAGTGCTCCCAAGAGAGAGGACAAGGGCAAGGGGAGGGACTGGCCGATCGGGGATCCTCGACGTCTCCAGCCGCATTACCGCAGCCTGTTCGACAATTAGGTGTTTCGGCCAGGCGAGCAACCAAAACTCCTCTGGCGCACGGGTCATAGCAACTACAATCCTTGCACTAGTGGAACTTATTATTTCGGATCCGAAGCCGAAGGCGTATTTGTGCGGTGGAAGTCTGTTTAGTGGGACACACAACATGGTTAATGACTAGCCTGTTAGAGTTATTGGTGGTAGGCTTTGCTTTTTGTGTTTTTTCGGCGATCACATCAGCTACAGAGCTGTCTAGCGAACCACATATATGAATACACTCTTGTCGAGCGTCATTAGTATTACTACCCACAAACCAATGTACCCAAACTTCTCAGACTTGAATAACCATCTTACCATATACATCGTAGGTCAGAGCCAGTGCCAACTTACAGAGGGGAACCTTCCAGTGCCAACTTACAGAGGGGAACCCTCCAGTGCCATTCACTAATTAATTGGATCCGTGTGATGGCGGGTCGGAACTCACCTACCCCTTTTGAACACCGACGGCCCTAACGTCGGGAAGTTATTCCTTTACCGCAACCTAATTGACCAGCACAGTTCCCACTTTCGGGGACACATTAGAGTTGTGGGAGAGTTACGTTCGATAGGGTGAAGCACCAGAGTTGAAGAACACATACTTAATCCCGAAAGCGAGCTAGGCGGTCTCGAGTGGAAAAGCGGTGTGCGCTCTTAGCTTTCCAGAGAACCATAGTGGAACTCCGTACGCATTCCAGGCGCAACCTTCTATAACGTGCCGTTTCTAACTCGTTACAAAACAAATCGTGGAAAAAAGCGTGGTTGTATCTGCCTGGAAGGGTTGACTGTTTCGGGTTCGATTCCTTAAGAGAGGGGCCTATCAGTATTGTAGCTTGTTCCTTTTAGGCGTGTCGGGCTATACCCAAGAACTATTCTGATGGGGTCCACTGGAATGTCCACGTACGTCGATTGGGCCCAGCGCCAGAGCCCGATGTCCGTCCTGTGTCAAGTCGCTTATAGTCTACGACCGTTCGCCCCTGGAATACTCGTGGAAAAGGAACACTACAGGTGGCGAGCCCGACATCCACTAGTCCTGAGAAGCAATCAACGACGCCTCCGATTGCGGCCGCTGACCCGTTGAACCATGATTCCACGCTAGAGTACATGGAGGAGGTGCCGAGCGTGCTCCCAGGCACGGATTTCATTTGGTATCGTCACTTCCTGGCTGAGCTATATGACCCGGATAGGTCCGTTTACGCCAAGGAGCTGGAACAGGGTGATCCACCAGCCATGACTCTCATGCACGATGTCGAGTATAACAAGAATGCCAGCTTCGGACTCAAGACGTACTTTTTGCCAAGGGGGTTGTTCCAAGGAGGAACCCGCGACTTTGCAGGAATCGGACGATGATGTCGTGAAGCCTAACCCCGGCAGAAGCTACCCTGGCCGTGGATGCTGTGGTGAATTTCCTTGCAAACAGTACCGAGGGGGAGGTCATGAAACCCAGCGTTCTGGGCATGGACAATGTGGAAGCATCCAAGTCGCGGCTCAAGATGTACTTCGCGTCGCATCACACCAGCTTCAATTCAGTCCGAGGCATCATGACCACGGGCGGACTCTAAGATGTTTCCTAGTCCAGTCTGCAGGATCTGCGCGCCTTGATCCTTGCCATCTTGGGGCTTCCTGGCGGCTGCCCAGGGGATGCCTAGATTTCCGTCAAGTCTACAGGCGACAACGCATGGCCTGACTTCGAGGCACTATGCGAGGGTTTCGTCTACTTCTTCGGTATTGCTCCCACGAGTGGCAAGCCCCGATGTGAAGTTCTACTTAACCACGCGTAAATATAGGGCTGACGATCTGACCATCGCCCGGTATCTGGTGGCTTGGATGCACGCACAAGGTCGCGGTGCCTATTACGATGCGTACCTCGGCGTGCTGGAGAAGCTTCCTGAGCACAGAGGGCCGGAGAATGAGAAGGGCATGCATGCCTACATCAGCTACCAATGTACCCAGAAGGGAGAACCAGACGCCAAATCGTATATTTTCTCCGAGTTATACCACAGAGCGCGATAAGCTGCAGTGTGAAATGCTATGCTGGGAAAGCTCATGACCAACTTCGAATCCGCGTTGAACCAATCACAACATTTCAAAGTGACGTGCACGTGTACTACTCGAATGACGACTAGGGGTGAAGCCTGCCATGAGCAGGCTTCTAGTTGTGGAACTCTCATGAAATCGCAGTGCTCCTACTCTTGGCATCCTCCCACAGGCATCGGCCAGGAACGTCGTGCAATGTGTGTATCCAAGGAAACTCACACAGCTGACGACGGACAACTGGCCAATCATACAGGTCCAGTCGTTCACAAGTCTCCAAGATCAAGAGCGACAACCACGGATGGTCGTTGCGTTTCAAAACTGAGACGCCGCTAATAAACAGAGTCCATAACAGTAGTGACAATCCAGTGTCCGGAGTGCCTGCGGACGTGACATGGAAATCCTGAATGGCGCTCTCCAGACGATTAGAAAGAAGAAGGTAACTGGAGTGGTCGCTGCCGTATTCCGGAAGCAGGGTGGTCATGAATGCCAGCATTGCCAGATGTGCCATATCGTCATAGAGTCCACCCGACATGGAGCGTGGTTGCCCCAGAGGAGCGGCCTCTATCAGACGATAGAGAAGCGATAGTAACGTTTCCGTGTAATTCAGCGGGTCGAGCTTCGTTCGCCCCTCCCTCTCCCTGCCGTTTAGGAGGCTGGCGAACTTGACGACATCGAGCATGATACGGGAAAACCAAGAGACAGTGCTGGGGAGGCGCTCTTTCGTAACGTGAGAATCGCCTGAGATGGCGTTCACGGATACTGCATCGCTGCGAAACAGAGGTGACCCGTTTTGCAACGCCAACTCGGCGTCGAGCCTGGCATTCGTAAGAACTTTCCGCTTCGAAAAAAAAGGGGCGGGCGCAAGCACATGCACGTACCTCAATGGCTTCAGCGCTAATGCACGGTTCTCTTTCATCAGTCTGGCGATTCCTCCCCGCAGTTGGATCATTCGATAGAGTCCTTTGAGGTGAATCAAGCCAGTAGAGTGTTGATGATGTATCTGTTGGTAGATTGCGAGGGTAACCACAGCAGCTATGGCGCTGTCTGATACAGACTCGGGGCCCGACAGCTTCAGATTGACCAGCGCATACGCCTTTGAGATATGATATAAAGCTTTCAAGGATATTCCAGGCTTGCGCTCGAAGAAGTCGACGTAGGACGCTGATATAGCCAATGTGCAGTGGAAGTCTGGGGGGTATTAACGTCGCTGAATGAACGGGGTGTTTGCCTTACTCACATGCTTCATCTGCTAGGACACAATTCACCCACACCGACTTCACCATGTCGAATTTCGAGCAGAATTGAGGCGGAAACAGCACATCACTAATGTCGAAGAACCCTGAGAGAAGTATGTAAGAGAAGATGAAGTAGATGATGGGTTGAAAACACTATACATCGATGCATGAGCTTCGTAGATTCAGAATCAAGTTGTTGAGGGAATGATGTTAAACACAGATCGTTCCAGAGAAGCTGTCGTGGTTTCGAGCATCCTGATCCTGGTATGCCGGATGAGGTCAAAACGCGTTTGACGTGGCCCATGGCTGTCCGTTTTCTCGTCGACTGGCGTGGTCTGCCCGCATTCTTGCCTCTCATAACATGGGAACGAATGATTCGCCGCTCAGACGTGCCTATCCCTATGGTACTCTGGTTGATGAATTGCAACGCCATGCCCGTCATGTTAGGCTATTATTGTCTCGTCGTCTACCGAATCAATCAAATATGAAAGCTATGTTGTGCTTGGCCGGTACAGGGTCCGAATGGTGGAATGACCGGCAGCACAGAACTGAGCAGGATTGGTATCGTTAATGCGATATTTTTTACGAGTAGGCTTAAGGTTCTGACACCACAATGACCTGGACCCTTCGCAGGGTTGTCTCGCCTAGCCATGCAGTCTCGCCTCATCTGTCAGCGCTTAAGTACCGCAGTTGACCAATGAGAGCACACATTCCCAACGTCCCCGAGAAACCGCACCAGTCCAGACCAAGGAATAGAATATATACGAGAAAGAGAGTTTCATCGTGAGATACGCCTCTGCCAACTCTTCTGTCTATGTGTATTTCCCTCGATCCTTCTTGTTGTCATTGATGCCTCGTCATACGTGTAATTGCTCAGCCTCCAACTACCTGGGTACCACATGTACATATGTGGCCTACACTACCCTATTCCTCTATAACCATTCTACCAGTTCGAACGCCACAAGTGGTGCCCATTGAAGAAACCGTGAGGATCATGGCTGTTCTTGACCCTCGTGGCGCCACTCCTGATATCCGTAAAGGGCCGATAGGGCTCGTCATCGTGAGGGTAGTTCTGGTAGACGTAAAGCTCGTCGTAGCCGGAAATGGCGGATTCAGCGAATTTGTCGCGTTATTCACGGGGAAAATCGTTCACAACGTCCGCCGCGGAGTTATCTGTGTACGACCCGATGGATTCTATCATGTTCTGAGAGTTGTTACAATGGGGAAAGGCGAATAATCGTCTGGAAGAGCCTCGATGCTCCGGAATCATGTTCATTTTAAGACTCCGGCTGAAAGGCCAAGTAGTCCAGTATACTTCTGACCCTCCTCCATTGGACCAGCCTATACGAGATTGACATCGATGGTAAGCTTGATTAATCAGCGGTGAGTTGTATTAAAAAACATGGCGAACGACATGCGGCCAGGGCCACTTCAGTTACCTCGGACGCTGCGGCATCCGATGCAAAAAAAAAAAAAAATTGACGAAGGATAATGCGGCATTCAGTGTGGGGGTCATCATGTTAAAGTGATATCCACGATCCGTTCTACGGAATCTTCGGTAAAGACCAGATCGGCGTTATAGTGCGTGCCTCCATTGGTTGCGGGCTAAGTCTCGAATGTGAATTCCATGATGATGCCGTAGTTCTGGCCTAAGCCCTTATGGCCCAGAACAGGTCTTGGTTGACTTCATCGAAAGCTTCCATAATTACGCGAAGCTCGAGGCCCGGTTGCTGTAGCTTTATTTTCCCGAAAGGGAATCCAATATCAGATTGGTCAAACGAACGGCGTTTGAGAAGTAAGAGGTACATGTAGTGATGCTATGTCGAACCGCTAATCCAAAAGAAGAAAACAATATCAGATTGGTCGAGTGGAAATGGACTTACCTAAAAGGGATACCAATATCTAATTGGTCCATTTACCAGGGACAATGTGGGGACTTACTTCAACATATGCAGGGATATTATTACAGTTAGTGGCATATAAGCCCTATATTCCCAGGGAGTCGATGGTGGATTGGCCGGTGTATTGACTTATGCCGCGACGCACCAAAATCCCTTAAATAAGATATACGAGACATCACCCATGCTGACGTCGATTAAGGTCATCACGTGACAGAATCCTGCCAATTACAACATCTGACCTATTCGCACGCGAACCAAAAGATGCAAGGCGGATACAGAACTTAGGTATCACTCCTTACTAAATTGTATGACAAGTACACAGGAGAACTGGATTCCAATGTATAACTTACCGTCCAAGAAGAGCGGGGTTTGCATACCAACTAACTGCAATAATCCCTGAGTATTCTAGGGCGCCCAAAAAAGGAGGCAATAGCTGATTGACATGGAAGGAACAGCTCGCCTTTGTGGCATGTCGCTGGCGGGAGTTGGGTATGCCCGGCTTTAAGGACCCCGAAATTCCTGAGGAAGCCGACCCTTGTAAACAAAAGGTCGATGCCTATGATATAAATTGAGATCACAATTCCATTAGAAAATGGAGCTTATATCTCTCAACTAACACTGGCCGTGCCTCTTTCTACTCAGTCGCAACAGCATCCCTATCTTCAGCACATCTAGAGTCCATTTCTACACCTTGACAACCAGCTTGGCGGTATAATCACAGCACAGGCAGGATGGTGATGCTCCGACTAACTGCTGAGCAGTACAGGAAGCTGCCTATCCTGGCAAATGAGTCGACTTGCTCCGGAAAAACCTACATAGTCACAGGCAGTAACTCTGGCCTGGGCCTGGAGACTGCACGGCATCTTGTCGAATTCTCGGCCTCGTGCGTTGTCCTGGCCGTGCGGAACCTCACGGCAGGAGAATATGCCAAAAAGGAGATTGAGAAATCGACGGGTCGCAAGGGAGTTGTACAGGTAGGTACGCTGTAAAAGTCCAACAACGGTATGCTGCCTAGAAGACTCATATCTGAAATAGGTATGGCACCTCGACATGGCATCGTATGCGTCTGTTCAGAGCTTTGCCAAGAAGGCATCAACAGAACTGGACAGGATTGATGGTCTTGTTGCAAACGCTGGCGTCCTCTTAGACGCATGGTCAACTGCCGAGGGCATGGAGACCACTGTCACCGTCAATGTTACTAACACCTTGTTTCTGGGGGCTCTGATGATGCCCAAGTTGAGCGAGAGTGGACGCAAATTCGGGATACAGCCCACTCTCGTCTTCATCGTCAGTGTTCTTGGATACACCGTCAAGAGCGAGATTGACAAAATCCGCGAAGGCAGTATCTTCGATGGACTCAACGACCAAATACGGGCCAATATGGACCAACGGTGAGAGAACAACTGCCTTCCCACACACTGTGTCATCTGCTAGCTCAATAATGGAATGCGACTAACATATGATCAAACCAGGTACGCTCTCACAAAGCTCGTAGAAGAGTGTGCCGTACGCCAGTTTGCAGCCTTGTGCCCTGTAGAGCGTACGGGCGTGATTGTGAATATGGTCGCCCCTGGTCTCTGCTCGACTGGCTTAGGCCGGGACGCAAGAACTTTCACCAAGATCATGCTTGAGACGATTAGAGCCATGATGGCGCGAACTGCGGAGGTGGGAAGTCGCACGATTTTGCATGGTTTGGTGGCCGGCGAGGAGAGCCACGGGAAGCTGCTGTCGGGTTGTAAGATCAAGGAGTACTGGGTGCCCGATTGGGTCAGCAATGCAGAAGGCCAACGCTTGCAGAAGGATATCTGGAAGGAGCTTGTTGCCAGGCTGGAAGAGGTACACCCTGGGTGTATCTCACAGCTCTCGTAAACCTGTATTCCTTTTGAGTAAGGCTTTCAAAGGTGGATCGTTTATACTTCCTGTTCCTAATTAATTCCCGTTATCCCGACAAGGACCAAGCGTTTCCACATGGCATTATATAGATCAAATTCATGTGCTATCTAATACAGATTTAGGATCGTGAAGCACAGCACATTAACACCCTTAAATGACTGTTGTTAAGCAGTAAGGTGCGAGGCTTCCCGAGATAGTGATGAGGTTATCCGGGGCGTTTTGTATGTAAATCTTTGCAGGGTAGACTCAAAAGGTCTATAAGATAGACTCTTGCTGTGATGCAGCAGGAATATAAGTGTATATTGGAATAGGGGTAGTCAGGCTTAATAACCTAACATCTGTAAGCTATGCAACAGGTTGCTAAGCCCTTATATATACCCATACCCCTTTCTAATGCGAATAACTCGAAGAATAAAGCTATTAACGAAGATAAGAAGTCTTTATTAAGTGCTGCTTCTGTCCCTAACAGATCCGGAGGCCCTATATAGCCCTATGCAGCTATATAGCCGACTTTAGCTTCGTCCCTTAGTGTCCCACAGCTGTTCTTTGTGCTTTAAAGAAGATCTTTAATTTAAAACTATGAATCTTACTTCTTAGCTATAAAATTGCACGGTTATATATAATGAATCATGGCTAACATATTCTCAGCGAGAAACCAGTTTTGGCTCCCGAGTAAAGCACGCTGTGATTTGGCAAACACCCTCGTTCGGTAACCCCGTGCGGGCAAATTTGTTTGAGCAGTAAGAGGACCGGATGCATATTAGCGCAAGGCGTGAGTTGCCTACAGTGCCGCAACGGATATTCCCATACCTCAAGCACGGTGGAGCGCGAAGGGGGAGTAATCTGCTCCGCCACCAAAGGAGCACGGCTAACCGTCCATGATTTCGCGAGCCTGGAACCGAGGAACACGCCTAGCCTATAGTACAGGTGCCTACGGCCTGATCCCAGTAGCGGACGTCTTCCAACATGTACTGGAGTACATAATAGCTGTATGCACATCATTGATTGCTATCACTGCGATCAATTGCCAGTCTTTTGCCCCTTGGCGCAGCGGTGCGAAGTGCAGCCGTTACAACAGGCGTCCGGCTCGTAGCTGAAACAGGGGCTTAAAGTTCGACTTTCGCCCGGGGGCGAGGGCCGTTCACATACAAAATTATGCGTCGGTGGCATGGACGCCTCTAGGATTGGATGTTTCGGGATCCGAAAATTGCAGCCATCATAGACTAAAGGTACCGCTAGTAAAGTATAACCCATAAAGTTGCTGGAATAGTAAACTTATAAATATACTTACATAAGCCTAGGTTACATAGGAAGCATTATTCGTTCCTTATGTAATCTGTGTTTTGCTTCGTAACTTAAGAATAGTTTTTATGTAATCTTATTAATTTAAGTTCTGTAATACTTAAGGAAACCTTTGACGCTTTAATATCCCCGGAAATCAGCAAAAATTATTACCTTTAAAAAAATGCCGTTAAGATAGATCTTTAGTTAAACGATAAAGAGCTTCTCCCATTGACGCCCCTGCTGTTTAACGTATTCGCTTGCCTCGCCTCCCATAGCTCCAGCTACGTATGTTTCTCCTATCAATACATGCCGGTCTTCTCCGGGGCCCTGTTCGTCAACCTTTCTGAAGGTAAAGAATGCACGAGCACCTGGTATGATCCTTACAGTGTCACCAGGTCTAACGTCTTGGCTAGTCATCCCAAAATACCCATTGTCCAACAGGAAAGGGCGTCGTTTCTCGTATGTATATTGGAAGATGAGGTCGAGCTTGGAGACCTCTCTGCACATTTCCTGCATCTCAGTACCCCTAGGATCTCCATCACCGTTCTCCCAAAAGCCGAGTCTTTCACATATCGCTTTAAGCTCGACGAAAGTCGGGAAAAAGGGATCATCCTCGCCTGCTAGCATTAGCCCAAGGAATTGCGGTATTCCGATTTGGTTAAGATATTGTTCGGGGGCCAGTCTTAGACGTTGCCAGCCAATGACGATCTGAGCTATGAACTGGGTGATCCAGAGGCTTCGAAACTGAGATACGGGTGGCTGGTGGGCGTCGTACACTAGCATGGAATGAAACGCCTGAAGTCGAGACCGCCCATCTGGATACTTTTGGGGACTTCGAAGAAGTAGTACTCCAGTCTTCTCGAAGTCGGCGACGTGCATCTCTGGGTATGAGCTGCCTATATGGGTGACTGTGCCAAATACGAACGAAGGGATGACAAGCTTGTGGCCCAGGATTTCAAATATTCGGTTGCCAACTTCGGTTCTTGACGTGATCCCAACTTGCGTGTCAGGTACACCTGTTTCGGCGTTGTCGCTGTGTGGTGCATTGCAGGACCTCATATTCGCATACGCATCAATGTGTTGGAGTGGTACACACCCACTGAGATACTGGATAACGGGCACGGCCGAAGCTGTTGAATAATCTGGAACCCAAGATGGCAGCGCTTCAATTCCATTAGTACCATTATCCGGCTGCACGGATGACAAAAAGTTGAGAGAGCCGGTCTGCTCTAAGACTATGGTCATAAATTCCGTATAAATGGTCTGGACTGTCTTAGTATAGTCCGCCCTGATGTTGAATTTCTGGGCGAACCGTTCCTTCGCAACCTTCTCCCAGATACCGTGGAACGCAAATACTCGATCGCGGGGATCTGAGGCGCCCGTCACTCGCGCGCTAACGACGAGGAAGTTCAGAGTCGCAGCTGCGCAACCTTGCTTATCTGCGTACAGCCATACTCTGAATCCTGCTTCTTGCTCCCGTATCATCCCGTGATGACGATCAGCGAAATGAGCAGCTGCGTGATACAAACTGACGCCAAAACCCTTGTCGATCCCGGACCGTAGTTGTCGCCGCGCTCTCAAAACGACTGTTTGGCCAACGTCCGTCTCTTGCAAGAGGTATGCCGCGTGGTAGAGCTCGGTCCAGTCCAGTACCTCGGGTCCCCAGCGTACTAGAACGGCATTGCTCAGAGCTACCTCCTGCAGTGTCCATGCTCGATAAAACCAACGGCGATGATAGAAGCAGACAAGAGCAAGCCAGTCGTCCCAGGTTGTCCTTTCATCTAATCCGAGTCGTCTTAAGCTATCAGAAGCTAGAAGGTCTTGCAGAATCTTGAGTCTCTCCAAAGACCCGTGTCGCTTCATCTCTTCTGTGACAATTTTCGCCAACAGACTGATCATGGTGCTCACCTTTGCAGTGTGCTCATTGGCCTGGCCCAGCCAGATAAAGACATAGTGACCTTGCGAATAGATCCGACCCATCAAGTTTACTTGATTTGTTCTCTCATCGACGTCGTGTTGATTGATGCAGAGAGCATCAATCCAGACGTAAACAGATTGAGTCTCAGGATCTGAAGACAACGCTTGTAGCAGGTCGAAGAGGCTGGGCGTGACTTCCCATTCTTGGCCATTTAACGCGATGGTGCGAGAATTATTCATTGGCATTGGAGTCGGCAGCTGTGAGACCAAATCGAGCGACTCAGCGGGACCCCAGGTGTAAGAAACAGGAACATACAAAGGGGGGGCATCGAGGCTGTCACAGTTAGGCTGATCGCGGGAAAAGGTTGCATAGAGTGTGAAAAGCGTGAATTGTCATGGATAATTCGGAAACTAGAGAATGGTGGCTAGGAAGCTTTATATATATACTCTGGGAGCCCCATAACAGCGTTGTTATGGGGCGAATGCACTTCCCTGGGGCTTGATGACTAAGCAAGTGACCCCTATTCTGCGACATACCCCCTAGATGAGAGGGAGATGTTCCCTTAAATCTGCCCATTGCAGCTTTATTTGATTCTTAAATAAATATATTAACAAAAAAAAATGGCATAGTTAACGAAAACGCGTAATTAATCGTAAATAGTAAGTATAATAATAAAGGGGTAAATTATATATACGTATATTAGGTAATTTAAAAAAAAAAAGTTAATACGTTTTTTTTACCTTTATCGTTTATGGTAATAAGTAACGAAAAATGGGTCCGCATATTACGTACGCGTTAATTTATTTATTAAATTGTTAACGTTATAACGTTTATTTTTTTTTTTTTTTTCGGTTTTAATAAAAGATTTATAAGTACCTTAAATTAGGGAAAAAAAAGCATAAGGTTAACGTATGCGTTATAAATTATTATTATTATTATCGTTATTATTATTATTATTAAAAATAAATATTTTTTTATGCTTTACGTATATATTACGTATATTATAAACTTTTAGGTATATTAATAAATAATTTTAACCATTATAATAATATTACCAGTAATAATAACGTAAATATGCGTTATTGTTAAGTACCCTTATGCAAATTTGTTAACGGTAATTTTAGAATATTTACCCGTATTTAGCGCGTTACCGTTGCGCGCGTTTGCGCGGCTTGCGTTACGCGTACGTAACCCGCTGCTACCGCTGCTGCCGCCGACGTTATTGCCGCTGCTTCTGCTTTTGCGTTTGCGCCTATCGTACTGGTGCCTGCGTCCGTAATACCTTTCGCGTTCGTTTCCGCGCTTGCGCCCGTTTTTGCTGCGGTAGTTCCCGCTACCCCTACGCGCCCGTTTTGCTAGCGGCCCGCGTAGGGCGCGCGCCGTACCGAACCGTATTTCGGTTATTTACGTTCCGCGTTTGCCGGACGTTTTAACGGCGTCTGTTACGACGTTATAATGGGCAATTGCTGTTAACGTTACGTTTCCGGGTATACTTACGTTCCGGTATAAGTATTTTTTTACTTCCTAAAAACTTTTTTTTTTATTAATTATTAATTATAATCTTACTTTCGTACGTCCGTTTGCCGTTTATTTGGTCGCGGCCTTTAAAGTTAGTAACCGTCCTGCCGTAAGTTATTTACGTAATTCGTACGTTTTAGGGAACGTATTAATTATGTTACAGAAAGTCCGCCGTTTTCGTGCCGCCGTATACGTTTTATTAAAGGAAGAAAACGAAAAAGAGGAAAAGGAATAGTAAATTTTTGCCGTAAGTGGCGCCGGCGTATGCGGGCAGGTATTTGTTTTAGTTAAGCAGATTTTGGATTTACTTTTTTCCTTTTAATAATAATAATAATAATTTTTTTGTTTTTTTTTTTTTTAATTATTAAAAAAGGTACGTTTTTGGGGCCTTATATTTAATAAGATATTATTTATTATTTTATTTGTTTTTATAATCTTCCGGATTTATTTACCGTAAATTTTATAAATTAAAAAATAATTTAAAATATTCGAATTTTTATTTAGGAAAAGTTTTTGTTAATCCGTTAATAAATATTTAAGTTATAAATAAATAAGTAACGTTAAATAATTTCCGAAGTTATTTTTATTTTAATTATATATTTTATATATTAACGTAACGTAATTAAATATTAATTTTTTCGTTTTTTTTTATTATTAATTTAATCGTTTATTAATTATCGTAAAAAATTTTTTAAATTTAATTTAATTTTAATTTAAAATTTCGGAATAAACGTTTAAAAATTATAATTTCCTTAATCGTATATTTTAATGCGAATAATTTAGTTTTTGTTATAAAAATTATTATTATTATTTAACGTACCGTTTTTTATACGATTAATTTTCCGAAAAGGGTTATTATATAACCCTGTAAAAAATACCGCGTTTTAAGGTCGTTAATAAATAATATATTTCCGGCGATTAATAAAGTTTAAATTTTTTTATTCGTATTTCCGTATACGATTACGAAAAAACGTATATAAAAAAAGTAACGGATTATTTTGTTAATAATTTTAATATATTTAGTTAATAAGTTAATTAAGAATTTTAATAATAAGGATATAACGAAAATTACGTTTAGGCGGATTATTATTGCAATATATAAAATAAAACTTATGCGTTTTTAATAATTTTTAATTTATTTTTTAAAAATTATTCCGTTATTAAAGATAAACTTTTTAATTTTTAAGGGGGTTAACGGTATATAAACGTTATTTTTTAACTTAAAACGAATAATAATTTTTTCGATATAAAAATTATGCGTTAAAATAATTTACCTTTTTGATTTATTACGGATTATCCGAATACCGAAAAATTAGCTTATTTTACCTTAATTTTTAAATTCGTATTTTTTGTTTAGTTTGAAAATTAATTAATTAGTTCTTGGTTAATATTTTCGGTAATGGAAAAGGAGTAAATCGTTTACGAAAAATATAAAAATAATCGTACGTTATTCGTTATAAAATAGGTACGGTTTTTTTAGGGATAAAATAAATTTTAGATTTTATAGGAAGGTAAAAAATTTCCGATATTATAATAAAGGCGAATTTTTAAGCCCATATAAGGCGTTTTTTAATTCCGTATATATATTGTTTTTTTTAAAGCCGTTTAGGAGAACGTAGGTAACTGTAAGATATCTTTTCCGAAAAGCGTTTAAAAAGATTTTTTCGATATCGTATTAACGGATTTTAAGGTTTTGTTCGGTAGTTATAATTATGGTTGTTTTAAAAAATTTAATTATAAACGTAATAACGTATATATTAATAATCGAATCGGTTTTTTAAAAATCGTTACGTATATAAATATGTAATTTGTAACGTTTTAGTTAGTTATTTTTATCGAATTTATATATAAATATTTATTTAAGGGGAATTAATTTGAATTTAGTTTATATAATCGGTATTTTTTTTTATATCCCGCGTTTTATAAATATTGCGAATTTTTTTTTAATATCCTTTTTAAAGGCGTTTTTTAAAGGGTATTTTTCGAAATTTTTTTAATATTTCGGCGGTTTGGTTTTTAATTAATCCTTATAAATTTTTATTTTGTTAGATATAACGTTAAACCGTTCCGCGTTTTTTTATAACGTTTTTGTTACGATTATTATATAAAAAATATATAGTTTTTCGTATTTTTATTTTATTATATGTTATAATAAGGGAAATAAATAAGTAATTTTTTTCCAGTTTTAATTTAAGGTTAAATAAATTTCGTTATTTCCATAAATTACGGTAACGTTTACCGAACGAACGTTACCGTTTTCGGTTTTATTATTAGGATTTTATTTTTTTTGTAATTTTTTATTTTTGCGAATAGATATTTATAATTATTTTTCCTTATTTTTTTTTAATTTAAAAATTTTAAGGATAAAGTTTTATTAATTACCGGTATTTTTTTTATTTATTAAAGTTCCGAATTTAATTTTAAGTAAAAATAAATCGGTTAATTTATTTATATATTTTATTAAATATATTTTCCGGAAAACTTTTTCCGTATTTTTTTTTTCGTTATTAATTTACGGAAGTTTTATAAATTTAATTTTTTTAATTAACGGTTAAAAAAGTTTAATAAATAATTAATTTTTATTTTTTTAAGCGTTTTTTTGGATTTTATTTTCCGGATTAAGAATATTTTTAAGGATTAAAAATTTACGATTAATTTTAGCTTTATTTAAACGTTTTTTTACCCTTAAGTTTTAATTTTCCGGTTAATTATCCGTTAGGTTTAATTCGGGAATAAAGTTATTTGCGATTTTTGGAATATTATAATTAATATAAAAGTTATTTTACGCGTTAAATATATCGAAAACTGGATTTTTTTTAATTAATTTTTCGGAAATATATAATTTTTTAACGAACTTCCGGTTTATAATTAAAACGAACGTTTTTTTTTTTTTTTTTTTTAGTTTATAAAAATTTTTTTCGTTAAATTTAACGTTACGTATAATAATAATCTTATAAAATTCGGGTATTTATATTCGGTAAATATTAAAAGTTTAATATTTTATTAAATAATTAATATAAGCTTTCGGTTTTATTTTTTATATTTACCTTTTTACTTTTATTTTTCGTTTTTTTATTAACGGATACGTTCGTACGTTATATATAAAAATTTTAATTTAATTAAGTTTAAAATCCGTAATAATTACGTTAATTACGGTAAAGTTATATTAATAAAAATATTATTTAAATTAATAAATAAATATTTTATTAAGTAAACGTAAATTATAAACGTAATTCGGGCTTATATTATATAATTATATAATTATTTTTATTATTTTAAATTAAAAGTTTTTTAGAAAATTTATTTTTAATTTTATTTTAAAAATTTTATTAATTAATTTTTAGTTTATTCGTTTGTTTTTTTTTATAAGTTTTTTGGTATATAAAAAAGGTATTTTAAATTTAATTTTTTTTTTAATATATTATATTTAATAAATTATAAGTTTGTTTATTATGATCGTTTTAATATTATTATTTTACTTAATTTTATAAATTAAGAACTTATATTATTTGCGTATTTAATATTCGGAATTTTTGATAATACGGAACGTTATTTTTTAAAAACGATTAATCGTTAAAAAGGTAAAAAACTTTTTATTATATTTGTTTTTAATTACCAGGAATTATTTAAAGTTATTATAATTTATAAAGTAATCGAAATAATTTTAGGTTATGTATTAAAAAAGTTTAAAAGTTCGGTTTTAAAATATACGTTTTAAAATTATTTAAAAAGCGTATATATAAATATAATCCTTATATTTAAAATATTTCGTTCCGGTAATAATAACGTTTCTAGTATTTTTAACGAACGATTTTAATATTATAAATTTTAAATATTTAAATTTAAGGTATTAAAAATCTTTTATTTTTATACGGAAACGTAATTAATTTTTTAATCGTTTTTACGGCTTTCGTTTTTTTTTTTTATTAATTATTAAAAATATTAATATATCCGTTAGGTTTTATTAAATTATTAATAAAATATTCGAATAAGAAAATATAAGTTTATATTAAAAAAAAGTTAAATTATATACGTAAACGAATTTCGTAATAATAACATTTTTATTAATTTTTTTTTGCCGGAAAAAGTAATTTAAGTTATAATATTAAATTTTAATTTTTTTTAATAAAATTTCCGAAATAATATTAACGTAAAAATTTTTTATTATTATTATATCGTTAAAAGTAAAATTATATTTTAACTTTTTTAAAGTTTTAAGTAATAATTTTTTAATTATTTTTTATTTTATGTTATTAATCGGTAATAAGAACGTATTTATTTTTATAATTTTTTTAATAATATTAAAAACGAAAAAATTAAAAACGAATAAGTTTTTAATATTTATTAAATATTTTGCCCCATAATTATTAATTAGGATAAATTCCGATAAAAGGTATTTACCGAAATAAATAATAATATAAATCCTTAAAATAAAATTAATAACGTTTAAAGTATAAAAATTAATTAACGTAATAATAATATTTCCGAATTATGTATTAATATTAAGCGTTAATTATTTTATAACTTTCCGGATTAATTTTTTTTATTTAAGGAATTTTAAAAAATTATTTCGGAACTTTTTTTATTTATTATATTTAAAACGTTTTCGGATTATATTTAAATTTTTTTGGTTAAATTAACGGAATTTACGGGTAAATATTTTTATAATTACGAAACGTAAGGTTTTATAATTAATAAGTTTTTATTTATAAATTTTATTTAACGTAATTAAATAAGGATATTTATTTCCGTTTTTAAGCGTTTTTAGTAAAAAAAATTTGCTTTAAAGTACGGGGTTAATTCCGATTTGGAAAATGATCCGTATAATATGGTAGCAAAAATTCCGGAATTTTTGGTTTCGTTTTTTAATTTATTTTTATGGTATATAGCCGAAAATTAAATTTTTAATTTTTTTAAAGTTATTATAAACCTATTAAAAAAATTATTCCGGATAAAATTAATTAATTTTTTTTACCTTTAATTAAATACAAATCGTTTTTTAACGGTATTTAAAAAGTTTTTTACCGTAAACGGGCCTTAAATTTTTTAAAAGTTATATGTTTTCGTTTAAATATAAGCCGAAAATTAAGTTTGGTATTATTAATTAAATTTTATATAACCTATTTTAATTAGGTATAAAATTTTACGGTATTTTTTACGTATTATTATAATAACGTTTAATTTAAAAAGTACGAATTAATTTTTTAATTTTTTAAATAAATTTTGAATTATAATTTTTTTTTTGGATAATTAAAATAATTTAAGCGTTTTTAAAAATTTAACTTTTAATTGTTACGTTAATTTACGTTTAAATATTAACGTATTTAACGTTTAATTTAAAAGTTTTTCGTAATTTTTTCCGGTTATTTTTTATTAAAAACTTAAAATTAAGTTCGTATTTTTTCTTAAATTTTTCGGGTTTTTTTTTTTAAATTTTACCGGAATAAAGTTACGTTAAATTTAATTTTTATATAAATTTTACCAAAAAATTAAAACTTTTATAAATTATTTTTTTATTTAAACGTTTATTTTCGTAATATAATTTTTAAATATAAAAAATTTATAAAAATTTATAAAATAATTTACGTTAAATATATCGGAATTAATAAAATATTAAACGCCGCGTAAAAAAATATTAAATCGTAACGAAAAAAATTAAGTAAAGTAATTAAAACGATCCTTAAAAATTACGTCCTTAAAAATAAAATTATCCGATATATTTAAGTAATAAAATTTTTAAATAAGGTTTTTAATTAATAAATAAAAAAGGTTACGATTAATTTAACCGTAATTATTTTACGTAATTAAAATACCGGGCTTATAATTATTATAATTAGGTTAATTACGGAAAAAGGTTACATAAAGTATAAAAAACGTAAATTATTATGGATAATTCGGAAACTAGAGAATGGTGGCTAGGAAGTTTTATATATATACTCTGGGAGCCCCATAACAGCGTTGCTATGGGGCGAATGCACTTCCCTGGGGCTTGATGACTAAGCAAGTGACCCCTATTCTGCGACAGAGGCTATGTTCACTGAGCACACACTCCTGCGTGCCCTCCGCGGATTCGGAGATCCGCAAGAGTCTAAAGCCTCCTTTGCATAGAGCAGGAGCAGGATAGATGCAGGCACACATGGTAAGGTGATGAATGGAAGATTTTCATCGACGAGCCTAGAATACGGAAGCGCCGATGGCGAGACAGAACACGAGTGAGCGGCTAGAACACTTAGGCGGTCGGAGGGGGCAGAACCGATGGCGGTGGTGAGACCACACAGCCACGCTGCCACGATACAGTACTGTAAGTCAGCAGGCCCTCGGTGTTTAATATTGCATCTAATATTGCCCAAGGTGCCCGAGCTTACCAAATCTGCGCACGCATAAATACCAGGCCTGCTTTGGCCATGACCACGCAAACTTCTCAGCGGAAAGAAATTTATTACAAGCCAGTTTCCTTAGCATGTTGGGACCGAGAGCAACTGAGACCTTTTGAACAGAGGTGATATTGATTTGTCCCGTAAAATATGTACATGTATTATGGCCTTCTGGGCTGGGCTGTCTGCTAGTTGGAGGAAGCTGACCCAAAGGAAACTTGCCTTCAATGGCGTCATATAACAGGCAGAGGTCGCTTTTGAGGGTGTTGGCCTTACCCGCCCCTTGACGAACTCAACGATTTGCGCTCCTGGAACGGGTTCTGTTTGGCTGGAGGAGCGAGCCGCTGTTATAGTGCAGGCCATTACGATAGCCATGGTTAGGATACTCTCCAGCCGGATACTTCCGATTTTGTGCCAACTGAACATGGCACATATGTCAACATTGGCCACTTTTGGTGTGTGGTAAGAGACGGTAAGCCGTTGAAACCATGGGACGGCATATTGGCACAGTCTACAGCTAAAGCCGTAACCACGAATAGTATCAATATTTTCCCGTCGACCGATCTAATATAGTTCCATGCAGTCATCTGAAGCCTGCCCACGGGCGGCACTGCGAGTATCCAGTTGGATAGCAGTGGCCACCTCCAAGCATCAGCTAGTAAGACGGAACGCTCGTGACATATGAAAGCTACGAGTTTGCTGAATGCTGTCCCATGGAAAAAGGAACGCACTCAAACGTTCCGGCTAGATACTGGCGTGTTAATGTACGATATGACGAGCCTTGGTCGAATACACACCCGGAATATGATCGGGCCAGTTCCCGACGAAAACTCTGTGTGCCTAAAAACTCCGGTTAGCAAGCTACAGAGCCAGTACAGCTTCGCAATGTCCAAAATGAATCAGAGATCCGGTCCGAGTTCAAAAGTAATGCTGGCGAAAATATGCTTTCAGGTCTTCCAGGTTGAAAAGATCATATCCAACGGACCCATATTTGACTTGACAGCCCTTGCAGGACAAGCCTGTCACATTTACTAGGGAGCAGCTGCACAGCTCTTGAGGAGATATTGATATTGTACATCTAAGAATCTAGAAAACGGTGATCCCACTAATTGTGGGTGATCCACTGATATAGGGCTCTAGGACTCCGGAAAGGATCAACGTTGTTCCGAATGATCCTTGAAGCTCTAGATAGGGGGCCCTTTTCTGCGACAACGCCGTAGTCAGCTTCACTGGTAGTCAGATCCAGATACGGCATGGTGACGGAAATCATGGGGAATAAGCGGTAAACCAAAGAGAAGGATGTAAGGCAGTCTCCGATTTCGGACCACGTTAACCGCGGCATAGCTTTCTGAGCTACGCCGTGGGGGGCCATTCTCTGCCCCGAAGCATAGGAATTATCTTGTATTTCCATACCAGCCCGGTAAGGTGTGCAGTATCACGCTGTACCACTCCTCCGGGGTTGCTTCCCACCATGTTAAAGAGCGACTTGAGCAAGGAGGCGCGTAGTCGGTGGCCGTCGTTGACGCAAGTGGTGCAGCACCGCGTATAGGTGGGAAGGTACAGAAACCCGGCAAATGCGTAAGACACCTCGCAGCGTCTGGTGCAATGTGCCGTATTGAGGCGGGAAATCGTCAGGTGTGGACCCATCCCGGTCTCCAAGACGGCACGCAGGCTGTAGGAGGCGTGCTCGCAGAGTTATCGTACTTCGCGGATGCCGCCAACGAGCTCGCGTCCTGTTCTGTCCACATGGGTGAACCGTAGGATGGATGCGAGGTCTAAGTCGGTGAGTATCGAGAACAGAGTCTCGGGAGAGAAGCAGCCCAGCAAGCCGAGGCTGAGGATGGGGCCTGTGGGAAAGGGCCGGAGGAAGGTGCACCGGACGGCATCGGGTTGTCTAAAGCGGTAGTCGGACTCGTAGTTGATAAACGTCGAAGTCTTGAGTCCTTTATGGCAAGCTGCGACTAGAACTATGTTATCCGGACAATTTGTAATGCCGTACTTTAGCCTCTTTTTTTGCACTCATCGTTGCTCGCGTGTGTGTAGATGTGTGGGGGGGTTCACGTGTTCTTGAAGTTGATACAGGAAGCTGGGTGTCACCACTCTTCGTCCGTCGTGCATAGCTCGTATCTAAGTAACAAATTGATTCTGAGGATGGGTGCTAGAATAGTTGCGGATAGCATTTACCCTTGATTCACATTGGAATGGCGCCTCTCCGTAACAGCTTCTCCTATCTACTGGTTCCTAACTCCACACCGGTTCAAGAATGCCGAACGGCTCTGAGGACAAGTCGCCCGCACAGAAGAACAGCTGAATTTGCCTTTCAAATAGGCCATAAGGTCGACGGCCCAGCTAGACATCACCGACAGATAATTACCTACAACCGCCGCATTGTCTTCACGCGGCACCCCCTACCACCGCCGCCCCAGTGGGACCGCCGCGCATGTGCATGAGCAGATCGAAGCTCAGCTCCAGGCCGCGGATGACCTCCTGGACCGGCGCCCTCTCGAGCAGCTGCGGGTGCGCCTTGATGGCGCCCAGCACGGCGTCCCGCAGCCGGCGGTCGGCCCTGTCGGTCGACGTGTAGGCCTCGCGCGCCGCGCGCAGGAAGTCCTCCGTCTCCCAGTGCTGCCCGATCCCGCGCTCGAACTTCTCCGCCGCCAGCGCCTTCAGCCCCTCGACCGCGTACTTCGAGGCCAGCGCGTACAGCTGCGCGTGCACGGCCAGGTTGGAGGGCTGCGCCGTGGTGGTGGGTGCCGGTAATGGCTCCTGAGTCTGGGTCTGGGTCTGGGTCTGGGTCTGGGTCTGGACCGCGACGGCGGCGGAAGAAGAATCGGACTCGGCCTGCGTGTTTCGGCGCTTTTTCTTCTTCGATTTCTTCAAGGTGGCGTCGAAGCTGTTGTCTCCAGTCAGAGTAGGAGAAGAGACTGGGTCGACGAACTGCTCGTTTTCGATGGAGTACTCCATCGGGCGCTGGGACTGCCCGTTGGTGGTAGGATTACTATCATGAGCATTCCCGTTGGTGACGGCACACGGTTCCTTCTTTTCTAGCGGACTGGAATCCGCTATGGGATTAGCTTGCGATGCCTCTTGCCCATTTACGCCCTTCTTACTCTCCCCTGGGACTTCGGGGTAGTCGAGATGGTAAAGGTAATGCAGCATGAGGCTGACGGCCTGTGGATCATCTTCGAGAAGGACGAGAATATCATGGTCACCCCTCTCCTGGCAATCTCGACTATTAGCTTCGTAATGTTTGCATAGGTAAGTGACAGATTTACCTTAGAATTATTGTTTGACATCTCAGCTAACCGCTTAGACCGTGGGTACACCACGGCCCTATGGACCCTGTGTTCATCATCGCCGCAGTCAATGATAAGGTCGGAGTAAGCGGATGTCTTGAAGAGCCTGTGGAGAAGTTAGCCACTGCAGTCACTGGGTGGTGGTGGTGGTGGTGTCTAGGCATAACGTACTCCTTGAGGGAGACGAGGAGCTCGTCGACGTATTGAGAACTCATGACTTCCTCTGACTGATTCCTATTTTCGTGCTCGCACTCCTACAGTAAGCTGAAGAACAGAACAGCGGAGTGGGACGACCAGAGCTGTGATATGACTTGGAAGCCTGTGCTCAGGTTCTATTTAATGAAGAAGAGACCAGGGGATAGTCATTTTGGTGCCCAATAAGTTAAGGCTTCACACAGGGCGATTGGGTCATACTTCATCGTATCCGACACTCAATGAGCACACGGGTGCCGCACCCGAGTGATCCAGTCACACAACCTCAACTGATCACCCTTATAGACACACGGCGAATTAGAGGGGCGCGCAAATCTTGCCGTACATTTCACCTGGCAATTGACCAGTAGTTCTCTGCGCCTTCTGCCTCGGTTTTTATGCACGCAAATGTATCATGTCATATTTCGTGATATGACTACCTCACCAAGCACGTCAGGCTCAAGCCTCCAACCCTTTTGATACCAATCGCCATTCAGGAAACCGACTCACCGGTATCCAGCTGACCCCGGCTGATAGTGCACATATGCAACGACGGCGTGGATTGCGGGGTAGACTCCGTCCCGTTCGTCGACAGCGCTTTAAGCTGCAGATAGAATGAGGCTCTGCGCCGCCCGGGCGATATGTGATTCGTTCAACATCCAGAGGTGGTGGTCGCCATGCTGCCCGACGAGGCTCCCATCCCGTCCATCCCGTCCATACGCTACGCGTTCTCTAGGCGACGTCGAGGGCGCCTGAGCCTCGCTGTATCTATCCATAGCCCGAGAAAGCCACAGTCGTAATCTCTGACGGAAGTCGGGTACGCCATCCTAGATTATGCATTGACATTCGGCGCCAATTAGGCTTTGCCTAATAACGTCTAGGTGAGCCGTCGACTGATCATGATTATTTTTTAATTCCTAGGCTTCGTGAATTTTAGACCATAGAGAGGGACTAGAGAGGTGATCTAGTAAGAAGGGTAGCCGTGGGGGGGTGAAAAGGCTTCTGTGGGTAATCATTAAGGGGAAATTCCTTTGTGGGCGCACCTAGGGGTTATATTGCAGGTTAAGAGACAGAAGCAACAAAGCCTGGTAAGGTGTAGCGGTAGCACGGCTACAGGGATGCCTGGTGAACATTCGAAAGATTGGTTGAATAATACGTGATGTAGCTTGAAAGACCAGCTACGCTCTCCAGGAGACTAGCGAGGCAGGGTGAATCCCAGATCAGGCTTTACTTTTCCTTTCGTTTTAATTTATATTAAATCTACCAGCCATCTCTTCTTGGCCATGAAGAAGACTCTAGACGGAAACACAAGGGCTCATCTGGCCCTCGTATCTCACTCGAAACCCTAGGGTGTCTTGCTACCTGATCCAACTTTTATGGCGGGACTGAAGACACCAAACAATATATAGTTCTTATATTTTTAATGTAGATCAATAGTCCCTGTAGGAAGTTGAGATATTGCTACTCAAGACATCTGAGTTGTATATGCTAGCGTCGATGGCACAACTGAAGCCTCCAAGCAAAGGCTGACCAGAGCCATGCCACATCTATATCAACCAACCATATCGACATCGTAGAAGGCCGCACCGTAATGCCAGAGTCAGGCAAAGTTGTACACCTAGTATTCTAACACAATTGCTTGTCATTAAGCGCAATATAATTTTTTCTATGACCCCTTAAAACCCGGATTTTGTTTCCCGTCTCCCTTATTGATATATGCACACACGATGGGAACCTAAAAAAAGTCCGCCTTCCTTCCTGTTCGCATCGTAACTCATCATCACGGCCCCCAATGGGTCTCAATGCCGCTATATCCATCCATCTATCTCCCCCGCCCTCCCTGCTATAAGCATCCCTTCTCCCTTCACGCCTCGAAAACTAAAGCAACGCCATCGTCGCCCGCCGTAACGATCCTCTCGCCCATGTCGCCCTGCACGAAGCCGAGTACGCCACCGCCCTCGCCCTCTCCGCGATGGCCCCTCCACTCATTGACTAAACGCGCTGGCTCCGCACCGGCACCGGGCCGGGGGACGGCGGTCTGCCCGCGGACGTCCCAGCGGCGCACGACGCCGTCCATGCCGCACGAGGTGAGCAGCCAGCCCTCTCCCGCGGAGCGCACGAACTCGACCTTGACGACGCTGTAGCCGTCATGTGCGGCCTCGTTGAGCTTGCGCGCGGCGAACCCGCCGCGCGCCGTGTCGTAGACGGCCACGCTGCCGTCGACGCTGCCGGCCGCCAGCAGCGGCTGCGTCGGGCTGAAGGCCAGCGTCTCGACGCCGTCGCGCTGCACCGCAATGTCCGCCAGGATCGCGCCCGCCTGGCTGCTTCCGGCCCCGCTTCCCTTCGCCTTCGCCTTGCTCGGCCGGCTGTTCTGCGGCGCCGATTGGTTGTTGTCTCCCAGTCGCGGTAAGCCTACGATCTTGATGGCGCCCCCCGCGCCGCCGACCGCCACGAACGTGCCGCGGGGGTCGATGGCCACGCTGTACAGGCCGCCCTCGACGGCGAACCGCGCGTCGGCGTCGGTGAGCGAGACGACCGTCTGCCCGTTGTCATTGGTGAGCCCCTTGGCGGCGGCGTTGCCCCAGACGTCCCAGACGTGCAGCGAGCTGTCCTCGGCGACGGTGGCGAGCAGCGCGCCGTCGGGGGACCAGGCACCGGCGGTGCAGGGGGCGGGCGCGTGCAGGAAGTACGTCTGCACGATCTGCAGGGGGTTCGCGGGGTCGGCCTCGGCGTCCACCGTGTACACCCAGACGGAGCCGTCGGAGCCGCCGAGCGCGACGGCGTTGGGGTACTCGGGCGCCGGGCAGGCGGCAACCCAGTTGATCTCGGGGACTTCCTGGGCCTCGGCTACGAAGTCGAAGACGGTCGGCTTATTGTGTTGGGTGTCGACCTTGAGGCGGTACGCGCGCAGTCGCCCGTCGAGCCCGCCCGACACCAGGTACTCGCCGCGCGGCAGCGTGAAGGCCAGCGCGTTGACGCTGTCGGTGTGGCCGTCGATGGCGAACAGCGGGGTTAGCTCGGTGGACCGCGGTTGCTGCTGTTGCGGGTCCGAGTTGTAGCTCGCGGGTAGCACGGGGCGGCCCGCGGCGGCCGACGTGTCGAACACGTAGCCTTTGCCGGGGGCGTCGTCCTCGTCGCCTTCGCCGCCGCCCGTGGCGACCAGCGACGGGATGGTCGGGTGCTGGGCGATGGCGAACACGCTGCCCTTGTGCGCGTCCATGTAGGCTATGCTGTCGTTCTGCAGTATGATCTCTTCCCTGTCGTCATCATCGTCATCATCGTCGATCTCTATTCCTCCTTCGTCCTCGAACTCCTCGAGCGCTTCGTCCGCGTCGAGCGTCTCGGGCATATCGTCGATGTCCTCTTCTTGTTGCCGCTGCGGGGCAGCCATGGTGGGGGGGCTGTTGGTCTTGTGTGTGAGGTATGTATGTGGTAAGGGTTATCGTAGATGTCGTAAAATCGGACTTCGTGTCGGGGCAACAGATGATTTACAAGGTATCTCGAGAAAGCCTTGACGTTAGCGAGCTTTTTTATACTCAATGGATGGTTGTGGAAAGAGAAGTTGCTGCTTGATAATCAGGATGGTGGGGGGCAATTGCCCGGCGTCGACCCTGAAATATTGCCCCGCCATTTGCTCATCAGCCAAGTCTTTTTCAAGCCCGTCACTTCCCACCCAATCTACCCGGTAGCGGGTAAAAAGGAGATGTTCGCCCACACGCATACAAAGGTGCGATCGCTCCGGATACGAGAAAGTGAAGTATCGAACGGATAGGTTGAGACTAAATCAAGATACCAAACAGCCGGCTTATATAGGGACTATGACCATCTCTACGATGATTATGCTTATTATCAAGCTCACATGCACTTCCATCAAGAAAGCCCGAACAGACACGCGCAGATGAATGCTACCCTTAGCTACTTGGTATATAGGAAAAGAAAACACACCCGCACACTCCAAATACACCCTGGAAATGCAACCATCCCAATGCCCAAAAGAGAAGTAAGAGCTCGGCACTGACGGAACTCGACAGCAATGCTTAGACCCATTACCGCGCTGCAGATGCGAGTACATGTCTACCGCGACCATGCACCCAAATGTGTTTTGAACATCGTAGAACAATTCGGGATACTAGCGTAACCCGCTCAATGCTTGATACTGCCGACCATATTGAGCGTCAGACACACGACCAGCACACAGATACCGTAGACGGCCAGGAACCCGGCCGCCTGCCTGAGGAAGACCTCGGTGAGGTGTTCCATGTCCCACCGCCACTTGGCGCGCCAACGCCAGGGCGACTTCGCGTTCCTGCCGCGGCCGCTGGCACCGCTGGCCACGCTGTGGATGCTCCCCGTGCTCGCACCCAGAAGCCCCTCGTCGTCGCCTCCTCCGTCATCCGAGTCCTCGGCGCCGTGGGCCGTCGCGTCATCGTCTTCCTTGGCGAGTCGCTGCTGGTGGCCCGAATCCGGATGCGATATCTTCCAGTAAAAGACGCCGGGAAGGATGAAGCTGATGCTGGTGCTGCCGACGCTGCCGACGAAGGCGAGCACCCTCTCGAGCGAGGACACCGTGAGCGCCGTGATGTACGCCAGTATGAGGATGAGCGACGTCAGACCTGCGAAGACTATGTCGGAGATCTCGGCACCAGAGCCGTGGTCCGAGTTTTTCCGGGCCTGGCTTGTTGGTAGTAGGGATCGAGATCCGGGCGAACCTGGGGCAGTTGGCGAGCGGGATGAGCTTCTCGGTCGCCATTGAGTGACCGCGTAGATGGAGGCCCGGCATGGGTGCACCTGGAGGGGGATGGAAAAGGTGACCAGGACGACAATAGCGGCCTTGGCGATAGTTGACGCAGTGGAAGGGGGATCTGTAGGGCGTGGTATGATGAGCATCCGGCCAACAAAAGGAAGCTTCGAAGGGATGACTATGACTTACACATCGAGACGATGTTGCCATCGACATCATTGCCAAACGTCATATACCCCGTGACGGCGACTAGCACATAAACCGCAGCTGCCGACCCAATACTTGCTGTAATTACTCCCATGATACTGTGATCATAGTCAGAAGGCGTACAGGAAGTGTGCATTGAATCGAGCAACCTACCTAGGAGGGGAATTGTCCTTCAGCTCGTTAAGGATGGAGAACTTGTTTTGGTGACACGTATAAGCAAAGACTACGACGGGAAGCGCGCTCAGCGCCTCGACCGGGCCTCCCCACTCGACATAGCGAATGTTGTCCCGAGGAGCCAGCGCATCCGACGCAAAATGATAGACAACCAGCACGATCAGGTAACCAATGGCCAGGAGGGCTACGATACTAGTATACTTCAGCGAGTCTAGGCGCCTCAGGAAAGCCAGGGGCATGATAACGAGCATAAATATCGTAATCCAGAAATTTCGGTTCATCAGATAGGGTATCTCGGTCGCGCGACTGTCGAAGCCCTCGACGACACCTGGCATCAGGTCGCCGATGATGATCAGGTACGAGACGGCCACGCCAAAGCACTTGACGGCTATGGCGCCCTCAAATATTATTGCGGCGTTCGGATATGTCATCTGGGCCACGGCACCGAACGAGGCAGTGCCGCGGTCGAGGTATCGGGCGCATCGGGATTGGAGGTAGAGGCCGAGGGCAGAAGTGAAGGCGGACCAGACGATGACGATAATGCCTAGTGTCATGCCGAAGTGCGACATGGCCGAGGGCATCGCCAGAGTACCTGCGCCGATAACTATATTCGAAGGAAGGCATTCCGTCAGTACACAGAGGAGGTCGGAATCGCTCGTAGATGGGACGTACTCGTATTGACCAGGTTGACGATGCTGCTAATCATGGATGCTTGACCGCCCCCTCCGCCATCCTTCAGGTATCCTCGACCTCGCCGTTGTCTGCGCATCATCGCTACGGTCAGCATTATGGACTTTTCTTGAATTGTGTTGGCTTCATCATAAGCTAGCTGTACGCACCTTGTCATATCGCCCGAGTTCCCAGATGATGCGTCTGAATCGTGGCCATGAGAAATGGTTGAGTAATTCGTCATAACCTTGACACCGTCTTCCACTTTCTTCGTTTATCTTTTTTCCTCTCTTCCTGTACGCGGCGCACCGCCAGAACGAGGCACAAACGTGGCGAATATATGCTGGTTCAGTAGGACAAACTGTGCCCCGGAAGTCCCGATTGATTGTGTCGCGTGCCGGTCGTCGTACACAACGTAGGACACCTGGCGTTGAAATGTGTTTCCCCTCTGAGAGCAAAAGTATTCAAGGCGGCTTCTTACTTCGTACGAGGAAAGGATTCTACTTGGTGGATACGGTGAGCTGTCGTTTGGGCGGAGGTTCGCATGTTTAATTCGCAGTGGGATTTGATGGGGTACAGTACACCTGTGTAGGCAGGCACGGCGGTAGGCAGCTGGAAACTGTACTTTTACTGTACGAAGCAATAGCTGACACAACATCATTCCTCCAGTGGGTCATAGTGCCCATTCAGAGCTCCGCCAGGCTGGTGGTTGGGTAATAAGCCTGTAAGCCAGGCGTGGCAGGCTTGTCTTGATAGCGGTAATAGCCGCTAAGGCGGACAGAATACGGAGTAGCCCAGACCCCCAGAACCAGGGGTCCAGGAGATGTGTCCAATCGGATTTTGCCATTTGGGGCCAAGCCAATGCCGTCAAGTCGACGTATGTGTGTGTATTCAACTTGCTCTCTCATCCTACCTATACAGTAAACTAGGCGCCTACCTGCCTTTTAGAGTGCCAGACGTGGTGAAAGCCCCCATGCATACGTTCAATTTGTCAATGGTCCGGCCATCGGCCTCGCGGGTCTCCATCATTTGGCTGCACCTCAACGGGATACGGCCTGGTTCATCACGTGTTTCATGGACCTGCAAAGACATTGACCTGAAATCACGGGCTAACGGAAAGGAATCCCACCAAGGTCTTTCCTATGTGACATGGTTCTGGCTTCGTGTATTCAGTCTAGGCCCCGTCAGGCTCGAACAATATTCACTCTTCGATCCCCCGCAACTCGCAACTGGCGATCGAAGTCCTGCCCGCTGGCGCTCCCCGGGCAGTATGCTGACCAACGAGATGGCGCACGGCATACAAGGAGCAGCACCGAAACAGACTGGGAAATCGTAGCATCCACGGCGGATACCTATGTTCCCTTTGTTAAATTCAAGGGGCATCCTCACTCTCACCCCGAGATAAATTATCTCTCCCGCTTGGACACCCGGCTGGCCTCGCGGCCGCTATATCCGGAGAAGCCAGTGGTCTACTGACAAAAATTGAGCCCGCTGCACCGGCAGGTCGTGGCCAAATCAATTGACACACTGATCTGGCCCCACCACCAACGGCTGGATATCACTTCAATAAAATACTGTAGACGAATGGCTTATCCATAGCTTCACATTTCGTAATGTCATCCATTTAGAATGCCAATTAGCAGTGAATTAGATGATATAAACCTCTTATTTCGAAGTGATCGTATTGATTTATACGTTTACTGCAATATAAAGTTGCTGTTATAGGTGTGACAGTTATTTTGTCCCAGACATGGCAGGTTCCAAGATGGATTGTGCTGGAGATATCCGGGCGGACCGAGCACGGACGGGGTGGGGTGAGTTGCCGAAGGTCGACCGGGAGGTAATAAGTCTCGTATTCCTCGTGGGATGATGTCCAATTAAAGAAGGAAGCGCGATGCCCGGGGATCGTTGGCCGAGAAGGTTCGAGTGGATGTGGAATAATTATGAGTTAAAAACGAACAGGAGAGGACGCAAGAGGGCGTCGCGGAACAACGGCGAAGGGGAATCGGATTTAAACTGGGAATCGATTCAGCCAGCAGATGCTGGCTCTCCCTGGCTATGGCGATTCAGACACAGCCTTACGACTACCAGCTAGGATGGCTCCCAAGGATAGTTGTTAGGAGGCACAGCTTACCTAAGGTCGACGTATCGACAGTATATATTAGGTACCTACAATGCGAAAGTTGCGCTATAACCACGGCAACGCTTAACTTCCACCGTGTGAGCGGCCCAGCGAAGGCCTGTAATTCTATATAGGCAACTACCTGGGGCTTAGATGTTACGGCTTCCCGCCGGCCATCCGAGTCTAAGGCCGGGCGGGTCGACCCGTCTGGATGGGCCAAAATGGTTTCAATTGCCCTTAATCGTTCCCGAACCTTGAATAGGCGGTCGCGCCCCTGTCCACGGGCAGGTATAGTTACATCGCCCATCAGCCCCTCCGTCAATACGCCATACCGCACGACCGTAGGAGTGATGAAGGCCCCAGGGTAGTAGTGAAGTTCAAGTGAACTTGAACCACAGCCGCATACAATGCGTACGCTTGGTAGATAAGACGTCCAAAGAGACCACAGGGGAACATATCCAGCACCTGTATTTTCGAGGAGGCGCTCATGAGGGAACGGATCTCTTTGTCTATATATCGAACGCCTCAAGTCGGTGAAACGAGGTCGTCCGCTGCGTGCCACATACCTAAGTTCTTACGCATACACACAGGGGACAAGCACAACCATGCTTTTACGCAGTCACAAGATATCCCTGATTCTTCATATATTCTACCCTTTCCATTCTACTCAGGAAAGCGGTTTTAACTAGGGCATCCAACAACCAGGGCAGGCAGAACTTGCCCATCTATGGTCCGTCTACATAAACCACCGACCGGAGGCCAAACCCCCCAAAAGAACAACCATCAAGTCCAGTTAAGGGACTGATTAAGCGCCTGTCCTCGTTTTCCTCCAAATGTTGAAGTAGTTGGCCGACGATGCAACTAAAGTAACAGCCGGCAGAAAAAAAAAAGAAATCTTCGCAATGCAGTTGGCTCCTAATGTTTTCATGTTGAAATCCGCCTTTCCACGCCCCTCACAATACGCCTCTCTTCCTGTTGTCGTAGTTCGTATCAAGATGTTGAAATCGAATGGATCGACCCGCAGCTTTGCGGGCTGCCGGGCATTGTTTTTTGCGATGCCGGCCGTGACGGAGACGAAGTGCTGAAGCGGTATGCTTGATAACTACAGAAATACCGTCCTGGATAGTAATAGAAAGGTCCCTGGTCGCATGCTATTTCCCTCCTATTCAGCACCGGTGGTGTCCTCGACAGGGGGGCAAGTGCAGAAGAGGTTGAGGTCGCCATACGCATCATCGACGCGGCCGACGGCCGGCCAGAACTTCTTCTCGCGGAGCCAGGGCAAGGGATACGCGGCCTGCTGCCGGGAGTAGGGGCGGTCCCAGCCGCCGTCGCCATCGTCGCCCTCGACGATGTCGCGCACGGAGTGGGGCGCCATCTTGAGGACGTTGCGGTCTCGCGGGGCGCGGCCCTCCTCGACGTCGCGGATCTCCTGGCGTATGCTTATCAGGGCGTCCACGAAGCGGTCGAGCTCCTCGCGCGACTCGCTCTCCGTCGGCTCGATCATGAGCGTGCCGTTCACGGGCCAGCTCATCGTCGGCGAGTGGAACCCGTAGTCCTGCAGCCTCTTGGCGATGTCGATGACCTCGACCCCGGCCGACTCGCGGAACGGCCGCGCGTCGAGGATGAACTCGTGCGCGCACCGCCCGTGCGCATTGGTGTACAGGATCGGGTAGTGCGGCCGGAGCCGCGAGAGCATGTAGTTGGCGTTAAGGAGGCCGATCTTGGTGGCGTGGGTTAGGCCGTCCGCTCCTGGTAAGGTACAAAAAACGTCAGCTCACTCACTCACCCCTTCTTCTATTATGTGATAGATAACATGGGAATAAGACACAGAAAGATGAGCTTGCAATCAACTACTTACCCATCAGAGTATTGTACGCCCAACTGATGGCGTTGATGCTGGCGCTGCCGAATCGGGCGCTACTCACTGCCCAGCCCTCGGCGCGCTTCTGCGGCTGGAGACGGGCATCGCCGGGCAAATGCGGCGCCAAATGGCTCTTGACGCAGATAGGACCCACGCCGGGGCCGCCTCCGCCGTGCGGTATACAAAACGTCTTGTGGAGGTTGAGGTGGCACACGTCAGCACCGATGTCGCCCGGGGAGCAGAGACCGATTTGCGCGTTCATGTTAGCGCCGTCCATGTACACCTGGCCGCCATACTCGTGCACGAGCTCGCAAACCTTCCTGATCTCGGGTTCGAACACGCCGTACGTGCTTGGGTAGGTCACCATGATCGCTCCGAGCTCATCCTGGTACTGCTTGCATTTGGCTTCAAGATCTTCCAAGTCGAGGTTGCCAGTCTTGACATCGCACTTGATGGGGACGACGCGCATACCGGCCATGGCCGCCGAGGCAGGGTTAGTGCCGTGGGCGGATACGGGGATGAGACAAATGTCGCGCTTCTTGTCTCCTTTACCGTGGGATTTAAGATACTCCCGAATCGCCCTTAATCCGGCGAATTCACCTTGAGCTCCGGAGTTGGGCTGTAGGGAGACTTTGTCCATCCCTGTGATAGACGCCAGCTGGTTTTGGAACCACGATAGTAGCGTGTAGTATCCTTTGGTATGTGATATTGACGTATATGGATGTAGTTGAGAGAATTCGGGTACAGAGATTAAGGACATCTCAGTTGTGCCGTTGAGTTTCATAGTACATGATCCCAGGGGTATCATCGAGTGAACAAGAGACAAGTCCTTTGACTGTAGATGATAGATGTAACGTAACATTTCCGTCTCCGAATGATGTGTGTTGAATACCGGATGATCCAGGAAGCTAGTGGTGCGTTGGAAGGCAGGTGGGATGTCTAGAGGCCCGGATTGCTGGGAAAGGAGATGTTCTAGAAGCTCCGATGGGGGTTTGGCCTTCTCTTCGGAAACAGGTCTTTGTCGATAACGGTGAAGCACGCACAAGATATGCTCTAGGTCTTCCAAAGTCGTCGTCTCATCGATAGAGATTCCAACCGCGCGCCGGCTGACTGGACGGACTGTCAAGTTTCGGGAAGCGGCCCTTGCAGCGAATTTTTGTCGCAGCGATGGCGTTCCGAAATTGATGACGACCGTGTCGAACAAGACAGGTCCCTCCGGCCTTTTACCCATATTATGGTATCCTGTACGGAGCCCATACGCCTCCGCGGCGGCTTGGACCACCCTTGCCCCACGAACGACCCGCTCAGCAATGGCTTTGAGACCTTCAGGGCCGTGATAGATGGCATAGAAGGCGCTCATATTTGCCAACAGCGCCTGTGACGTGCAAACATTGCTGGTAGCCTTTTCTCGTCGAATGTGCTGTTCTCGCGTCTGTAGGGCTAGGCGATAGGCTTTTCCTCCGAGTCGGTCCTTGGAGAGGCCGACTAGTCGGCCTGGGATTTTACGCTTATGCTTCTCGCTCACGGCGAAGAAAGCAGCGTGTGGCCCTCCGTAGCCCATCGGCACTCCGAATCTCTGGGCACTTCCAAAGGCGATGTCGGCGCCCCACTCTCCAGGAGGCTTGAGTAACGTCAGAGCTAGCAAGTCGGTTGCAGCGCTCAATAAGGCACCCTGCTTATGTACCAAGGCGGCTAGATCCTGGAAGTCCATCACGTTGCCGAATGTGTCCGGATACTGAACCATGACGCCAGCGAGGTCCTCGCCGAGAGCCTCTATTTCCGCAGCGGCTGCAGGAGTTGAAAGGTCTAGCGCTAAGATTTCAATGCCGAACCCCTCGGCCCGCCCCTGCATGACAGCAAAGGTCTGGGGGTGGAGGGTTTTCGAGACAACAAATATCTTGCGCTCCCTTTTGGCTCTGGAAGACGAGAGCGCATTTATAGACAATGTCATGGCTTCGGCGGCCGCAGTTCCTTCATCCAGCAGACTAGCGTTCGCGATTGGTAACGCCGTAAGATCCGATACCATGGTTTGGAAGTTTACCAGCGACTCCAGGCGGCCCTGGCTGATCTCGGGCTGGTAGGGCGTGTAGCTCGTGTACCATGCCGGGTTCTCCAATACATTGCGCTGGATGACTGCGGGGGTGTGAGTGCCGTAGTAGCCCTGCCCTATGAAGCTCTTCGTGATTTTGATTTGTTGCCGAAACCTGTCGACTATATTTCGTAGACCTGACTCAGTGAAGGTCCGGCCCTCAGCAGCGGTGTACAGCTCAGGCCGGGAGAGGATGTCCGCAGGAATGACCTGAGCTACAAATGCATCGAGATTCTCCACCGGCGGTGATAAAGCTTTTAGCATCTCCGCTGTGTCTTTGTCGTCCGGACCAATGTGGCGTCGGGGAAAGGTGTCCAGTGCCGCGAACGAAGCTGCGGCTGCTGCCGAGTGAGGTACCGCGTTAACATCCTCGGTAGCGCGAGCAGCAGACGTTTTCGAGAAGGCCCTCCGACCCCCGAGCGCTCCTCTGTACGCGCACTGGTGGCATATCCATGATCTGGAGAGCGGCAGCCGGGGGTTTGGTGATAATGTCACCCGCGAGTGGGCTGCTAGTTGGCCCAGGCGACGTGAGATAGCCCTTGCAGAGCTTGCCATGCCTGTTGCCACTGAGTGTCCTCCGTGAGCCACCTACGCCTATCAAGCTTTATAACAAACTTAGATTTGATTTGAGCTTTATATGAAATGCTTTTCCTTACGTCAATGGCCGGCCGAGTGACAGGCAAATTGAGTGTGGAGGGGCAAATCTCAAGGGTTGTCCAGACTAGGCCGAAAGCTCAAGCTCGTGCCAAAAGGACCGGAGTTGAACGTCAAGAACCCAATGCCAACCAGGCCCACAGATCAGAGCTGCACCCTCAAGAAACTCACTGCCAGCTGGAGTTCGTTCAAGGCTTTCAACGACGGAAATATCTAGGTATCAACAAGGAAGAGACAAATCGAAAGACAGAAAAAGTAGTTAGGTAATAGGAAACGTCTAGTGGAAACTCCTACCCTGGGTACAGTCCGTCTATCGGGCCCAGCGTTCAAGATAAGGTGATAAACCGAACAAACGCTTTTTTTGGTTTTCGGTCTTTACCGACTGGGCATACCACTAAGCCCGTACAGGTAGGAGGGTGGCAAAAGACGGGAATTTTCGGTCCAGACGCCAGGGGGGCAGGCGTCTTTCCCCGGAACATGTAACCGGTCCGCAAACGAGAATGCCGGGAACGGAGCCAAGGGAGCTCGGGCCAATCAATACGGTACAACCTGGAAAGCTTCAGTTGCAATTGCACAGACGCGGCTGAACGGTACATAGGTACCTTAAGCTATGTGTGCCCCCGGTAAGTAACGTACCTAACTTATCGCAGCTTTCAGCCTTTCAGCCTGATCCCGAAAATTTCTGGTTGATATCATCGCATCGCATCGCATCACCTCGCATAATCTACCCTCTTATCAAGAAGAAAAACCCACGCTCGCACCACCACCTTCGGCCAGCGGTAATAACCAGGAAACGCTCTTTGAGAAGTTCATAAGATTGGTGTTTATTAGTCAATCAGTTGAAGAAGATGTTTGCAGGATGTAAGTCCCCAGTTGTCCCCGCACGTGCATATATATGTATGAGAGAAAGCAAGCCAAAAGAGGAAACCTAACGTTTTGAAAAAGTCGCACCGCCCCAGCTCTCCAAGGAGGAGATGGCTCAACTGGAGGCCGAGGCAAACTCGACGGTGCGGAACTTCCTGGCAACGGCCGTCGCGCTCTACATCTGTAGGTTTTCATCCACTTACGGACCTGTTCGCCCTTACACGCACCCCTCCAGGCAGCCAGTAGCCGCGCTTGAACTAACCATGAACCTCTTTTCCTCCACTGCAGCTCCCTTCGTGATCAACGCGGTGTCAAACTTCTTTTGAGTTCGGCAAGCTGCGCCGGGGAGGTAAAAATAAGATGAAATTCCCGATACGACACGGCACCCCCCGCACCCCATGATGATGAAACTCGGTCGGTCTGTCGGTCGGCTTGTAGGAACAGTGGAATAAGGAGTCACGGCTCGTACATACGCATCGGTAGTATGATGAGAACAGGGCTTGCACATACAGCATGAGTACGGAAGGGACATAGGTGCCGGGCTGGGGGCATTGTTCCCGGCGTAAATATGCATAGACAGACGAATAGACGGACGGACAGGAGATATCTCCCATATCGGCTAGTACATAATGGAGGAAAGGTGGTCATATCAGCCTTCGCAATTCCGATTAACCATCAAACGTCTTGAAGCACTCCGGGACGAGTTGGAACGCAGGACGAACAGATCATGCTCCGTGTTGTATACAAGAATTACTAGGAACGTGCTTATCCAGTGCGTGACCAACGCTAGCATCTTCAAATGTCAAACTTTTGTTGTGATTTCCTACAAAAGCCAGTTCTAGGTACTTGTACAATATACCAGGCCTCCAAAGGAGGAAGAAGCTCACTATTATCGGCTTCCTTCTCCTCTTCTTCTGTACATGGTATCATCGCAACCATGGTGGAGACCCTGTACCATGACTTATTACTTCGTGGGTGGGTTCCTATCCGCCTCCCATTCTTCGTAGTCCTTCTTGATCGTCTCGACCTGGGTCTTGAGGGTCTGCAGCTGCTTGTCGTAGTCTTCCAGGATCTAGAACATATATATGTCAGTTCTCTCGCATGCGTAACTGGAATGGGCCTATCGGAAATATGGCTTACCTTCTTGGCCTTGGCCTCGACCTCCTCTCCTAGTCCCTCCTCGGCTTCGGCACCCCGGTTATTCATTTCATTGCGCAGGCTGTCGGCGTACCCTCGCAACAATATCAACCGACTCCAAAGCTCCTCGGTCCGCGCGCTCAGGGCAGGGTCCGACATGCGCCTATCGAGGGAATCCAGCTTGGTCTTCAGCTCGTCCTCCCCCTTGTCCAGAGCATATCCGCGGTTCCGCAGGACTTGCACCCTACTAGCCAGGGCCAGGCACCTCTGCCGTAATATTGTGTGCTTCCTCCGGGCGTTCAGGGCGCGAACGCTGGTCTGGAGGTCGTGCTGGGACAGGATCTGGTCGAGCTGGGCGTTGATCTGGTGCAGCGCCTGGTTGTACTGGGCAAGTATCGTCTTCTGGGTCAGCAGCCGGTCGGCAATCGCCTTGAATCCGGTGGCGAGTGCGGGCATGTAACCGGGCGCGGGCTTATCGTGAACGGCCTGCTCCCACTCGCGCGGATCCTCGCCCGGCGACGGCTGATAGAAGGGCACGCGGGATTGGTCGACTTTGTTGTAGAAGTAATACTTGAATACGGTGTTGGGGCTGCTGGGGTTCCACTTGTTCCATATTCCCTCAATTTGCTCCGTAATGGGCTTCTGGTCTGCAGCGCGACGTGCTGATTAGCATGTGATACAAATGTTAACCGCGAGGAAGTAGTAGCGGGGCTTACTATGAGATGATTCGCGGCCGGGCTCCCAGATCAAGCTTGCCCGTTGGGGCGCTGCGGCTTGACTTGCGCTTAAGAAAGTCGAGGCGGCAGGATTAGCTTGCTGTTGTGGCTGCTGCTGCTGCTGTTGTTGTTGTTGCAGTTGCGGTTGCGACTGAGCGAAGAGGCTTCCGCCAAATGGTGTAGATTGCTGGTTGTTCTGATTCTGTTGTTGTTGCTGCTGTAGCTGGTTTGCAGGCTGACCAAACAGGCTTCCAGTATTTGTGTTGCTTGCGGCGTTGTTGCTGGATTGCCCAAAGGGAGAGGGAGTTGCCGCCGTCGCGGTGTTTGATCCGAAGAACGACGTGCCCGTCCGAGGCGCCCCAAATAGTGAGGTCGACATTGTGACTGTTGCAGACCGCTAGCAATTGGCGACGGGAGGTGCAAAGGATGCAATGCCAGGACGATGCGCTACGAAGGAAATGCTGTCTTTTAACGAAAGACCTCGCGAAGGGAATATCGGATGTTCCAAGGCAGGTGTAGGCAGAAGACAAAGAATGGTTCGTTCTATCCGTCTCAGCTCTTGTTGTGGTCCAAAGGCCTGTTGATGGCAGGTATATTATTAGCTCTCTACTCGCAGAGAATTCAGGATTTGCGAAGGAATGCTCGTTGAATTTGTCGGGTGAAGGTTTGGCAAACGGCTAGGTGCCTGTACCTACTGTATATTTGCAATATGTGATGATGTACTTTCTATGGTAAGTCCTTCGTACACATGCATCCAGGCTTCAATTGCTTGTGGCAGTTTGAGCTCCACCCATTAGAGCTCTCAAAACAAACTTCCTCGTTGGTAGTCCTGGGCAAGGAATTAAACCGCTAACCTATTTTAGCTTAGCAACCAGTATTAGTCAAGCTGTGGCGGTGCCCACGCCCACTTGAAGCGGCGTTGTGGCTGAAGCCAATCAGCAGCCCCAATTTGTAGGTTCCCATCATTGGGATCATCTATCCCAAGCTTCCTCAAACCAACGACCGACGTCTGTTAACGATAAAGATAAGGAGGATCTCGACACTACAACCCAACCATGGCGGCCCGGAAGCCAGTGTAAGTGCCCCGGAGATTCGAATGAATTACAGGGAAATTCGCATGCACCGATTGGACTCGTATCAGCTTCCGACAGTCTGCCCGTTCTGAGTACCAATCGCTAATCGATTATCCTCGTAGCTTCAACCAGCAGGTCCTCTACGACACCACCCCTCTCCCGGACTCCATCCCCCCGGTGAAGGAGGTCGGTGCTACTTCCGCGCCCCTTCTCTCAGCCTCCTTCTTCATCGGCGCCCGATGCCGACCCTACAACGATGACTACATGCAATGCAAGACCGAGAACCCCGGCAAGGGCGAGTTCGAGTGCCTGAAGGAGGGTCGTCGTGTGACGAGATGCGCCGCCAGCGTGTATGTTTGTGGATATAGGAGGAGAAGACGGTACGGCAGCGGGGGAGATGGGGACAGGTAGGCTAACGAAGCTTGTATGCGCGCAGGATCGACGACGTCAACAAGCACTGCCTGGAAGAGTTCCGCAAGCACTGGCAGTGCCTCGACAACAACAACCACCAAATGTGGCAATGCCGCAAAGACGAGTGGAAGCTCAACAAATGCGTCTTCGACAACCTGGTCAGCTCGCCGTCGCCCCTGTCTACCTTCTAGCCCCTTGTGCGGCGCGCTCCTTTTTCTGAGTGGTTGGGCTAACCGAGACACGACAACAGAAACTCGAGAAGACCATCCCCGACGCCCCTAAGAACCAGATCCCCGTCCACCTCCGGACAAAGCAGATCTACGCCCACTACCCCATCCTGAGAGATCGCGGCCAGCCGCCCTTCGGCAAGTCCGTGGATCCTCCGTCGGCGCAAGCCCAGGCTGCTGCGCCAGCATCGTGAAGTGACCCGTGTTGGATTAGAACATACAGCGCGGTAAGCTGCAAGAGAAGCGTGGTTCATGTACATAGGGCAGTGAATACCGTTACTTTCCATATGAGGACAATCTAAAAGTCCTCTCTGCCTCATTCACTAGAGGCTCAGCGTTCCTTCCATTGCTCACAGAGGGACCTATTGGGTGAATTCAGCCATCCGTACAAGGTCGGCGATGACCGGCATGATCAGTGCTGGTCGCATCAGCTCCCCCAGCAAAACGGGATTTATAGTCAGCGAGCCTAAGGAGACCTGTGGTAATCCGTGCGTATCTTCGCGCTTGCTGCAAAACTCACAAACGTACGAAACCACAGACGGGCGGAGAGAGACTACTATTGTAAAAACAGCTTGGGAAAGCTACAGCCGATCAGTGGGGGGCCACTAGATGACCAGACGACAATCGCCTACGTTGGCCGCTGAACCAGCTCAGGGGGTGCTAAATATACGAGCCCAGCAAATGGGTGCGGGATATTAGCCAGCAGGAGCATGAGGAGTGTCGCGGATGGGTAGTAACCAGCCAGGCGGGGTCACGTACAACGCGCCGCATCGGAGAAGCAACTAATTCGCTAATGGGGTCCAGATCTCCCTATAACTGGAAGAAAGGAATTGGGACCTCTTTAGTATTAATAAATAAATGGCCTGGTCTGGGGATATTTCCTAGCTAATTGAATGCAAAGACGACTGTCTTTACAGCACCTATTCGTGAACCTCGAAGATGCTGCTTTAAAGTCCACGGTCTGTAGCTGCCAGCGCGATAGAACTTAAGATATCGTCCGGACAGACGTATATTCTCCGTTTATCACTAAGGCGTTTCATAGGTAATACCATCTGGATAATAATATAATGCAGCGTTCGGGTATGTTGTCCTATTTATCACTGGTTGTTAAAGGTCGGAGTAACAAGGTAATATTTCCGTACGTTAAATGTTAGAAATTAATTAATTAATTATTCGAACAACATTCTGGTTTTTTGAAACTTATTAATATAAATTATTATTTAGTAATTAACGTATAATTTATATTTAACGCTAACGATTATTAAATTTTAATTAAGATTAAATATATGTTTTATTAATATAATAGTTCGATTAAGATTAAGATTAATAAAAGTTTCGAAAATAAGGATAAAATAATTAAGATTTATAATATATTCAAGATTTAATAAAAGGTTAAAACCGTATATGTTATTAAACGATAAGGTTTAGTTAAAAAATTCGTTCCGATTATTAAAATTTTAATAAAAACGATAAACGGTATTAATATAAATAGGTTAAGTTATTACTTAAGATAGCTATTGCCGATAATATTACTATAAATAGTTACGGTTTTAATTCTTAAAAGTTATTTAAAGGGATAAAAAGCATTTATATTAATTAAAATAGTTTTGTTAATATAGAAAATTATGATATATGGTTTTAATTTTCTAAAGAAAGATTTAATTATATAATGGATTCGGTTTTTAAAATAAAAAGTTAAAAACGTAATCGAAATTATTAACGTTATTATTAATCAGCATTATAAAATTATAAAACTTATAAATTAAAAAAAGAAAAACCCATTTTTTAAAAATAAAATAAATAACCTGATACTATTATATAAAGCGTTCCGATATGTAAATATGTTTAAGGATATAAAATTTAAATATCGTTAAATTAAACTATATCGAATTAATAAAATTTTTAATTTAAACGTTTATTATTTAAAAAGATAAATAAGATAAAATTATAAAAAGCTTATTTATTAATAAATTAAAATAATTTATACAAAATTAAAATTAAAATTAAAATTAAAATTAAAATTAAAATTAAAATTAAAATTAAAATTAAAATTAAAATTAAAATTAAAATTAAAATTAAAATTAAAATTTATTAATTAACCTGGTAACGCGATATCGGATATTTTAAATATTACGGATATTAAATTACCGGACATTAATAACTTTATATCTTAAAATTAATAAAAATAAATATTAAGATATAAATACCTAATAATAGATTTAAAAATTGCGCAATTATGGACGACGATAATATATTTAACATATATCGATTTAACAAAAAAAGATTATCATTAAGTAAGGAGAATTTAATATATAAAAGGTTTTTTAACCTTTTTAAAATTATATAAATTATTATCTTAGACGATAATTATTCTTCGTTATTTTTAAATAATTTGGTAAATTATAACCGCTGAATATCGAACATCCGAAATATAATTTTAATTTTAATCCGACATAAATTTTGATTAAACTTTCGTATTATCGGGTAAATATTATTACGAATATTATTTTTAACTTACGGCAACCGAAAATAATTAATCTTAAAAGTTTTAACTTAATCCTTATAAAACCTATATTTATAACTATTAATAAATCTAACTTAATTATTATAAGATTTTTTATAAAAGCTTAAAGTTAAATAATAATCGAAATAAAAATATATATTATTAATTAAAACTTTTTAATAAATTATATCGTTATTTATAAAGTTTATAAAATATAAAATTAAAAGTTTTAAAAATTTAAATACATAAATAAATAAGTTATCGAAAGTTTTTAATACGTAAAAATATAAATGGTTTAATTTCGATTTAAAAAGAATTAAATACGTTAAATTAAACATATAAGATAACTTAAGAAAATTCCGCTTTAAATTTATTAATATGTAATTTAATTATTAGTTAAATGTTTATTATTAGAAATAAATATAAAGTTTAATATTCGGAAATAATTAATATAAATTTAAGTAATAAAAAGTAAGAGATGTATATTTTAATATACTTAAAATTTATTAGTTTATAATGTTTTAATTACCTTAGAATTTTAATATATGTTATTAATAATTTAAAATAATACAAGAAACATTATAGTAAAATATTATTATAAGGCTAAAGGATATATTTAAGAATATAATAATTTATCTTTAAAATTAAAGTTCTTTAAGACTTTTCCTATAGTATTATAAGGCGGAAATATTTTAAAGAATATTAATATTACGGATATTAATCGATGATTGCTAGATAATTATTAGATAATACCGTGATCAGAATTAGGTTTTAAGTCTAGATTTATTTTAATTAATTAATATATTTTATATTAAAAAGTTTAAAGTTTAAAAAATCACCGATTACTTATTATTAAAACTTCAAAAACTAGAGAATTCCGATCGAATTTAATATTACGGAACCGATAATAAATAGAAAATATTAAGTTATAAACGGGTTATTAACAGTATATAATATTATTAAATTTACAGATATCGTTAAAGTTATATTATAGTTTGAACCTATAATTAATAACTGAATCCTTATTAATATAATAAATTATAATTATAAAGAAAATATTAACCGTAAAAACCATTAATCAGTCATCGTGTTCGAAGATACTGGGTATAGTATCTATCGTGTGGATTATATGTGTAATAATTTTCTGTGTATTTGGCTCAGCCTGGAAAATAAGGCTTGAACCTATATCAACCTTGCATAAAGAAAATATAATAATAATGCAAGATTAATCTAGGTTCAAGCCTTATTTTCCAGGCTGAGCCAAATATACAGAAAATTATTATACATATAATCTATATAATCAATATTATATCCAGTATTTTCGAATACGATAACTAATTAATGATTTTTACGGTTAAGATAAATTATATACTTTAGTCCCATAAAACCTCACTCTAAAGCAGAACCTTATTCTGAAGCAGACTGCTGGGCCCTCGTAAGCACGCAATTTCTCGACTAATGTCAGCTTGGGGGGCTTATATGCGTGGTTGCCAATAAGCTTCGACTCTGATGAACTTTATGCCAGCTAGCTGGTTCCGTATGGTCGCAGTAAACTTTAAGGATAAACCTTAAGAATAAACCTTAACGATAAACCTCAAGGGCGATATTTTATCTATATAAATAATTATATTTATATAATTAATAAATATATGTTCATATATATTTTAAATCTTTTCCCTTATAGTAAAAATAACGGTGTTTTAAAATTATATTTTTAATAACTTTATAAATAAGTCTTTTTAATTTTATAAAATAATTTCCCTAACGGATATATATTTAGTTTTTTATAACCTTAGGGCTGTAGTGCTAAATTACATTTTTATATTTGGTTTTATGATATATAAATTTTAATATAATTTTTCGTATCGAAACATTTCGATTAATATCACGTATATTTCGGAGAATTATTTTTCTTAAATTCCCGCACTTTATTAATCTGTTATTAAGTAGATTTATAGAATTAATTAATCTCTTAATATTAAATAAGAACATTTAAATTTTATACCGCTTTTAATTATATCTTAATAATGCGGAATATACGGATAGCTTATAGTAATACTTTTATTTTTTATTATTAATTTTAAATTAAATTATGTAATAAAAACTAAAGGTTGTTTTTCTGCTTACCATTATTATAATGATCGTAAAAGTTATTAATATAAGCGCTAATAAAGGTAACAGTTTAAAAAGCAGAAATGGTTCGATATAACGGTTATGTAAAAGTAATTAATTTTATATAAGTAGATTTATTCTTTATTATTCCGTACCTTTTTAAGACGGTTATATTATTTTAAAATTATCTTTTTTATTTAACTGGAACTTAAATTATTGCGTTTAAGTTTTTATTTTCTCTTTATATATATATAAAGTAATTATAAGCATTATTAAATAGTTTTATTTATTAAAGTAACTTATATAACTTCGTTCTTGTAACATAAAAAGTGTTACTTTTTAACTTTTTAATATTACTTAAAAAGTAATCTTTATGTAAAATTTTACATTTCGAAATAATAGTAATATTATGAATTAATCAGTTTTATATTTCGTATATATTTATAAATTAATAATTAACGTAAAAGTTAATTTATGATTTAAATTTAAAGCTTTAAAATCTTTTGCCGAGAATTATTATAACGTAAGATATAACCTTATATTTATAAATAAGCTTATCAAAGTGCAAAACTAAGTATTATAACGCTATTTATATATATTAATTAAATATAATAAATTTTTATAAGTTTTATAATAAAAAGTTTATATAGACGTAGGGATATATAAGTATATCATTACTTTAAGAATATATACGATTAAAAACGAAGGTAATATTACATTCTCTTATTTTATAATTATTTTTTATAAAAAACGTTTATATTTCCTTTTCCAGCTTCAGCATAGTGTATTAAATGTTTAGATTTAATAGTAAAATGATAATTAAAATATATTTTACGGTTCATAATTTTTTAAGATTTTATTATCGAATTTAACTATTTCTATAAAAAAACCCTTATCTTATTTTTTGAAAACCTTTAAAAAATATCGGGATATTATAATTAATATATCGTAATTTCGATTTTAAACGAAAATATTTTAAAAAAAGTTGAAATACTGATCGCCTTTAAATAAAACGTATTAATATTTTAAAATCTTTTCGAAATTTATAAAATGGATAATATTTTATTATTTTAATTAAAAAGAAATTTTCAGCGTTCGGCATATTTCCTTTTTAACCTTTACCGTATTATATATTTAATATTCGACCGGTATTAAACCTTTTAAACGAACGTCTTTTATATAATATATAAGTTAAGCAATTATTTCGGACCTTAAATATTTGAATTTTAAATATTATATCATACCGTTTCCAGTTTATGGTAATTTTATTATATATCTATTAACGTTTTATTCATAAGTATTTAAAATTATATAATATATTATTACCTTAATAATTTTAATGACGAATTAATTGAATTTATTTATTAATGCAATACATATATAGTTTAACTTATTTCGGATAAAAGAATTAATTTTCCCATTATTTATTAAATATATCTTTGTCCGGAGTTATTAAAAATAAATATTAAATTATATATAAAACTTTTATAAGAAGTAACGTTATATAAACGTAACGTTTTTAGGCAGATAAAGTTTTAAAATGATGCCTTTATTTTTTCGTATTTATTAATTAGTATAAATCTTTTTTTTCGTATAATCCGTTATCTTAAATTATTATTTTATAATTTAAATATTTGTATCGTAAACTTTAAAATAAAAAATAAATAAATTTCTTAAGAAGTGAAATAAAAGATTTATCGTATAACGTTAGTTACAGATTATAAAATATATAAATATTGTTTAATTCTTTCTAAAAATTAATATATTTTTCAATTTTTAAAATATTTATAATTTTTAAATAAACGGGTTATTTTTTCCTTTAGCAATTAATCGTAATAATACGTTATTAAATTAATACTATTATCATTTAATTAAAATAGAAATTCATAAATCTTTTTAAAATAAATTTATATGAAAATATGAAGACAATTTATAATAAAAGTTTAAATAAGCTTTATAACGTATACCTTATATATCCGACTTTTAACGTTTTTACTTATTATTATTTCGATTCGTTTACGAATTCTAACGACTACCTTTTTCTTTTACTTTCCGGCCTAAAATCCTTTTTCTTAATTAAGGGTTAATGTTCTTAATTCTTTCGTAATTAAAACCGTTTTAATTAAAGGGGCTTATAAGAATTTTTTAAAATATTAAATACGTTATTTTAATACTTTATAATAAAAATAAAAATAAGTTAACGATTAATAATTAATCATACTATTACCGATTTCGGTCTTTATTATTATTTAAAAGCTAATTATTTAAATTATTATAAATAAAACTAAAATTATATATAAATCGTTAACTTTTATAATTATTATATTGGTCTTTAAAATATTATAACGTTATTTTTAAATTATTATCTCTTATTATTTTACGATTTCTTTATATAAACTTTTCTTTAATTTCGAAACTTATTTTAATTTTTACGATAGTTTCGTTAAATATTAATTATAAATTTGCTATTATATATTTTACCATATTCGGTTAAACTAACATATTATTTCCTTAAACTTTTTTTAAAGGGAAATTCGGTTTTTTATTATTAAAAATATTAATTCCAAAATTTATTTCGTAAGGTTACTAATTTTCTTGCAAAAACTTTCGTTTTTCCAGTTTTCGAAAATATATGTTAGCAAATTATAAATATAAGCTTATTTACCTTTATCGTTATTTTAAAGGTATTTATCGGATAGGCCGTTTACTTAAACTATTTAATATATATAATTCCTTCGAAAGATAAACTAATTATTTACGTTAATTAATAAAATCGTTTCTTTAAATAAAAAGTTATATCGGATTTTATAAGTTTGTTAACTTATATATTATCTTAATTAAAGTCGATATAATATTAAATATTAAATATATATGTTTTAAATTAAAATTCGTTTTTAAATTAATTTTAATTCTTAAATATTTTATAAATAAGAAAGAGCCTTATCGGTACGGTTGCTATTAAAAATATTAAAGGATATTAACAATATAACTAATATCCCTTATATTTAACAATTAAAAATCTTATTCGCTTAATTCGTTTATTTATTAATTAATCAGCTATTACTAAACCGAGATAGGTTATATATTAATAGCAATTATCCTTATATATATTAATAATAATAATAATAACCGTACCGTTAACGTTTTCAGTTAATTATAAAGGACCTAAAAATTAAGATCGCTTTAAAAATAAATTTTAATCCAAAACGTACGCGTTTAATATTTGGAACTATATCGATCTTAATTAAGATATTTTATAACTTATTAAATTTATAAAATCCGATATAACTTTTTATCTGAAAAAATAACTTTACCAAATAGCGTAAACGACATAAACGACCAAATTATTTTCCGAAACTATATACGTTAAAAAAAACCGATCGAACGGGTTACCTAATAAATATTTTTAAAATAACGACCGAAAATAAGTAAGCTTATACTTAAACCTTTACGGCGTATATTTACAAAAACCAAAAATACGAAAGTTCCGTAAAAATATTAACGATATTACGAAATAAGTTTTAAAATTTATATTTTTAGCGATCAAAAAAATAATATTTTTTAAGGAAAAACTTACGAAAATAATACGTTAAGTTGGTTAAATCCGGTAAAATGTACGATAATAAACTTATAATTAATACTTAACAGAAATACCGTAAACGAATAAAAAAAAATTCGAAATTAAAAAAAATTTAACGAATAAATCGTAAAATAATAAAAAATAATAACTTAAGGATAAGGATACGGTATCCTAAAACCGAAAACGGCGATTATATAAGTTAACGACTTATATATAACTTTAATTCCTATTACGGAAACCTGGATAATAACTTTTTAAATAATAAACAAAAAAAATTAATAACGGTACGATTAATTATTAAAAAATAACGGTTAACTTTTTAAATTATTAGGTTATAACCTATTTCTTATTTATATTACGAAATATTAAAATAACGTTTTAAACGTTTTATAAAACTTTTACGGATTTTATTAATTAAAATAATTTTAATTAAGAAAAAAATAAACCGATTAACCGTTAACCGCAAAATAAAACTTTTGGATAAGGGCCGAAATAAGGTAATCGTAAAAGCTTTAATACAAACCGAAGCGTTAATAAACGAAAACGTAAAATATTAAATACTTAAGGTACTTATTATAAAGCGTACTTAGATCCTTATTATATATTACTTTAATACTTTTATATATTTCTTAATAAAGTTTTAATTAGCTTCCGTTCTAATAATGAAATAATAAAATTAATTTATTAACAATTTAATTTTAATTAACTTTTAAAAAAAAATTAATTCTTTATAAAAAAACATAAAAAAATTAATTAAATAAAAAATTAATTAATTCCTAAAGGAAATAAGACGAATTTTAACGTACTTTTTAATTATTAATTAACGTAATGCTATAAAAGTTTCATTTTATCTTTTAAAAAATTTATTATTTTAAACTTAAAATTTACGATATATATTCTTAACCTTATTAATAAATTTTTAAATTTTAAATTAACCGTATAAAATAACGGAATATACGTAAGGAAAAATTTCGTCCCGATTAAAGGATACGGAAAAATAAACGTATTATTTTAAAACCTTATAGGTCCGAAAACGTTATATTTATATAACGTTACTTATTACAAAAATTTCGTATATAACTTAATATTATTCCGATAATTTCGGAAAAAAAGGTATTAATAAAATAACCGGAAAAATAACAATTTTATTTAAAATAAGTTTAACCAGGTAATTATTACGTTAATAAATAAATTTAATTAATTCGTTATCGAAAATATTAACGTAATAATACCTTAAGTAACTTTAACGGCCTATAAACGAAACGTTAACTTATATATAACAAAATTACCGTAAACTGGTAACGGTACGATATAATATTTAAAATTAAAATATTTAAGGCCCAAAATAATCGTTTAATTATAATTTTATATTAAGAAAGTCCGCTTAAAAGATTTTATAACAATCGAATATTTAATATATAATAAGGCGAAAATTAAAAGGTAAATATGCCGTAAGCTTAAAAAAACGTCCCGATTAAAATAACGAATTATTATCGATTTTATAAATTTTAAAAAAAAACTTAAAAAATATAAATACGTTATATTTATTATCGATAAATATTTAAATTTTATTTAAAATATTTAGCTTAAAAATTAAAAGCAGAATATATTAATTATAACGTTTCGATACTTTTTAAAAGTTTTAAAAAACCAAAATAAAGTATTTTTATAAATAATTAAATATAATAACAAAATCTTAAACAATTATTAATTTTGAAATATATTTTAATTACCTTTTTTTTAATATTAAATTTAAACCTTTAATATTGCATACTTAAGCTTAAAACGGAAATATAAAACGTTTAAGGGATATAATTAAAAAAAAACGATTACGATATATGGTAACATTAAATTACCCTTATTTTTAATCGTATATATCTTTAATACTATAATATATTTATATAACCGTACCCCTAAATATGCTTTTTTTAACAAAACATATACGAAATTTATTATATTTACCTAGTATATAAAAACGGTATTATAATACTTAATCGGAAACTTTAATAAACCTACTTACGAACATATACCTATATAACCTACGTTATAATAATTACCGCCATAAAAAAAACAAAAACTTTAAAAATTAAATCCTAAAATATAATTTAATTACCTTATCGGTTACCGATTTACGAATATTTACGAAATCTGGAACTTATTAATTAATAAAATTATTACCATTCGAAACGTATAATTTAACTAAAAAGTTACCTTTTTAAATAATATCAAAAACTTAAAAAATAATTTTTTGTACGTTATAAAAAAAAAACTATAGCAATTATTCCGATAGGTAAAAATATTTAATTAGGCCAATAACCATTTTATACATACATAAAAAAAAGATAAAAACCTAAACGGAATAATTTAATTACCGGTTAGGTAAAAAAAATTGCTCCAAAATAATATAGGCGTCCAAAAAAACGTACGGAATGGTAAAAAATAAACTTATTCGTATAGGATTAATTACCCTTATACGACCGCTATATTCGAACTATTTTTATCCCTTAAACCATTATTACCGTTAACGTTTACCTTAATAATTATTACGATTATTATGCCGACGGAAAAAATAAAAATAACCTTAAGTTTTTATTAAATTATTTAACCCAATATAACGGTAAAAAACGAAAACATCGCATGGATTAAAAACGTAAGCTTCCCGTATATTCCGTACCGAAATAATATTATGTTACAGTACAGGAACGGGGGTTCCAGTCTTAAAAAAACAGCCTCCAGAGCCTGGTATGGGCTCCTTACGGCTGATCTTCGGGTAAGGAAAACTTGGCTTTCCCCGCGCCAAAATATGATAATCTGATGAATCTAGTAAATTTGGAAGTAAATCTAACAGATCCCATAAATCCACGATATACTTATTTAATCCAAATAAATATATAATAAACGGTTTCCTATATAAATAGTACCCATTTATTTTCGTTTTTTAGCTATTAATATAAGCTTTTAACTAAAAGTAACTATACCGTTTTCCAGTTAAAAAGAAAATCCGCAAATTTCTTTAACGAATACCTTATTTATTATGCTATTATTACTTATAAATTAAAAATCCCCATTTCGGATATTACTTATACCTTTAGGTAAATATATAACAAGTTCGTTACATTTTAAAAACTCCTTAATTAATAACCAACGAATAATTTAAGGCCTAATTAAATATAAACTTTTTTAAATTTAATAAAAACGATATTATAAAATAACGTTTAGCAAATAAATAACATATTCGATTTCCGTTATTAGTTAATAAAGAATTAGTAACCAAATTAAATAATTTATCCTTTATCAAAAAAGTTCTTTAATTAATCGACAATATAGCACCTACGACCACCAGAGCCAAAGGTCAAGGAAACCTTTCTTTTTCCTAACAATAACCGATCCCGGTTCCTAAGGAATCCATTAAGGTCCTACCTAAAAGATTCGACCAAAAGGAAAAAGAAAAAGTTAAAAAAAACGCGGCATAGAAGTCGAAAAAGGAAAGAAAAAGAAGCTTAAACCGACAAGCAACTAGACCTTATAATTAAGAAGGTTATAAACCTTAGGAAAAAAAAAATTAAACTTACCCGATAGCAAAAAAAAAATTCCTGTATTTTTCTTAAAACCTACTTTTTGCCCAAAAACTTTAATTCCCCCCTTATTTAATCGAAATTAAAAAAGAATTATACCCTTTCCTACTTACCATAAAATACTTAATATTAAAAGTTATAAATTAATTACCCCTAAGCCTTATAACGGGTCCATTAATATAAAAAGATTCCTGGTTAAAGCCAGATTTTACCTTAAATAGTACGAAAGTTTTTTAACAGAAAACTACCAAAAGGTAATAATTATTTTCCAGTTATTTGTTAAAAAAATATTCGATTAAATCGAACCTATTTTTAAAAATTACCTAACAAACTTCCCCGACGATTAACTAAATATTACCAATTATATTTTTAATAATTACGATAATTGCGAAAAACGAATATAAACCTTATATAAAAATATGAATAAATAATAACATAGGGTTAAATAAATATATAAATTTTAGCAAATTATTTTAATAGCTAAATATATAACCGAATTTAACCGGCTTACGGCCATTTTCAAATTACCCCAAAATACGTTATTTTTCCCTTATTACGACGGCCTAAAACCTTAAGTTAAGGATAAAATATTTAAAATACCCAAAACCGGGCCCTCCGAAAAATATACAAATAAGGTTATTATTTCCGACCGACGTACTTTTAATCGATACCTTAAAAAAAGGGACCAATAAACGAAGAAATAATAAACATTTTAATAACAAAAAAAAATAAAGAACAAATCCTAAAAAAAACTAATATTCTTTTAACGAAATCTGAAAAAATTAAGTCTAAAATTAAATGTTTTAATTATGGCAAAAAAGGCTATTTCAAAAACGAATATTACTTTTTAACGAAAAAAAGGAACCCTTCAAAGAAATCTCTCAGCTTATGAAAAAAATCCGCGCGGCCGAACGAAACATAAACAGCAAGGAAAAAAAAATTAACCTTATTTCCACCGATTAGGAATTTACTATACCACGACTAAAAAAGTTAAAAATAACAACCCAGATTATAAAAATTATGCTATTTATAAAAGTATTACGGCCAAAATTTACAAATATTATCCAGAACGAAAAGTTTTTAAGGTAACTATTATATTAGGATATATTTATTACTTCGATATATAAAAATATAAAATATACGACCAAAACGGTTAATTACGGAAAAATTTCGATAACTATAAATAATTATTCCTAAAATATTATATTCTTCTGAAATATATAATATATCCAAAACCTTTAATAAATAAGTATAAGTTTTTACATTTTATTATTTATTGTAATTATAATTACCTTATTTATTAACGAACTAAAAAAGATAATGATTTTTAGCCGGAATATAACGAAAAAACGTTTACGGAACCAGATAATAAATATAAATATATAAAGATTCTTTTATAACCAAATTACCTTAAGTTTTATTACTTACATCCTAAATTAAAACAAAACCAGAAAATTATAACGTAAGAATATTTATATTATATATTAATATTAGGTAATAAATACGAACTTTTAGCTATAAAAATACCCTTTTCGGAAATCTACTCTATTAATCCCATAATTCGCAAAAAATAAAACTTGAGGAAAAACTGGAAAAAAATAATCGTTTTCTAGTATTAATTCGGTAACAAAAAATGGTTCAAATATATAAATAATCACTATACCAAACATGTAACCAGGAAAATACGCGAATAAAAACGCCTTTTAACTTTTAAAATATAACAGTTAAAAAATTACGAAAGCTTTCGAAAATAAGGCACCAAAAAACCCTTACGTACAAAACCTGATATAAGGTAAAAAAAAAAATATGGAATCAAATCGAAATTTTAATCTATTATAAAAATAAAATATTTAACGTAATAATTAATTCCGGAATAAAAAAAAACTTTATTTTTTTCAAAATAATTAAAAAGTATTAAAGCCGTTAAAAATACAAATAACAGTTATATAAATTACATATAATTAATAAAAACTTATTTATTTATAATAATAATTAAATCCTTCGAAAAATTAAAAGAATTCGTAATTTAAATATAAACATATTTAAAACGAATTATTTTCGATATCGCCGATATTTTAGGATACGATATTATTTTAGGAATATTATAATTTCGTTCTAATAATTTACGAATTAAGTGAAAAAAAATAACCGCTTTTATAAAATAATTTTAAGAAAAAATTTCAAAAAATCTATTACATAATTAAAAAAGCCAGAATTTTTAACCCGATAATAATAATACCCTTTAAATATCGACGATTTAGAAAATTATTCAAAAAACGAACCCGGGAAAAATTATTAAACTATAACTAATAAGATTACAAAATTTTTATTAAGGAAAAATATTATCTAAAGTTTTATTAAATTTATCATATAAACCTTAAAAAAGTTAAAACTTTTTAAAAAAACTTTTAACGAAACCTTAAAAAAAGTTATATTTAAAAATCCGAATTATATATAAAATATCCAGTTATAATGGTACTAAAAATAAAAAATAACAAAATTAAGATCGATAAAAATAAAGATCCGATATACCGACGAATATATAACTATCAATAACTAAATAATATTACTATCAAAAATAAATATTCCTTAACGTTAATAAATATCATAAAGGAAAATATTAATAAAATTAAATAATTTATAATTTTAAACTTACTAAACGGTTATTACTTAATTCGAATAACTAAAAACAAAAAATAAAAAATTACCTTTAAAATTATTTATAAATATTATTAATATAAAGTTATACCATAAGGATTAATTAATACTTTAGCTATCTTCCAGCATATATTTACTACTATTTTACGGAAAATTTTAAATAAATTCGTTTTCGTTTACTTAAATAATATTTTTATTTATTTAAAAACTTTAAAAAAATATAAAAAATATATCGTTTAAATATTAAAAATACTTAAAGGGTTAACTTATTAATAAATATTAAAAGAAAAACGTTTAATATACCCAAAAATTAAACTTTTTAAATTTTATTATTACCCTTAAACAAATTCAAATCTAAAATTCTAAATTAGAAGTTATCAAAAACGGGCCAATTTTAAACAAAATTATTATTATTAACATCCGACAATTTTTGGAATTTACTGGTTATATATAACCTTTAATTTAAAATTACGGCAAATTTATTAATTCTTTAACCAAACTTATTATTAAAAAAATACGTCAAAAAAAGTTTAAGTTTATAAAAAAAATAAAAAAAGTTTTTTAAAAATTAAAAATAAATTTATTAACGCTTTAATAATTAAGTTACCAAATTATAATAAGAAAAACGGCTTAAAATAAACGTTTTAAATCACGGCCTTAAAATAATTTTAAAATAATTAAAAAGTAACGGAAAGTGGTACTTAATAAGGTACTTTTCTAAAATTCTTAAAAACGTAGAATTTAAATATCCCAATTACGATAAAAGGTTATTAACGATTATTTTAGCACTTAAAAAATAGAAACTATTTCTTAATAAAATTAAAAACCCATTTAATATTTATTTTAACTATAAAAATTTTATTCGATTTATAACGACCCAAAAACTAAATGAACGTTAGAAAAATTAAATAATTTTCCTATCCAAATTTAACTTTAAAATCTACCATATTAAAAATAAGAATAAATATCCAAACGGATATTTTGAACCGAAAAAAAATTATAATTTAAAATTTTTTAAGCGACATATATAAATATTATATCGTAAAAACGATAAAATAATATAACTTTATATAATCTTAAAATAACAAATTCCGGAAAAATTAACCTAATTTAAAAACTTTTACGACCCGGAAAACAAAAAGATATTAAATAACTAAAAAGAAACGATAAGGATTATTTATTATTTCGTAAGAAAATTTATATCCCCCGCCAGCAATAAAAAAGATTTATTAAAAAGTTTTACGAAAACTTTTTATATAGATACTAAAAAATATTTAAAATTACTAAATAATTTAAAAAAAAATATAACTTTTTAAAACTTTACTAAATAATTAACCAAGTAATTAAAAATTATAACGTTTCTAATAAGGTTAAAATAATTCGCTATAAATTATAAAACTTATTACAACCTATAAACATACCTAATAAAATATAAAACACTATAACTTAAAATTTTATTACTAATTTTCTTATATTAAAAAACCCTTTTATTAAAATTAAATATAATATAATATGGGTAATTATTAATAAACTTATTAAATATAAATACTTTCTACTTTTTTAAAAAACCTTGACGGCAAAATAATTAACTTACGCCTTTATTCGATATTATTTTGACAAATACGAAATATTAAAAAAAATTATTTTTAATCAAAATAAACTTTTTATATCTAAATTCGATATTAATTTCTTTAAGCAAATTAATATTAAATTAAATTTTTCGATAACTTATTACCTTTAAATAATTAATTAAACGGAATAATAAATTAAACCCTAAAATAATACCTTCGAAATTACGTTAGTTATTAACAAAATAATTAAATAAAGCTTTTATTATTTATATAAATAATTCATAATATGTCCGTTAATAAGGATATAAGTATATCACCTTATATAGCTATATATAAATATAACGCAACAACCTAATAACCAAAATAATTAATACGTAAAATACCAATTATCACTACCATAAATCCATAAACAAAAATAATAATAACAAAAATCAAAATAATATAAGCCCAACTTTAAACCATATTATAATTTTTCTAACAAAAAATAACCCAATATTATAATAAGAAAAAAATTAAGGAATTAATTTTAACAAAAGGAAACAAAATCTATTTATTATGTCAAAAATAAAACGTAACGTTAAACCTTTTTTAAATCAAAACGAAAAAACCTAATAACAAACTTAATTTTAAAAAACTCGGCCTATTTAAAATTAAAAATATTATTTCGAAAATTAATTATAAATTATCATTATCCAAAACCATAAAAATATACCTTATATTCCATATTTCTTTATTAAAACCGGCCCCAAAAAACGTTCCGTTTAAAAAAAGCCTCAAAATCGAAAAAAACGTTAACAAATATAAAATCGAAAGGATATTAAATTTTAAAATAATCAAAAATAAAATCCAATACCGAATTAAATAAATAAATTACTTACCGGAAAATAATATATAAAAATTACTTTAGTATTTAACGAATACGATAAACCTAATTAAAAAATTTTTTCCGGCAAAATCCTAACCGATCGTTTTTAATTTAGCCAAAATCGTAAAGATAACGATTTTTTACCTAAATCCAAATTTAAAACGTTTTAACCGAAAAAAATAAATACCTTTACCGCAGTATTTATCTTAAAAGCAAACCGTACTTATTTTACCTTTATACAACGTTATTTCTTTTTTAACCTTTCCCGTTTTTCTAGTTAATTTAATTCTAAACCTTCCTTTAATATTTTTAAAACTTTCTTTTTAAAAAGGTCTTATTAAAAACGTAAACGTTTTAACCTTTTAATAATTTTTTTTATTTTTTTTTTTCCTACCGGCGTTATAATTTATTTAACTTCCTTTTTGTAACTTCTTAATACTTTAAAAAACTATTTTTAATTTCCCGTTACTTTTATTATAATTATTATTAAATTTTGTTCATTTTTTTTAACGAATTTCTAATTTCCGCGTTATAAAAAAAACGTTAATAACGTATATATTAATCATAACTTAAATATTCCAAAAACAATAATCGGTTTCGTTAAACCGAATATAATTAAAATAAAGGAAAACTTTAATTCCAAAAATTTTAATTAAATCAGTACGACTATTACGAATATTACTTTAATTTTTACATAACTTCCTTTTTCGTTTTTTTTAACCTATTATAATAAAATCAGCTAAAAGATTACAAAAAACCCCTTTAACAAAACAAAAAGCTATTTACGGTTCTTATCTTAAGGACAAAAATCCTTAAAAAAAGAAAATGGTATTATAATATAAAAATAAGGGTTCCTATTTTAAAGAAACCAACTTCCGGAACCTGGTATGGGCTCCTTACGGCTAATTTTCGGGTAAAGAAAGCTTAGTTTTTCTTACGCCAAAATATGGTAATCTGGTAAATTTGGTAAATCTGAAAATAAATTTAATAAATCCTACAAATCTACGATATACTTATTTAATCTAAATACATATATAATAAACGGTTTCTTATATAAATAGTACCTATTTAATTTTGTTTTTTTGCTATTAATTTAAGCTCTTAACTAAAGGCAAATATACCCTTTTTTAATTAAAGAAAAAGTCTGCAAATCTTTTTAATGAACACCTTATTTATTATGCTATTGTTACCTACAAATCAAGAACCCCCATTTCGGATACTGCTTATACCTCCAGGTAGATGTATAACAGGTTCGTTACATATTATTCGAAACGATTATAAGGTATAAAAAACTACCTTTAATATAAAACGGCGAACTTATTTTATAAGAACGATCGATAACCGGCCGGTAAATTACGGAAATTTAAAGCAAATAAAAACCCGATATATATGTTACCTTAATCGGAAAAACTTTAATATAAAAAGAATAAAAACGTTACCTAAACTGTTAAACCAGATATATAAACGAAACCTACCGTTACCTCTGTAAAATTATAAAAAGCTAAATATATATCCGTTAAAAAAGTTATTTTATAAAACCGAAAAAATTTATTTACAAAATTATAAAAAAATAAAATGTTAAAAAGCCGTTAATTAATTTTTTATTAAAAAAAATAAATCTTAAAATATACATAAATATAATTAATTCTAAAAATATAAGGCTTATTTTGTAGTACGAAATAATTAATAATTTAAAAACGTTTATAAAAATATATATATATTTATGTTAACTAAAAAATCGTTTTAAATTTTAATCATTATTACGGTTAAATTCGACCTAAAATTTAAATAATATAACGTTATAAACGTTTTCGTTAACGTAAATTTACTTTATAAAATATACATAAAAATACCCTTAAAATATTTATAACGTAATAAAATTTTTTTAATCGAAAAAATATTATACGGATTAAAAAAATCCCTATTATTTTAATAAAAAAACTTTATTAATACGTTTAAGGATTTAAAATTTAACCCCGTTTTTTACGAATTATATTATTTTATTTATTAAAAAGTATTTTTATTTTTTTACGTTAACGATATTATTGTGACGTATAATAAAAAAAATTAAAATTTCGTTAATTAATTAATTCGATAAATATAAAAATATTATATTCTTATAAAAAATAAAAACTTATAATAATTTTTCGAAATCGAAATAATTAAAAATAAACTTAATAAAAAAATATAATTATTTTAATCCGACTTTATAAATAAGTTAGTTAACTTAATTCCTAAAAAAAATTTAAATAACTTTTTAAAAACGTTAATAATTAATATTAAATTATTACCGAATTCTAATTTAACTTATTTAAATTTTGTTAATAAATATTAAAAAAAATTAGTTCCATTTTATATATTATAATTAATACCTAACCCGATATATCGTTTATAATATTCTGATTCGTATGATTTAATATAAACCTTAATAACGTATATTATATAACTACTAATCGAATTATATTATACTTAATTAAAATTAAAACGTTTACGTTATAATTCGGTAACGAAAATTCGATTAATACTTAAAACGATACCTTTTTCGTAAATAATACGATTAACCGAAAAAACTTTTAAGCTTACGTTATAAAGTTATTCGGAAAAATAATAAAATAACGGGTAAATAAATAAAACATAATAATTATTTTTATAACCGAAACGGAATTATTATTTTTATTATAAGTTATAAAAATTTTTTATTTAATTTTGGATTAATTAAAAAATTAGGAATTATTTTAAATACGGAATTATTAAATATATAATACGATAATTAATAAATTATACGGCTTATTAACGTTAATATCGCATTTTTATAAACAAAATTACGGTATATAAATATATATAATTATTAATTACAAAAAATAACCAAAAAAATTTAATTAAAGTAAATTATATATTTATAAGTAATATATTAACGGATAAATTAATTAAAACCTTATTACGAAAAACTTTTAAATATTTTAAAAAATAATTAAAGTTAATAAATATTATAAAAACTTTAAATTAACGGAAAAAAACTTTAAAAATCATTTTAAAAAAAATTATTAATTAAAAGAATTTAATTACCGGAAGAAAAATAAAATGGATAATTATAGCTTTAAAAAGTAGTAAAAGGTAACGATTAACGCTATAATTGCTTCAAGACGTTAAAGGGGTGTGTCAGCTAGCAGGGGGGGTACGCTAGCACCCCATATATGGAGATATCCCTCTAATCGGAACATATATATTCCGGGGCTAGATTACTTCAAGGATCAGTACGCGTTACGAGAGCGCACGTAACTGGCCATCTAATACAACATAACTGATGTCCCCTATATCTGACAGTTATCAGTTATATTATATTATATTATTATTTACAGGCGCTTTAAAACGCGTACCGTACTTCAATATAATCTGTCCACGGGTCATATATGTTCCGATTAGAGGGAACCTTTCCGTATATGTGCTGCTAACGCACTCCCTGCTCACTGACAGCTCCAAGCGCACGAATCATTTTTTGAAGCAAAGGTGGCCGTCCCGGGCGTCGTTCCCGGACAGGACTTATCATCAATTACGCAACTTTTTCCATGCTTGTTGCTCGCTTTGCTTGGGGGATTCCCTTGCGTGTACGACATTCTCCCTTTCATCAGAGGGAGCTTTATCTACACATATTGTTTTGACGTTGTCCAGGCTGCAGGAACCTTCTGCTGTAATTGCCTGCCCCTGTCTGTCTAGTTGTGTACTGCGCTGCGGGCTATTTTGAAACGGGCGGACCCAGTTGGCATTAATATCGAGGCTGGCCGTCGGGTTCGAGCACGAGGGCGTGGTGCGGCTACTCCTCGACCGGAGCGCCCACACCGCAGTAGCGAGGGCGTAGTGCAGCTGCAGTATTTCCATGTTCCTCAACCTCCATCGGTATGTCCCGTTTAACCTCCATCCAAACCTTATGCCTCCTCCTAAGTCTTGTTTATAAACCCTGTCATCTCTAGCTGGTAGAACCTACTGAAACTGCTAACAGCATGTTTATTGTCCATCCAGTAAATTTCACCGACGCCGGAATTTTGGGCCTAGCAACCGCACGCTTCCGTACGCTTTTTTTATAATACGGCTAGCGTTTATGTACTATATCTAACGTTTAACACTTTTAAGGCCTTTATCGTATCAGTTCTCTTAATCTCCGTTGTCGCAGAGGATGGGTCGCATCGCCGATTCCCCAGCAGTGAGCCTCCTCGAACCCCGCCTCATTAAGTAGTCCTACAGCTCACTGGTGAGCCCGAAGTCTTGGAGAGAGCCTACATCGCCAGTCTATACTCATACCCGTTTAACCCAAGTTCGCGTGAAGTCTATTTCTAGCTGCCTGTGCCCTCTTCTCTGCTTCGATCAAGAGCTCCATCTGGCCCCTCTGCCTGCCAGCGCGTCTCTTGAGCTTTTCCAGCACCTGAGAGAACTCGGTCATCTGGACCGTAACCAGGGTAATAAGAACCTGAAGTCGTTCCCGGCTGCTCTCGATCCGGTACGTCGAGAACCACATTTCGTCAGCCGCTTCCGCAGAAGACATCCGGCCGCCCGAAGCGGCGCGGCTCTTCGCCTCGAATCCGGCACCACCTCTGCCAGCCTCCTGCCACGCTCCAGAGGAAGTTGAAGAAGACAAAGCGGAAGAAGATGGAGACCGCCGGAGAGACCCTGGCCCCGAGCTGGAACCAGATCCCCAGCTGAACTGGTCCTGCTCACCCAGACCCTGTCTGCCCCTGGCCTCCTGCAGACGCACGTAACCCCCGACGAGCTGGTCGCAGATGAGGCTCATGTACCGGCCGGCCATGGCAAGCAGCATGTTATTCTCAGTCCGGCGCAGGCACTTCTGGCACCCCAAGATAGCTGTGACCTGTCGCAGGGCGTCTCGGAAGACCCCCAATAGGACGTCTATAGCGGTGGGGTCACTCTGGGCGCTCTTCGCCCCAAGATCTTCGAGGAGCCGGGCCGCGAGATACAAGCACCTGCAGATGTCGCCCGGTGAGGTCCCATTGCTGGTTGATGTGGTTGCCGCTGACCCCTTGCTGTGTAACCTTCTCGGGGCGGACGGCGGACTTAGGATGCGCGGCGTGTTGCGACTCGTACCCGGCGTGCCTAGGCCGCCATGTCCCTTGTCCAACCAGCCACTCTGGCCGGAACCGAACCCGCGAGAATACGACTCGTGCCGCACGTGGTTGCTGTCTCTGCCCCTGCTGCTGTTGTTTCCGGTATTGGAGTCCACGGACATTACCCAGGTTGGAGGTAGCCCGCCTCCCGGACTGGGGAAGTCATTGGAGGAAGTTTGGTCAAAGCCCTCGGATTCTGCGTAAACTAAATCCTGGATGTTAATACAAACGATAAATTCCACTCGGTGTTGCTGTTTATGGACCCTACGCACCGTTGAATCCGTCGTCACTGTGGAAGGCTGTGTCGTTCATCAGCCGATCAGCTCCGACACCTTTGCCGCCTTCTCCGAGCGCATCCGACGGGTCTTCAGGCATGGGATGAAGGTAAGGACTCAAATCCTGCCATTCGTCGAACATGGCGATTGCTGCCCTGGCCGCGCTGGGGCTGCCGGTGTCGCCCGCGGACTCTGCGTAACCCCACGGTTGGTGCTCGGAAGAACAAGGCCGTCCCGGGCCTACGGCGCCGGAATCCATATCATGGTCCATCGAGGCGGGATTGGAGGAGACCCTCTCATGGTTAGAGAAGCGACCGCCTTCTGTTCCCCCTCCACCACCCCTACCACTATCGCCACCTCCTCCCGCCCCTTGCCCCTGGTGTGATGTGACCTGGTCTGAGCTGCTAGTGGAGGGGGCATTGTTGCTGGCGTTTGATTCGTGCGACGAGATCGTGTCGACGCGCTTCTTCCGACGGGTGTCACGGGCCGGATACTGGCATTCCGCCGAGATGGCCACGCATTTATCGCAGCCCAAGGGGTCGCCGCTACATCGGACCTAAGGTTGGTGGGCAAGAAAAGTGAGGCGAATCAGCCACAGGGTTCCATCAAGAAAACAAAGTTGCGCAGTTGGCACGCGGGAAAAGGAAAAGTGGCCGAACCGTGTCTGTTGGGGGCCCCTCTAACCCAGGCATGTCCCGGATCGGGAACGGTATCGGCGCAGACGCAGGAGGCCCGCCCCCCTCCCATAAGGATGAAGATGACGGGCAACCGCAGCCCCGTGTAAAAGGGAGGACGACCGGCAACCCAACGACATATAGTGAAGATAGGTTTGGGGACTCTACAACACGGTCTCACTCACTTTCCGTAATCTGCACAGCTTGCAGGAGATATGTGGTTTGTCTCGCCGACTGCGGCTCAGGGCAGAGGCCAGATCTGGATTCTCGACGAACGTCAATGGCACCTCCGGCAGGACGTTGAGTGTGCCAAACATGCTGGGGGTGGTTCTCTTCGCTTCTAGGACCAGACACCCTGTGCCGGGCTCGTGATACAGAATAACGCAGAGGGGAAAAGTTGGACCAAACCGAGCAAGGCAATGTGGTAGAAGAACATGATGGGCACCAGCACGATATTAATATACCGCTCTTCAGACAAGCAATTCCCGGGTCCTGTATGGAGGGTGACGCAACGATAAAAACGTGAACAGAGTGAGTGAGTGCATTTGGTTACAGCCATGAGTATTCAGTGTAAGGCTCTTGGCAATTGTTTCTAGTCAGGCAGGTGGTTGACACGAAAATTCGCGCACTTTTAAACAACCGTCCAATGATTCCTTTAACAACAACTTCTTAATTTTAACAGGTATGAATATACGGGAAGTTCCAGACTGTGTTTAATTTTTTCCTTACTTATTTAGCTTTTTCCCAAATTTTTATACATTTTATTTTGGCATCAGAACCGCCTGTGAAGCGCTGAGTTTATTTGGGACATTATGAAATATTGTCAACCACCTGTCAGGGCGGGTCTCAAACGGCATAATCATCCGCCGTGCCCTCCACCGTTCTACAGCATATGTGCAGGTCTTGGCTCTTTTTTCTGGTTGGCGAATTCCAAACGGCATAATCATCGCTGGATCTTACGTGTTAGTCTGGTACAGCCAAGCGACTAGTTGAATCGTTTGCGGTCAGCCAAGCCAGCCAAACCGCGACAATATAACAAGATCAAAGCAGTGTAAAACTGAGTAGTTTATTGTCGAGGGGTTGAGGGAGCAACTGCGTTCGAAGCTTGGGTCGTTGGGTCAGGGTCTAAGGTTAGGGTTAGCTATTGTATTGGCTGGGCCATTGGGAGGTTGTTGGAAGCAGTGCGGGACTCTTCTGCAACGAGTACTTGCGGGGAATCAGGATCAGCTTCAGCAAACCGTTCGTGTCGTTCATTGCTGGTTTTCTTGGCAGGGGTTGACCAATGATGTTTAGAAGCAGTGCGGGACTTTTCAGCAACGAGTACTTGTGGGGAATCAGGATCAGCTTTAGCAAACCGTTTCGTGTCCTTTAACTTCAGCAACCCCCACATTCTGGCTGAAAATTGCTGGTTTTCCTTGGCAGGACTTGACCAATGATCTTTAATCGACATGCTGATTTCCCCCATTCCAACTTTAGTAGCTTCGAGCGGTTGAAGCGGCTGATTGATAACGCCTGGACTGCTTTAAAAGCCTTACTCCTAGCCCTAAGGGTGTTCTTCGCTGTATATCCTAGTGAACGCCCTCCGTTGCTGTTGCTTGGCGATTCGTAATGTATTTCTCGCTTTTCGCGATCGATAATTATGGTGGTCATACAGAAAACACGCCCGCCGTCGGCCAAGGCAGCTCGTCGTTCGTTCGTTGGTATTAGCCGACTGAAGCAAAACTTAAAACAGTAGGAACACCGGCATCAGCGGTTCCACTTCTGTCTTGCTGATCGGCAGGGTTGGCACGGGCTATAAATATTAGATTCTGAAGTGTCCCGAACTGCTTCTTAGGAAGGCCGTGTTGGAATGCTGATAGAAAATGCGGTGTGTTTGATTCGAAGTCCTTTCCTATAGAAATTATTAGGAAAGTGACTTTGTGACTAAATGGTTCAAGTGGTGGGAAGCTAGGACTTACCATGGCTGCGTTGTCATGCGTAACGGTGACGACTCCGGGGGAGGTGGACGAGTCTAGGCAGTTTTTTCCACGGACAAGCTTTCCTTACCTTTACTTTCCCTTTTCCATCTCTGTTTCCTCTTCTCCTGGCCAATCGGGCAACTACCGCGAGCGGCGAAAGATCTGGCTTGGCGATGGCGACAATGGCCCAGACAGAGCCCTGTGGGCCCTCATAAAGGGAGTTGGGGTGACAGCGTCTACGCGGTTTGTAGACACGCTGCCGAGAGGCGCTCTGGGTGGAGACTAGAGTTCCTGTAACCTCTACTAGGGATAGAAACTGGTCGGACTAGGGGCAGCTAGGGAGCTAGCTATTGGTTACCACTGCCAAGCCAGCCACAGCTACAAAAAAATAAAAATAAAAAATAAAAAATAAAAAATAAATAATAAATAATAAAAAATAAAAAATAAAAAATAAAAAATAAAAAATAAAAAATAAAAAATAAAAAATAAAAAATAAAAAATAAAAAATAAAAAATAAAAAATAAAAAATAAAAAATAAAAAATAAAAAATAAAAAATAAAAAATAAAAAATAAAAAATAAAAAATAAAAAATAAAAAATAAAAAAAATAAAAAAATAAAAAAAATTCCGGTGGTGTAACCAGACGGCGATGATGCGAATATCGGATGTGACCGCGGGCCAAATTCGACCCGAACGGCGACTAGAAGCATTTGCCGTAATGGGAAGGCGAGGAGGGGAAAGAAGGGTTATCTTAAATATTACAAATTAACAGCTTCAAGGTTATCCCTGTTACAGTCCACTGCTAAATAACACCCTACCCGAAATGGTAATAAACCTATTAATTTCAAGATTAGCCGATGGTATTATATAAACCGTTCTCGGAAAATTATTTATTTATTAATAAAGGTATTTATGTCGTAATAAATCCATTTCGGAACGTATTATATAATATTAAAAAAATGTGAAATAATTTCTTTAATTTTTTTAACTTATATAAGGTTGATCTAGGTTCAAGCCTTATTTTCCAGGCTGAGCTAAATATACAGAAAATTATTGCACATATAATCCATACGATAAATATTATACCTACTAGCTTCGAATACGATATCTGATTAATGTAAGAATATAGCCCGATGGGTTTGCGGCTAGTAGCCAACCAGCTACCGACCTACCTGCTAGTACAAATAGTTATCTAGCGGCATTAGGGAATGCCAGATAGAAGTAACCTAATACATTTACTTTTTGGAATTTATTTTGCGATTAATTAGCGATTACCTTATTTAATTTATCGTTACTTTTTATTTTATAATTTTTTTATTTTTATCATAAAAAATAACGCGAAAATTATTAAAGGCAAGATACGTAAATTATAAAACGAACTTGATTCGCTTATAAAAAAAATATAAATTTGAACCTAATTAACGGACGATCGATTACGATATAAATATATACAGAAAAATCTGTTATAAAACTTTAATAAAGGGAAAATTATATTTTTTTAAAAGTACGAATTACCTAGCGTACGTAATAAGAACGTATCCCGATAACCGTTAATCGAACGGTCGGATAACGGACGTAATATGGTAATAATACCTTAAGGTTTAAAATAAAGAAAATTTAAACCCTTTAATAGCGAACAGATTTTAGAGATTATTTGCTAGTAAAATAAGTAATATATGGAATTTTTCCGATAAATAACCGAATAATAGGTAATTATATAAGTTAAAAAGGTAAAGTTTTATAAATTATTTATTACGATAATATAAAAGCTTAAAAGTAATAAGCGGGTACTGTATTATAATTACCCGAAATTTACCGAACGTACGTTAATTAAAAAGAAAGAAAATTAGATAAAAACCGTAACCGAAAAGTATACCGAACGGTTAAGGCGTAATATAATTACTTATATTTAATAGGCCATAAATTACATAAACGTTTTTATTATAAATATTTAATAATCGTACCGTATTACGTTTAATTATTTTAATTATAAAAGAAAATAAAAAATAAAAAATTTATGAACTTTTATTAAAAAAAGTTATTCGAACTTTATATTTTTTAATCGAAAATATCGGAAATAGTTTATAAATTTACGATAGTAAGATAATTAATTACCGTTAAATTTTTACGTTAAATAAAAATTCCTGGTTCATAAAACGGAATTAACGGACGTTTTAAAGCCGGAAAATAATCGGAATAATAAACGTTTCGTATTTAATTATTTTTATAAATTATTATTAAGGTTACGAAATATTTTATGACGTAAAAATATTAAATTGGACCGAATTAATAATGTAACAAATAAAATAAAACGTTATTAAAATGTTTAAAAAAATCGAATAAAAACCGATTATTTTTGGTTAAAATTATTAATAAAAATAAACGAAATTATTTTTACGTTCGGATTTCGGATAATTACCGATTTAATTTTAACCGAAATAAATCCGTACAGTTTAATATTTCCGATTTTTATAAAGGCTCCTTAAAATATTATAATTATAAAAAGTTAAATTATAAAACCGTTAATTACAAGTTTAAAAAAAATACGAAGTTTTTATTAAGTCGACCGAATAAAAAATAATTTCCGAAGGCCGTATAAAACGTTATAGTATATAACGATAAATCGGACCTTTCCTTAAATACAGCCCCAAAGAAGGAGCCGAAATAGATATATACGTCCAGTTTATTTCGGTAAAAAATTATAAAACGGTCGGAATAAAACCGTTTTGTAAAAGAAAGATATTTATTAAAAAGGATACCAGAAATATAATAATATAACTAAATATAGATACCGGGATATAAATTAATATAATAAGTAAAAAGTTAATAAAAAAATTTAATTTCCGATTAATTTCCGGAAATATTCCGGGTTTTATCGGTATTAACCGCGTATATATTAAATATTACGGGATTTATTAAATTTTTATTAATATAACGGATAATAACGGAATTAAACGAAAATTTAAGCAAATTTATTTTACGATACGGCGCGATCGGAAAACGTTTAATTTCTTATTATTTCGCCTTAAAATGGATAAATTAGGAATGGTATTAAAAATAATTATATACGAATAATTATACGGGTTATTATAAAAAGTTAATAAGTAAGAAATCGTAAATTTAACGTTTTCCGGAAAATAAATTTATATCGTTAACTTAATAAAATTAATTAATAAGTTAAATATCTTTAAATTCGGAAAATAATTATATTAATAAATAATAAACTTTTAATTTATTTAAAAACTTCTGATAAATATATATCGAAAAAGTTACGAAAAGATTTTTTTTGTTATTAAGGGCAAAATATCCGATAAATTTAATTCCGGAAAAAACGTTTTTATTCGGATTTATTTACCCTGTATCAAAAACGTAACGGAAAACGTTAAAAAATTATACCCGGAAAAATTTAAAAATAAAAAAGATTTATTATTTAAAAACGGATATAAAAGTATCCGTATTATTTATACTTAAAAAATCGGTAATTTCCGATTATAAGTTAATTATAAAAAATTAAATAAAATTATAATAAAAAACCGGTATTTTTTACCTTTAATTTTAAAAGTTATAAACCGTTTAAGGTTTATTAAAATATTTTCGAAAATCGACCTTAAAAATATTTATTATCGTATCCAGATCCGAAAAGGTAATAAATAAAAAACCGCCTTCCGAACGCGTTATAGCCAGTTTAAATATACGGTTATACCGTTTAGTTTAATTAATATATTAATTACGTTTTAAAATTATATATATAAGATATTAATTAAATTAATAAATTATATATATAAAATATATTTAAACAATATCGTTATTTATTTGGATAATAAAAAAAATATACGGAATATTTCCGATTAATTTACGAACGGTTATTATAATATTAATTATTGGCAAAAATATTTAAATATAAATTTTTTAAAAAAAAGATAAAATTTCTAAAATTCGTATTTAATACTGACGGCTTGGAAATAGATTATCGACGGATTAATTTTATTAAAATATGGTTAAAACCAGAATTAATCCGGAATATTTAAGTTTTTTTAAAATCTATAAATTTTTATCGGAAACTTATCGTTTATTATTTACGTATTATCGAACTTATTACGAAATTATTAAAAAAAACGTAAGTTAAAAACAAAAAGGTAAAATTTATTAACTTAAAAATATTGAAAAAATATTCCGAATTTTAAAGGACGTATTTTAATCGATATCCATATTCCGATATTAAAACAACGTTAAAAATATTAAGGTTAAAATAAATGCGCTAATAAGGGCCATATTTAAGATATTTTTATAAAAAGGCGGAAAATATTAGTACCTAATTATATATTAGTTACGGAAGTTTAATCCAACCAAAAAACGATAGGTTATTAGGTAATAAAAATTATTAGTAATTATAAAAAGTTTAAAATATTAATATTAATACCTTAAGGGTATAAAAAAGGCCTTTTTAATACTTACCGATTATATAACGTTAAAAAATATTATTAAAAATATTAATACGTAACTTTAAAAAATAGTTAATCCGATAAATTTATAATTTTATATAATTTAATTTTATGATTTAAGATTAACTGGATGCCGTTAATCCGGTAAATAAGTTATTTAAACGTTTAAATTATATATTTAAAAAAATCGAATATAAAAATATAATCTTTACATTATTTAAAAAGTTTAAATGTATAAACAAAATACCGGAAAATGTAAAAAAAACGGTCGTAAATATATAATGCGATTTGGAAAATTATAAGGAAACGAAATCTTTTATAAAAACGGCTTAGGATTTGTTTATTATAAAATTTCCAGATAGATTCCGAATAATTAAAGTTTAGGTAATTATTATCCGCGTAAAAAAAGCGGAAAATTTTTATTATACGATTATAGGATATTTTCGAAAGGAAAGGGAAGATATAAGATTATATATCTACAGGATTTATTATTTGCATATAATAACCGGATATTAAGCCGAAATAAAAAATGGATATTTTTTAAATTTAAATAAAGTTTTATATTATCGGAATAAATTCATAATTTATTATAAAACGTTTTACGGAAGTAATTAATTAATTAATATTATAATAATCCGAAAACGAAATATATAAAATATATCGGTATATTAAAATTAATAATTAAAAAGTTTTATTAAAAAATATAACGAACGATATCCGAAAATATATTAAGCAATATTTAAGCTATTAAGGGATTATAAAATTACATTATAAGTTATATAAATAATTATAATTTTTATTATTAATTAATTTTTTTTTAAAAATTTAATAAATTTTATTATAAAATTTTTTAAAAGTTTAAATTTAAACGGGCTGGAATATAATGCGATTTTAATAATTATTAATCGTTTTACGAAAATAAGTTTAATTTTTTTTACGGTTAAAACGTTAATTATAACTAAATTAATCCGATTATTTTACGATAAAATAAAATAAAAATTCGGAACGCCGGCCGGAATTATTAATAATAAAACTAAATTATTAATAAGTTAATTTTAAATAAAGATTTATAAAAAATAAAAAATAAAACGATAAATATTAATCGTATATTATCCGTAAACCGATAAGTAAATGGAACGTATTTATTAAATATTAAAATATTATTTTCATAATTACGTAATCGAATATTAAAATAATTAAATAAAATTATTACGGAATATAAAATTCGCATATAATAACGTTTAAAACTTTATACGGATATTACCCCAAAATAATAAAATATTTTCCGTAACGGTTTAAAATATAAGTATAAAAAATAAAAAAATTATTCGAAAAGATTACGGCCATTTGGTAAAAAATATACGAATATTAAAAAAAAGTAATAATAACCTAAAAAAAAAATACGATTAACGTTATATACTTATAAAGTTTTAACCGGATTAATAAATTAAATTATTAATAAAAAACTTTAGGTTTAAAAATAAAAAATTTATATTTATTTATATCCGGATGGTAATTAAAAAGTAAATAAATTTTTAAATATATAAAATAATCTTACTTATTAAGTATTAACGGATATATAACATATTTTTAATATCGTTATTAAAATCATAATATAATCCGAACCCGGGCGACGTTTAAATAACGTTACCGGATTTAATAAACGAATAAAAAAAATAAGTAATAAAAAATATTATTTACTATCGGAACGATAACGGGTAACGTAAATATCTTATGAAATAAAAAGTTAATTTACCGAATATAATACGGAGGAATTCCGAAAATATTATAATATTACGAAAAAAAATTAAATGCGTATATAAAAAATAAAACGATTTAAAGTATATAAAATTATAATAACCCGACTCGAAAATAATTGTAACATAATTATAAAAATATGAAAAATAATTTTATATAATATTAAAATATTAAATTTAAAAATTAATTATATGGTTATTTTTAAGCTTGCGGTAAGTAATTATTTATCGTATATCGATCGAAAACGGACCGATTAAATATTATTAAATATATATATTAAACTAAAACTAAAATTAAAATTAAAATACAAAAATTAAACCATAAATTTTTAATAAATAAATTAAAAAACGAACGGAACTTAATAAATAATAATAAAAGAATTAAACCTTTATTTTAAAAACTTAAGTTATACGTTTAATTATTAAACCTTACGTTAATTAAATTTTTTTATTAAGCGTATTATAAAAATTAATATAAAATAATCGGAAAACGATCGGAAAATATATAACGGAAACGTACGGATACGTTTATTATTTTTATAAAAAAATAAGATCAGGAAAAAATTCGTAAATATTTTATTATTTACGGAAAGCCGGATTTAAATAATTAAAATATAATTTTTTAATTATCGGAAATAAGTTACCATTTTTAAAACGTTTAAAATATTAAAATTTAACGATAACTTTATTAAATAAAATTTTTATAAAATTATAATTTTCGAATAAATTTAAAATTTCGTTAAAACGTTAAAAAACGGACGGAAAATATTCGTAAGCCGGAAATGTAACGGTATAACGTTAATCGAAAGTATTCGTAAATATAAATATATCTTAAATAAATACTTAATCGGAAATTAATTAAAAAATAATAAGAATAAAAATAATATATTAAAAAAAATATTTAAATTTATAAACTTATAAAATAACATTAAAATTACGTTTCCGTAATTATAACGAACGACCGGAAATCGATTTTTATTATAAATAATAAACGATATTTTTTAACGATAATAATTTTAAAGGTTAATTTTATTTTACATAAAATATTAAAACGGTAACCGAACGTAATAATACCGAAACGATTAATTTTAACGTTTCGGACGCGGTCGTTTTTAACTTCTTTAATTAATTTTTAATTTTTTATAATAAATTAAAAAATTATTTAAACGGTTTTCCGAAAAATAACTAAAATTTAAACGGAAATTAATAAATATTACCATAATATAAAATATAATACTTACCGTATAAAAAATTCGATAATTATAATTAATTATAACATAATTTAAAATATTTAAAACTTAAACTTAAATAACGTAATAATCGAAATAACGTTAAATTATATAAATATAATACGGCTTATTACCGACCGTTATACGAACGTAATCCGGATTATTATTATTATTAAAATTTTATTGTTAAAATTTTATTTATTTATTATCGGTATTAAAATATTAACATTTATGGAATATTTTGCAAATAAACGTTATATTCAGTAAAGATAAGGCGGAAATTATATATAATACGAACGGAAAAAAAAATACGAGAAAAAAGGTAAAAAAAAGGTTACCGGAATATATACGTAAAAGGAACGGAAATAAAAACGTATTAAAAAAAATATAATAAAGTTAAAAAATAACTTAGAATTATAACTGGGCGGATATTAAATAAATACGTATTAATAATTACGGTAACTTTATAACATAACGTCGAAATATAACCGGAAAGTAAGCGTAACTTATATATACCTTACGCTAGATATAAATAATAACGCTATCGAGGATTAATAGTTTTAAGGAAAGGAAATAATTATAAAAATACAGCCCGATAAGTCTGCGGCTAGTAACCAACCAGCCACCGACCTACCTCCTAGTATAAATAGTTATCTGGCGGTATTAAGGAATGCCAGATGGAAGTAAATACACTTACTTCTTAGAATTTATTTTGCAACTAGTTGGCGATCACCTCACTCAGCTCACAGCTACCTCTTACCTTATAATTAATAATTTTTACGGTTAAGATAAATTATATACATCAGTCTTATAAAACCTTATTCTGAAACAGAACCTTACTCTAAAGCAGAATACGTGGTTGCTGATAGACTTCGATTCTAATAAACCTTATGCCAGCTGGTTATAATAAAGCTTAAGGATAAACCTTAAGGATTGTGACGGCAGCCACTAGGATTAAACCGTGAGGCTGGTAACCGTCATATGGAGCTGACAGCTGCCACATGAACTAGCCACCTGCCATATAAAGAGTGGGGATATTTGTAAATTTTTACGTACTTTACGGTTTTGCGTTTTTTTTTCAGCTTAAAATCTTTATTTATAACGTTAATAAACTAGGTACCATGCTATGTTAATATTGGCCGTAATATTATTTCAAATTTAAATTTTTTTTTTTGCTAACTTAACGATTAATAAATAAGGTATTATATTTTTTTTTTTACGTCGATACGTAACGATGAAAAATAACGCGTTTTAAACTAAACTAAAATTAAAACCTAAATTAACCAAAATTAAAATTAAATATCTATTAAAAAATTATTTATTAACCAATCAACGTTTAAAGTAATTTAAATTAATTAAAAATAAAAATCGAAAGTATAAAAAACGACAAATACTTTAAAAAACCGGTAAAAAGTAACTTACCGAAAAACGAAACCGAATTTTTAAAAATAAAAGGTTTATTAAATTAAAAATAAAACCATAATTATTTAAAACCCAATTCCGATAAATAATTAATCGATAAAATAGCTAACGATAACCAGAACGTTTAAGAAAAATTTTAAAACTTCCGTAAGGAAATTATTTCCCCATTTTTCCAACGACGTTAACAGCTTTTACCGGGAAAATATAATTAATAACGCTCTAGGTAATATTAATATATTTTGCGCTATCGGTATAATAATATGACACGTATTTTATAAATTTATAAAAAATAATAACGTAAATTTTAATTATAACCAAAAAAGAAATTTACGTTAATAACTTAATTAAATTTAATAATAATAAAATTAAATTTAACGTTTAAGTTTGTAAAATCGTAAATAAGTTCGAAATAAACGAATTAATTTTTCGGAACGAAAAAATTTGCATAATTTACTTAATAAATTTTTTTAAAAAAAGTTAAATAAACAATTAAAATTCGTTACCGATTAATTATATAACTTTTTTTCTTACGTAACCGAAAAAGTTTAAATATTAGAATTATCGTATTATAATCCGAACCAAATTTCCGTTCTTAAAAGTTTTTTTCGTACTTTTACTTTTAAGTTTAACAAAAATTAAAATATTTACGATTTTATTTTTAAATTTAATATTTTCGTTTAAAAGATTAAAATTAACGAAAATAATTAAAAATAAATTTTATAGGAACATATTTTCTTAAATTTCGATTTATATTTATTTTAAAATAATTATAATTTTAACGTTATTTACGAAAGGTTTTATAATTATGTCGTATAACTGTTTATAATAACTAGTTCGCTTATAAAAAATATTAATAAAAACGTAAGTTTCGATTATATAACTTTAATAATAATAAACCGAAAAATAAAAAATAAAAATTCCGTTCGAACGGTAATTTCGGTAAATTAAAAATTTCGGATAATACCGGTAAATTTTTATCGGAAATCGAAAAAAAGTTTTATTAAAAAATTAATACGTATTTTAATTATAATAAAATAAGATATAAAATTAATAATTACTTTAGCAAAAAGAAAAGATTATTACGGTAAAAATAATAAAAAAATTCGTTTAATTTTAATGAATTAGAAAAAAAATAAAACTATTAAAAAGTTTTTCGATTCTCCCTCGAGGAGACGTGACCGTGTAGACAATTAGATAAAATGATAGATTGCTACCTTAATTCCTGTGCTTCACCCCATTCTATGGGACTGAGGTATACAATTTATCTTAACCGTAAAAACTATTAATTAGTTATCGTGTTCGAAGATACTGGGTATAGTATCTATCGTATGGATTATATGTATAATAATTTTCTGTGTATTTAGCTGAGCCTGGAAAATAAGGCTTGAACCTATATCAACCTTGCAAAAAGTTTTTCTATAAATTTTTTTTTAATAATAACGGAAATAAATAACCTTAAAAAATATAAAATCTTTATCAAAATTACGTAAATTTAAGGAAATAAAATTATTTTATACGTTATTATTTTTTAAAATACCGGAATATAAATCCAATCTTTCGTTAAATCTTTTTATTAAGTAAATAAAAAAACGATTATAAATTTATATTATCTGGTTAAAAAATTAATTTAATTATAAAATTACTAGAAATAATTTATCGGTTAAATAAAGACCTAAATAATTTTAATATTCGAAATTAATAAATAATATTTTTCTAATTAATTTTTCTAATTATAAATACCGGCTATGATATTTTTACCGGTTTTAACTAAATAAAAAAATATAACTTATTATTAAATTATGAAAATAAAAATATTATTTAATTTAATAACTTTTTAATTTTAATTAAGTTTTTACCGGCGATTAAATTTTTAATCTGATATTTATTAAACGGATATATTAACTTTAAAATTTAAACAAACGTTAATTATTACGACCGTATTATAAAAAAAGCCGATAAATAATATTAAATTTTTTAACGTTTATGGAAAAAATTTAAAAACAAGTTTATTTAAATATTTATATTTAGTATTCTGTTAAATATATTAAAAAAGAAATATACCGGACGTACGTAATATTAAATTAATAATTTCGGTTATTAAAATTATTAAAAAATAACGTAATTATTATTTCGTTAACATATAAATTAAAAACTGATTTTCGGACGAAACGATAAAATAAATTTCCGTTATCTTAAAAAATAAAAAACTAAACATTATAACGTTAACTGTTTTATAAAAATAAAAAATATATAACGGTTAAAAAATTTTTTTTCTAAAAATAAAAATTGAAAATATATAAAACGAATCCGGAAATCTTTATTAAAATCTTTTATTTATTTAAAAAAGTTTGTTTCAAAAAAAACTTAATATTTTTTTTAAATTTCCGATCCGGTTATAACGTAATTTTAGAATTTAACTGGCCAATATTTATTTTTAAATTTTTAATTTACCGGATATCCGTTTAATATTTTCCGTTAAAAAATTACGAAATAAATTATTAAAAATAAATTTTTTCAAATTAAATATACGAAAAGATATTACTTTAATTTTATTTATTTTAAAATTATATTCGTTAAAATACCGGTTTTATATTAATTATCGTTAAAAAAATTAATATTTCAAAAATTACCTTATTTTAATTTTTTTATTTAATAATATTATATTTAATTATTAAAACGTTAAACCTTTTATTAAAATTAATATTATTTAAATATTCTATAAATTTCGTACCGTTATTAAATCGGAATATTTAATAATATTTAAAACCCCTCAAAAAGGTTTTAATAAAAAATATTTTTATTTAATATATAAAATAAACCTTATTTAATAATAATTGTTTCTTAATATTTAATTTTATAAATTTTTCGTTTATTACGTAAACGTTTATGTAAATAATATATTAATTTAATCCGATTTTAAGATAAAATATCAAAAATATTACAAAAAAATTATTTACTGGTTATATAAAATTAATATTTTAAAAAACATTAAGAAATTCCGGTTTAACGTTAAAAAAATTAATTATTTGGGTATAATTATAAATATAAACATAAATATTTTTATCGGTTTAATTAAATTTAAAAGAATTTAAAAAATAAAAATTTATAATTACATATAAATATTTTATTATTATAAAAACGATATAACCGAATTATAAATTATTTATTAAAAAAAACTTTCGTAAAAAGTTACGAATAAAAATAAATTTTCGAAAAATTAAAACGGTTTATTTACAAAATTTTAATTTTTGTTTTTTTCCACCTAATTAACCGATTAAAGTAAAAATAAACGTATTCCGTAACGTAATTAAAAATATTATTTAATATTAAAAAAAAACCTATAAAATATTTTTCGAAAATTATAATTTTAATAAAAAAAACGTATTTTATTTAAAACCAAAAATTATTTGTTATAATTTAAATATTCGAATATTATTATTTTAAATTTCCAAAAAAAAAAATTTATAATTCATTATTAAACTTTATTATATTTTATAAATAAATACGTTTTTTTATCCGTTACATTCGATAAAATAATTTTTTTAACTTTAATATTATTTGTTAATATTAACTTAATAAAAAAAATATTATTACGGATATCTTATTACAAAAAACGAATAATTTATTTATTATTAAAGTCCGAAAAAACAATTAAAATTTAATTTTTTTAAAACGATTAAAAATTTTTATCGTTATTATTAACGAAATACCGATTAAGGTATAAATCGAAAATATTCCGTAAAATATTAATTTAATTAATTTTATCCGTTATAAAAACGCCATATAAAATTAAAATAAAAAAAATAATAAATTACTATTATTTAAAGAAATTATTAACGGCGGTATTTTTTTTCCGGTATTTATTTTCGAAACTTACGTATTTAAAATATTTATACGGAAATATATTTACGTCCGGCTTAAATAAAATATCCGATAATATATTTAAAATTATTACGATTACCGTCGATATAAAACGTTTCGAAGTAAAACCCCGGAATTTTTTTACCTTTTTTTTATTCCGAATAATATTTAAAATTACGTTATCGTTGCCAGAAAAAATATACTGAAAATTTATTATAATTTTATTAAATAAAAAGATTAATATTATTAAAATTTTAATTAACGGATATTATTTAATATTTATATCGTATTTTTAAAATATTCGTTATTTAAATTAATAATAACGTAAAATAATTTATTTTTTAATTTTTACTTAAATTAAATAAATTTACCGATATAAAATATTATTACGAAAACGTTTTATATTTATAAATTTAAAAAGCTGTTAAATTTATAAATTAAAAATTAAATTAACGTTTATATTTATATATCGATAAATATTAGAATAATTAAATCGTATATATATTAATATTAAATTTCGTATATAATTTATTATAATATTCGTCGATTAATATAATTCCGTTAAAAGTTATATTAAATAAAAATATTCTAAACTTATTTTCGTTAAATTTAAATCTTATAAAATTAAAAACCGAATTAATTTAATAATTATTAATGATTAGTAAATAAATTAAAAATATTTAAAAAATTATAAAAAAGTTACGTTAAAAACGTAAAAATAAAGAAAAAGTAAATTAAAAAAACGTTATTTAATTAATATTAAAATTAGTAATAAATATTTTTCCTTAAAAAAAACTTTATAACGTAAATACCAATTATTTATTTAAATTTATAATAGTAAAAACCTTTAAAAATTTAAAAAGAAAAATATAAATATAATTTCGTTTTTAATTTATTTTATATCGATCGGTTACTTAAAACCTATGATAATTTATTATTTTAATAAATTTAAATATTACCGTAATTTAAAAAAATTAACAATAAATTAAAATTCGAAATAAAATAAACTAAATAATTAAAATTTAACGGGCGTTATAAAAAATTATAATATTAAATTAAATAAAAGAATTACGATTTTAGTAAAATATAATATTCCGTAATTAATTTTAAACACGTTCCGATTTTAATAAAATAATTTTATACGGAATATTTTAAAATATTTAAATTACCGGTCTGTTTATAAAAATAAATACGCGTAATAATTACCGACAAAATTAACGAAAATTATTCCGATAATAATAAGGCCGCAAAAATAAAACCCGGATTAATAAGAAAAAAACGGTACTTATAATTAATAAAATTTTGCATACTTTTTTTAATCGTATATAAGTTTTTAAAAAAGGTAATATAATAATAGTTATTAAAATTAAACCGTAAGACTGGTAACCGTTATATGGAGCTAATAGCTGCTATATAAATTAGCTATTTGTTATATAGAAAGTCGGTATATTTGTAAATCTCTACGCATTTTACGGCTTTACGTTTTTCTCTTTCTTTTTTTCAGCTTAAAATCTTCGTTCATAGCGCTAATAAACTAGTTACCATGTTATGTTAATGCTGGCCGTAATAAGGATAAACCTTAAGAATAAACCTTATACCGGATATATTACGTTTTTCTCCTCTTTTTTTAATACTTTTTTAATTAAAATATTACTTAAATATCCTTTATCAGGTTTATAAATAACGTTCCAAATTAAGAAATTTTGAAGACGTTCGTTTCGTTTTTAAAAATTAATTCTTTTTATAATCTTTTTCCTTTCGTTAATAATGTATTAAATTTTGATAATAATTACGTTCGTAATTTATTTATACCTAAATAGTTATATGTAAAATACGAATATTATATCGTTTTTATAAAACGTTAAAGTAAATAATTAAAAAAGATATACGTAATAAATATAATACGTTAATTATAATATATAAAACCTTATTAAGATTAATTATTAAATTTACTATAATAAATCGGGTTATTATTATTAACGTTAAAAAAGGAAATAACGGATTTTTAATTTTAAAAATATATTATAACGTAGTTCTTTTACCCATATTATAAATTACTTTTTATTTTTAAAAAGAATAAATTTACAACTTTTATTATTATAATATTAAATAATATACTGAAATTATTTAACCAACTCTTAAACGCTATATCGGCATTAGTGATAATTTTAATATAAGCGTTATTTTACGGATATAGCAAGCTAATATTATTTTATACGAAATTATTACGTAAATAAAGTTATCGGAAAAAGTTAACTTCGATATATATATAAAGAAAAAAAGATAAATCGTTTATTTAACTGAAAGATTTATAATACGTTTTAAAGATTAAGGTAAAAAACTTGATAACGTCTTATTTAATTCGAAATAAATTCTTTTTAATAATAAATAAATTTACAAAACCAAAAAATTAAATTATTATTTATTTATTTTATTAGTACTAAATTAATATAAATTATATTATCTTAAAACATTTTTTATATAAACGTAATACGTTTTTATAATTAAGGCGTACTTGAGAATTATAAATATATTCGTACCTTTTTTCAATCTATAATATATAGTAAATAATAATTCAGGTATAAAATAAAAGGGATATCGGAATTTTTATAGTCTTATAATACCGCTTAAAAACTAATTATATTAAAAAATATTAACTTAATACTATTAAAAGGAACTTTCTTAAACAACCGTTAAGTTTAATTCGTACATTTATTAAAAAAGCTATATACTTATTTATAAAAGAAGTTAAGGTATTTTTTTACTAAAATATAACTTCTTATCTTCTTTATTATAATAAATTATCGTATAATTATTATAAAACATTAATACTATCTTTAACCAGTTTATAAACTATTAAAACTCTTTTACCGGATTTTATATATAATAAATGATATATTTACTTTACGAATAGGCTTAATAATGAATACAATATTAGGTTACGTACGTAAGGTTTTATATCTTTATACTTTTTTAAGTTATTATTATTTTACCTTGTAAAAGCTTATATGCGCGTTATAAGAGCAATAAATTTAAAAGGTTAATAAAAACGTTCGCGTTTAAAAAATAATAAAGCGCGTAATTAAAATAACGTTAAAATAATATTAAAGCGTTAATTTTAACGCGTTAATAAAGACCTTATAAAAGCTTTAAATCTTTAAAGGATAGAGCCTTAAATTAGTATACTTATTAACCTGTTTTTAATTCTTTATAATAAACGAATTAAAAAGGCGAAAGCCTTTAATTAAGGTAATATTAAACCTTATTTAAAGGTTAATTTCTATTACTATTCGTTATCTTTATAAACTTTAACATTAATATTATTTCTTTTACTATTACTTTTTATTAAAGTATTTATAAACCAATTATAATATTATTACTTAATTTAAATAGGCAGTTAATTTATTAAAATAAGATTTTAAAATTTTAAAACGTAAAAAAAACATTTGTTTACTTAAAAAAACTTTACTTATAAAAGACTTAATCAAAATGTTATAATAAATAATCTGATTTTATAAAATATACCGGATTTTTCCTAACTAGCTTTTTTTTATAAACGAAATAAAGTTTTCCATTCGGGTCTGTTAAAGTCTGAAACCGTTTACGAAAAACCTTTTAAATTTATTAAAGAGTTATAATAACGCTTTTATAATACCAAAAGAATTATATAAAAGTTATTTATATAATTTATAAGAAAATTTATAAATTACTTTTAAAAAAATAACCGAACTTTTTATACTTATAATAATAACGTTAAACTTTTATTTTACTATAATTATATATTACGGTACCTTTATTTTGCACCGAAATATTTAACGGATTACTTATAATTACGTTAATATTAAAGAAGTTAATAATACTTTTAAAGTTTTAGTAATAATATTAAAATATTTTATAAGCAGGATTTAAGTAGGTTTTATAACGAATATTTTAAGTAAAAAATTTATTACGTTTTCGTTTATTAATATTTTAATCGATTTAGGAACTTTTATAATCATTTCATTCCGGCCTTTATTTAAAGGTTTTATTTTATAATTAAGGATTAATAAGTTTATTTTATTAATTAAAATCCTTATAACTAGATAAATTTATAAAACTCGTAAAACGTTAAAAAAGTTACTTTAATACTTCGTAATATTAATAAAGGGATAAATTATAACTTAATAATTTTAAAAGTTAACTATTATTTTTTAATAATTAATCGTATTATTATTAGTTTCAGTATTTTTCCCACTTAAAATGTTCTTATTTAGACTTTTGCGATAAAAATTAAAGTTATATATAAATCGTTATTTTATATTATCATAACTTTCGCTTTTAAAATGGTATATTATTATCATAAAATTTTAAATTATTATTATTTTATAACTTATTTATATAATTTTTATTTAACTTTAAAGTTTGGTTCATTTCTTTATAATATTTTCCTTAAATATTTATTAATAATTTATTATCGTATGTTATACCTGATTTAACTAATTTAGCGTATTACTTTAACAAATTCTTTCGTAAATATTTTTAATCGATAAATTTATAAATCCTAAAAATTATTTTCTAAAATTGTAAACAGTTTACTGAACGTATCGGACTTTCGAATTTTATACATATATGTCGTAATATTTTATTTATAAATTTATTCATTTTAGCTTACTGTATAAGAAATATTTATCAATTAATTTATATAATCGACTTTTCTAATAACCTTTTTAAAAAAAATATTAATTTAGATTAAATTACGAATTTATCTTTTTAAATAAAGATTTCTTTTAAGTTTTATTAATTTAATCTATTACGGACGTAATTAATCAAAACTAGTAAACTTTTATATATTAAACTAATACGTTATAAATTAAAATTTGCTTTTAAAACAATCTTAATTTTTAAGTTGCTTATAAATAGTTAGGTATGCCGATAATATTACTGATATTAATATTATTATAATATAGTTTATAACGTTTTAATGATAATTAATTATTTAATATATATGTAAATTAAATAAATAAATATTTTAATTCTTAGATATAAGTGATATAAATTATATTCTTTTATTAAGCTAGGTATAGGTGCTATTATATGCATATAACGTTAAAGTAGCTTAATTATAGAACATATATATTCCGATCAGCAGGGCCTTTCCGTATATAAAGAGCGTTCTACACCTCTTACCCCATTAAAATCAGGTCTTTGTTTTAAGGGTATAGCTGCGCCTGTGGCGTAGCTGTGATTAAGGCTTTATAAAGCTTTATAACTTCAAATACCGACTTATACAAACCTATAAATCTTTTTAAAAAAATACGGCGTAATAACAAGGTGTAAACTTTTAGGCTTAATTAATACCGTTTTATATAAAATTTTTAAAATCTTTTTAAAATCTTTATAAAAAAAATTATATTAAAATTTATTATAAATTAATAAAGAACTTAATTATATATAATTTTAAAAGTGCTGTTTAACCGTATATAAAACTTTTTTTATCGTGATTAATTTAATAAAAATATAACGGAAATAATTTATAATCTTTAATTAATATTAACTTTTTAATTATAACAGCCTTATAGCTATAATAAAATATCTATAACCGGGACGGAAAAAAAAATTTAAACGAACTCTGTTTATATTAAATTACCTTTAAACAGCTTATAATAAAATGTTATATACGATAAATATTATATTATAATAAAAAAACGTTCTAGTTACGTAATTTTAATTAAATATGGAACCTCTTTAAAGTTATAAGGTAATAATTATAATTCGTACGGTTAAAAATTTTTTACGGACTTTTTATATAAAATATACTTAGGAAAGCCGGCATATAATAAGGCGACCGATACTTATACTATCGTAATTATAAGAACGTTAAGGTTGCCTATTTTTTAAATCTTAAAGCGTTAAGGTTACCTATTTCTTAAATTTAAATTTGGTTATATTAGTTATAATCACCATTCAAAAAAACTGAAAAATTTCAATATACTTATTAGCTTATACTTGATGGTTTTATGAAGTTATATACTTATTGGATTTATTTTTGTTTCATTATAATCTTTTTTTATTTAAATCTTTAAAATTAAAAAGAAAATAAAAAAGTTAATAATTTTAATAACAGGGTACGAAACGAGGCCCCTGTTCGCATAATTATCATTTAGGCCTCGCTGGCTTATTACGGTTTTATGGGGATTTAATTGGTTAATTTTTAGCGTAATATAATAGTACATCAAAAAGAGCCAGCGAGGCCTGAGCTAGCTGAGGCAACGCACCCCCCAGCTAGCTGACAAGAATGTATCGTGGTCGCAACGTGTTAATCTAATCGGACCCGCCACGCTCCATTGTATCTGAGGGAAGGCCAGAAGGCGTTAGCTGCAACAACTTTTCCGGAGGTGGGTGGCACTCTTTTTTTTAATCGCCATATTGACCCAATCAGCGTCCGCAGAAAAGCCTCAGTGGGCTTTCTAGGGGCTATAGTGGGCTTAGCTTCCGTTTTAGGCCTAGAGCTCACAAAAATCTTGTTGCGGCTAACTCCTTCTGGTCTTCCCGCAGATATTCCACTAGAGTCTGCAGGGGTGTGTGCCATCACGACATGGCGCAAGCCGGCGGGCCGTTCCTAATCTGTCTCGCCTCCGCTCAGATCTCCGGACCAAGGGCGTTTGCGCCATCAAACCGGGGGTGACACACCACTGCAGTTACCCCTAGCCAAGTGTTGCATTTGCCCTTTTCCGAAAGTGCTAGGGCTGGCGTGATCGAAGGGACTGGTCAGCTCCGAGCGCCGCTTCGAGATCCTCACCGAAGCCCGGCTTTATGTAAAGCCATTGTCCAAATGAATCAGATGGCAGCGGGAGAGAGAGAGAACAAGCTCTCGCCGCACCCTGATTTTTCGTTGCTCAAGCTTCAAGGTTGTCAGCTCAGACGCACCTAAGTCGCCTTGTCGCTGTTGACCATTTAACGTTACATCCCTCTCGCTTGTACAGCACGGGTATCACAGAACTCTACGCTCGACCTTCCCATCGGTACTTAATGCTGCGTTTCCCGTTGCTTTAGGCTAGTCCGAAACGCACACCCTTTTTTCTCGCATCATGTCCGACCTTCAGTGCTACGCATACCCCGGCTGGGGTGAGTGGGCGAGAAAGAACCTATCCTACTCCCAGGCCGTTCGTGTGGGAGATCGTATCATCTGCTCTGGACAAGGTGAGAGGAACCGGCAATCCCGTCTCCTGTGCTAGCTAGCCGCCTCCTCCGTCTCTCACTCCCACCACCTCCTGCTCAACCCCTACCCAGTTCCGTGTCCCGTCCCATCCTAGTCAAGGCAGCGCTACCTCCGTTGCGCCGTGGCTTTCCATTGTAGCAGCATCTTCATTTCCTCTCCCTCAAAACTTCCTCCCGGGCTCACAATTCGACAGGTGGCTGGGACGCCAAGGCCACTGAGTTCGACTTCGAATCTCTGGTCCGTCCCAGCCTGTTCGAGGAGATCGACCAGGCTTTCGAGAACTGCGACTACAACCTCAAGCACGCCGGCGGCAAGGGATGGTGCCAGGTCTACCGTGTCGTCACATACAGCACCGACATTCCCAGCCAGCACGAGCGCATTGTCTACAACCTTCGGAAGTGGATGCCCAATCATCAGCCTGTCTGGACCGAGCTGGGCGTCAACGCCCTGGGCTCGAACAAGATGCATTTCGAGATGGACGTCGAGGCCTATGACGAGGAGGGTGCCACCGCCCTCCGCCAGGCCAAGCAAGCTCAGAAGTAACGCTGTGCATCCATATGCCGTGGTCCATGAAGCCCGTCGAGACATCCCTATGTCCGCTGCGTCGGACCTTGCCGCTTGTATAGAGGGGGGAGCCAATGGGATCATGATAGGCAGGATAAAAGGGGAGTCCGCCCATGCCAAGAATTGACGGATCGTTTACCCTTCCATTTCTTTGTCGTCCCTTCTCTCGAGTGATTGTGTTGACTGTGACATTGTTAAACGTTCGGGGTGATTGTGCAAAAGAGTAAGCTAATAGAAAGCTGTTATCTTGCTTTCGAAGCCCCGACTCGGGGAAATCGATGGACTGCGTAGAACCAAGTTTTGCCTGGAACAACAATTTTGAACGCAGTTCAGGGCCCTCCAGAACTCGGCACGAACAGAATGACACATCTCAACGCCCACCTATATGCGCTATCCAGAGAAGAAAATAGGACTTCAACTGCGGCTGTGATAAATTATGACACAGTTTCTAAAATCAGTTCGGTCTGGCCGTTGATCACTGGGGCTTGATGCTGCCGAACCCTCCCATCCCTACCTCTTATGTGAGGAACCTAAACTTGAGTAGCCTGGAAAGGCAAGCGGGGGGATATATATCTTGTTTCCCGCGAACTGGGCTAACCCACTGAGGTATACATGGAGTGATCAAGGGGCCACGGAATCCGGGGCCCCCTCGACCCTGGATCAACCGGCTTTTCGCCAGCACGTCAGATGAAAAGTGCTTCTGCAAGGAACCTTCGTCGTGCATTGCAGAGCGGCCTTTCCTAGGAGACGGAGACGCGCCGCAACATGCAGCGTGAGGCCCCCCCCCCCTAAAAGCCCCGGTCGCTTGCATCTCGCAACAACTCTAGGCCTTCTCCACAGGCGACGTTTCCATATAACAGATCAAGAAGCATAAATGTATTAACTCCTTCTCATTGGTTCCCCCCGCCTCAGTGAGGCGACAGGCATTAAACCAACTCTGGGCGTGGATAAGCTTAGAATAACCGTATGAGACAGGGTAACATATTACTAGTACTTGTACGCATACCGAAGCCACCTGTCTCGCGGAGCCGCATCACCGCCTTCGTGCCTCGGAGTGCCCCTGTCTTGCTCACGTTAAATAGATCTATCATGGTATATCTCTGAGGCACGAGTAAAAGATGAGGTGATCGACGTTGAGAATTTAGCTAATCAGAAAAAGGGAATTCAAATGATAAGTACCTATGTAGAGAAGACAAACTTCATCTAATTCAATCCAGGTATATGAAGATGTCTTTGCTAGAAAGTATTTCTCCCTCTTTGTACTATTACCATACATACCTCTCCAATGTCCCTTGGGCCGCTGGTTTTCCCTAGTCCGACTGGAATCAAACGCCTAACCCTGCATAATAAATACTCGCCCTCGCTTTTTTTATATTGGACTGTTTGAACAAGTTGCTCGGATGGCAGGTGGTGCACGTCTTAGGACTTCCCATGGTTGACGTCAGGTGTCGGCAGTAAAACTCTGCTTCTTTGATCCTGGCCCCTATTATATCCAACTATTTCAGTTCCAAAGCTGTAATACGAATTTTGGCCGTCTAATTCTCTAATTAAAGCAACTATTCCTTGACGGTGGCATCGATCCCCTGAGCACCCCAGTATGTTCGGATCTCCCTCAAGTCTGCCACGAGGTCTGGAACGTTCTCCAACCCGGCGAAGAAGCCACCAGTCTCGTGCACTGTAATCGGAATAGTCAGCCATTTTCTGCAGTGGTAAAACGGTGGTATGCTCGGTAGTCCAAAGCTTACGTCGATATTGAACGAGATTGCCCATCAGTCGCAGCACCGACTCGGGCCAGAACCCGATGGAATACCGGAAGAAGGTGACGAACATGGGGGCATCCGTATGGGCTCGGTTGATGATGCCCTTGATATACGGCAGGTCGGTATCCTGAGCATAGGTGTAGATGGACGATATGAATGTGTTGGTTAGGTAGGTGAGCGTGACGCTGCGGAGAATTTCGTTGTGGTTCAACAGAGATACGCCTGTGCCCGCATTAGGATCGGCCCCTGCGCGCCGTTCAAGTTAGCGATTGCTTCTCTTGACTACGTCAAGAAGCCGACATATCCATGGCTGTGCCATTACCGCCGCCATGAGAAGCAGGCGGGAGTTGGGAAAGCATGTTTGCACATACAGGTGATCCACTTCTCCCCCATCCACGCCAGCTGTCCGAGAGGATTGTCATAAAGGCCGAGACCAATCGTGTTGGGCTGTCGAATTATAAAATATGTCAGACCATTTCCCGTGTTTGAATGCGAAAGCATGACCGGGATTCCGCTTACCCTGTAGATGTGCATGAGGAAGTAGCCCGTGCCTTTATCCGTCCACTCCATGGATCGCTCGTGGATGTGCTGCTCCAGAGGGGAAAGAGTGATGTCCCGTAGCGCGAGCTCGTCAGGCGTGGTCGAATAGAAAGGCATAAGGGGGAAGTGCGCCGCCCTCGCCGTGGTGTTATACTCGTCGTACAGAGTGAAGGCCAGGATGGCGCCGTTGGAGGTGCCGTGAGCGGCGTACTTCTCGTATCCCAGAACCTTAGTCATGAGCGTGTTGAAAGCACGCGCAGTGTCATCAAGCGACCAATTGCCGGGCGGCGACGACGAGAAGGCAAATCCAGGCAGGGAAGGTATTACGACATGGAAAGACACGTTTTGTCCTGACGCCGTTGTAGCCTGCTGTGTGAGCGGCTCAATAACGGGCAGGAATTCCATGAACGAGCCAGGCCAGCCATGGGTCAGGAGAATCGGGATGGCGTTCGGAGCCTCGGACTCGTGGTGAAGGAAGTGGATGACCTGGCCCTCGATTGTCACGGTATAATGGTTGAAGCTACCCGACGTTTAGGACCAGGCTAAAATTCGGCTGTCGCGCGCACGACTTCTCAGGGGCTACGGATTTCTCCCATACCTGTTCAAGTACTCTTGTTCCTGTTCCCAGTCGTACTCATTCAACCATTGCTCGCGGAGGCTTTTTAGCACATCCAGGTCGATGCCCTTGGTAGCACCAACCCCGGGATATTGAGGCTTATCCGGCAGCTCGGTTTCTCTTAGCAGCTCGTATAACCGGGGCAGGCGATCCGAAACATTGAACTGGAAAGACTGCAGGTCGAAAACCTCGCGGCGGGCCTGCTGCCTGGCTGAAGGAAGCGCCGCAGCGGCAGCGGTGCACGGCAGCAGAGCCAAGGCCCAGCCCGCGAGCGACGACAGTCGTGATACCATTCGATATAAGACAAAATTAGGTGCGGGAGAGCGAGAGCCAGTAGATCCCCGTCCGCCTGGAAAAAAGCTGTTGTTTACGTTGTTAGAGGCGCAGCGGGGTACTGACCGTTTGTTGGGCCTATCGTGCAGCATCTACCCTTTATCTTGGGGCCATTCTGTCGGGCGATCTTATTAATTGTTGTGTCGCCCACCCCGTCGACAGCCTGCCTGCCAGTTCTGGATTTTGCCGTGTCGTCTCGGTGTTTGCCATTTTGGTAATTTTTGTCCATGGCACTAGTCACGCCAAGATTCAGGGTCTTCTTTTGACCACTCCTGATAAGGTTGTTTCTGAGAATACCCCAGTCCTCGCTTCTCGGTTGCTACCCACGGTGATCAGCGCCGGGAGCGCGTCCGGCACCGGGGCCTAAGATCGTTTCGCAAACGACTCCAAGCTACTCCCATTTCGAATCAGAGTGTCCCTGCCCCACTAAGCTTCTAAATCACACACCTCTTTTGTAACGTAATGTGCAACTTCGAATATATATTTTAATGCTATATATTAACAGTTAAAAGGTGCTAAACGGGTAGCGAGACATTATTGTTACAGTACAGGAACAGGGGTTCCCGTCTTGGAGGGGCCTGTCCTTGGGGGTCCTAGGAAAAGGTTCCGACCGGGTAAACCTCGGGCGAGGAGAAGCTTAGCTTCCCTACGCCAAAATTTAAGTAATTTAGGTAATCTAGGTAATTTAATTAGATCACATAAATTATATAAATTTACGATATACTTATTAAATCTAAAATGGATATATAACGATCGGTTTCTTATATAGATAATATTTATTTAATTTCGCTTTTTAGTTATCAATTTAAGCTTTTAATTAAAAATAATTATACCGTTTTTTAGTTAAGGGAAAAGTTCGTAAATTTTTTTAACGAATACCTTATTCGTTATGCTATTATTACCTGCAAATTAAAAACCCTTATTTCGGATATTACTTATATTTCCAGGTGGTAATATAATAAGTTCGTTATATTTTAATAACTTTTTAATTAATAATTAACGAATAATTTAAGGTTTAATTAAGTATAAGTTTTTTTAAACTTAATAAAAACGATATTATAAAACGACGTTTAATAAATAAATAACATATTCGATTTCCGTTATTAATCGGTAAAAAATTAATAACCGGATTATATAATTTATCCCTTATTAAAAAAATTTTTTAATTAATCGATAATATGTTACCAAAAGTAATCAAAATTAAAGGTTAAAAAAAATTTTTTTTTTTTTAATAATAATTAACTTTTATATTAAAGGAAATAAAAGAAATTATCGAAATACGATTTAAGGAATTAAATTATAAGGAAAAAGTTAAGAAAGTTCTTACCGTAAATACGGGAAAAAAAAAAGAATTTACGATTAATTAACGATTAGATTTTATGGCCGAAAAAATCATAAAATTCTAGAAAAAAAATACCAAACTTGTTTAATAATTAAAAAAATTTTTTATAACTTTAAAAACTATTTCCTATCCGAAAACTTTAACGTCCTTTTTTAAAATATTTACCCCTTATTTACGAACTTTTACCTTTCCGTTATTTGGCCGAAAACGAAAAAGAATTATACCTTTTTTTGCTTATTATAAAATGCTTAATATTAAAGGTTATAAGTTAATTATTCCCAAACCTTACGATAAATCCATAAATATAAAAGGATTCTTAATTAAGGCCAGATTTTACCTTAAATAATATAAAAGTTTTTTAACGGAAAATTATTAAAAGATTATAATTATTTTTTAACTGCTTGCCGGGAAAATATTTAATTAATTCGAATCCATTTTTAGTAATTATTTAATATATTTTCCCGATAATTATTTAAACGTTATTAATTACGTTTTTAACGATTATAAATATTTTAAGGAACGGATACGAACTTTATACGGAAATACCGATAAATAATAATACGCAGTTAAAAAAATGTATAATTTAAAGCAAATTATATTAACTATTAAGTACGTAATTAAATTTAATCGATTAATAATTATTTTTAAATTACCAAAAAAAACGTTATTTTTTTTTTTTATAACGGCTTAAAAAAATAAATTAAGGATAAAATATTTAAAGTTTTTAAAAAAGAACCTTTTAAAAAATATATCGATAAAGTTATTATTTCCGACCGACGTATTTTTGATCGATATTTTAAAAAAAAAGGTACCGGTAGATAAAATGGCAATAAATATTTTAACAGTAATAAAAAATTAAAGGATAAATTCCAGAAAAAAACTAATATTACTTTAATAAAGTTTAAAAAAAATAAATTTAAAGTTAAATATTTTAATTGTAATAAAAAAGGCCATTTTAAAAGCAAATATTATTTTTTAGCGAAAAAAGGAAATTTTTAAAAAAATTTTTAAAAGGATAAAATTTTCCAGCCCAAAAAAAAGGTTTGCGCGGCCGAACGAGATATAAATAATAAAAAAAAGGATAAAAAGGAAGTAAACGTTATTTTTACCAATTAGGAATTTATAATTATTACGACCAGCAGGGTTAAAAATAACGACCCAGATTATAAAAATTATATTATTTGCAAAAGTGTTATAGTCAAAATTTGCAAATATTATTTAGGACGAACGAGCTCCAAAGTAATTATTACGTTAGGATGTATTTGTTACTTCGATACATAGGAATATAAAATATACGACCAAAACGGTTAATTACGAAAAAATTTCGATAACTATAAATAATTATCCCTTAAATATTATATTTTTCCCGAATATATAATATACTTTAAACTAGCAAATAATTATAAACTTTTATATTTTATTATTTACTATAATTATAATTACCTTATCCATTAACGTACCAAAAAGGATAATAATTTTTGGCTAGAATATAATAAGAAAATATTTATAAAACTAGATAACGAGTATAAATATATAAAAACCCTTTAATAACCAGATTACCTTAAATTTTATTACCTATACCCCGAATTAAAATAAAGCCAGAAGATTATAACGTAAGGATGCTTATATTACGCGTTAATACCGTACGATAAGCACGATTTTTTAATTATGGAAATACCCCTTTCGGAAGTTTATTTTTTTAACCCCTTAATTCGTAAAAAATTAAACCTAAGGAAAAATCAGAAAAAAATAATTATCTTTAAATATTAATTCGGTAACAAAAAATGGTTTAAATGTATAAATAATTATTATACCAAGTATGCAGCCCGGAAGGTATGCGAATAAAAACGCCTTTTAGCCCCTAAAATATATTAATTAAAAAACGGCAAAAGTTTTCGAAAGTAAGGTACCAAAAAACCTCCATATATAAAACCTTATACGAGGTATAAAAAGGAATACGGAGTTAGATTAAAATTCCCCTTTATTATAAAAACAAAATATTAAATACCATAATTAATTCCGGAACAAAAGGGAACTTTATTTCCTTTAAGATAACCGAAAAATATCGGATCCTTTAAAAGTATAAATAATAATTTTATAAGTTACGAATAGTAAATGGAAACTTATTTATTTACGATAACGGATAAATCCTTCGGAAAACGGAAAAATTCGTAATCTAAATATAAGGATATTCGGAACGAATTATTTTTAATATTACCGATATTTTAGGATACGATATTATTTTAAAAATACCGTAATTTTGTTTTAATAATTTATTAATTAATTAAAAAAAATAAATATTTTTATAGGATAACTTTAAAAAAGAAATTTATGAAATTTATTATATAATTAAAAAAACTAAGGTTTCCAACTTAATAATAATAATACCCCCTAAATATCGACGGTTTAAAAGATTATTTAAAGAACGAATCCGAAAGGAGTTATTTAATTATAACCAATAAGATTATAGGATTTTTATTAAAGAAAAATATTACCTAAAACTTTATTAAATTTATTATATAAACCTTAAAAAAGTTAAGGTTTTTTGGAAAAGTTTTCAGAAAGATTTAGTTAAAGGTTATATCCAAAAGTCCGAATTACCTGCAGGTTATTTTATAATTATGGTATTAAAAATAAAGGACGATAAAATTAGGATCGATAAAAACGGAAATTTAATATACCGACAAATTTATAATTACCGTTAACTAAATAATATTACCGTAAAAAATGGATATCCCCTAATATTAATAAATATTATAAGGGAAAATATTAATAAAATTAAATGGTTTATAATATTGGACTTATTAAACGGTTATTACCTAATTCGAATAACCAAAGGCGAAAAATAAAAAACCGTTTTTAAAATAATTTACAGATATTACGAATACCGGATTATACCCTTTAAGTTAATTAATACCCCAACCAGTTTTTAATACATATTAATAACCATTTTATGCAAATTTTTAAACTAATTTATATTTATTTATTTAAACGATATTTTTATTTATTTAAAAATTTTGGAAAAATATAAAAAGTACGTTATTTAAATATTAAAGGTACTTAAAAAAATTAATTTGTTAATAAACGCAAAAAAAAACGTTTAATATATCTAAAAGTTAAACTTTTTAAATTTTACCTTTATCCTTAAATAAATTTAAATCCAAAACTTCAAATTAAAAATAATTAAAAAATAGCTTATTTTTAACAAAATTACCGTTATTAATATCCGTTAATTTTTAGGATTTATTAATTACGTACGGCACTTAATAAAAAATTACGGTAAACTTATTAATCCTTTAACCAAATTTATTACGAAAAAGTATATTAAGAAAAAATTTAAACTTCCTAAAGAAACCAAAAAAACGTTTTAAACGTTAAAGGACGTAATTATTAATAAACTTATTATACGATTACCGGACCTAAATAAAAGGAAACGCTTACAAACAAATACGTCGAATTATATATTAAATATTATCCTAAAATAATAAAAGGATAATAAATAATACTTTATAACGTATTATTCCAAAATATTACGAAATATAAAATTTAAATATCCGATTTACGACAAAAAATTATTCGTTATTATTAATACCTTAAAAAAATAAAAATTTTTCCTTAATAGGATTAAAAAATTATTCGATATTTATTTCGATTATAAAAATTTTACTTACTTTATAACGACATAAAAATTAAATAAACGTTACGAAAATTAAATAATTTTTTTATTTAAATTTAATTTTAAAATTTATTATATCAAAAGTAAAAAAAATATCCAAATAAATATTTTAAATCAAAAAAAAAATTATGATTTAAAAATTTTTAAACGATATATACAAATATTACATCGTAAGGATAATAAAATAATATAATTATATATAACCCTAAAATAACCTACTTTAAAGGAATTAATTCGATTTAAAAATTTTTACGACCTAAAAAAACGAAAAAAAGTTAAATAATTAAAAAAAAACGATAAAAACCAATTATTATTTTACGGCAAAATTTATATTCCCCGCTAACAACAAAAGGAATTTATTAAAAAATTCCATAAAAATTTTTTACATAAATACCAGGAAATATTCAAAATTATTAAACGATTTCAAAAAAAATACGACTTTTTAAAATTCCGCCAGATAATTAAATAAGTAATTAAGGATTATAACATTTATAACAAAACAAAAGCAGCCCGTTACAAACCGTATAATTTATTGCAACTTATAAAAATATCTGATAAAATATGGAACATTATAACTTAAAATTTTATTATTAGTTTCCTTATATCGAAAAATCCCGTTATTAAGGTCGAATACGATACGATATAAATAATTATTAATAAATTTATTAAATATGGGTATTTTTTACCCTTTAAAAAAATTACGACGGTAAAATAATTAATTTACGCCTTTATTCGATATTATTTCGATAAATATAAAATATCAAAAAAAATCATTTTTAATCGAAACAAATTTTTTACGTCAAAATTTAATATTAACTTTTTTAAACAAATCGGTACCAAATTTAAGTTTTTAATAACCTACCACCCCCAAATAAATAGTTAAATAAAATAATTAAACCAGATTTTAAAATAATACTTACGAAATTACATTAATTATTAATAAAATAATTAAATCGAATTTTTGCTATTTGCATAAATAACTTATAATACGTCCGTTAATAAGGATATAAACTTATTACTTTATATAGCTATATATAAATACGACGTAGTAACTTAACGACCAAAACAATTAATACATAAAATACTAATTATTATTATAATAACTTTACGAACAGAAATAATAATAACGGAAATTAAAACGTTATAAACCAAATTTCGGATTAAATTATAATTTTTGCAACAAAAAATAACCCAATATTATAATAAAAAAAAAATTAAAGGATTAATTTTAACAAAAAAAAACAGAATTTATTTATTACAACAAAAACAAAATACGACGTTAAACTTTTTCCAAATTAAAACGAAAAAGCTTAACGATAAGCTTAATTTTAAAAAACTTAACCCGTTTAAAATTAAAAAAGTTATTTTAAAAACTAATTATAAATTATCATTACTTAAAACCATAAAAATATATCTTATATTCCATATTTCCTTATTAAAACTAACCCCAAAAAATACTTTATTTAAAAAAAATTTCGAAATCGAAAAGGACGATAATAAATACGAAATCGAAAAAATATTAAACTTTAAGATAATTAAAAATAAAATCTAGTACTTAATTAAATAAATAAATTACCTACCTAAAAATAATACGTAGGAATTAATTAAGTACTTAACGAATACGTTAAACCTGGTTAAGGATTTTCGTCGGTAAAATCCTAACCGACTATTTCCAATATAACTAAGGTTACAGGCAATAATAATCCCCTACCCAAATCCAAACTTTCGGCGTTCCAACCGAAAAAAGTAAACGCCTTTATTATTACGTTTATTTTAAAAGTAAATTACGTTTATTCCGTCTTAATATACCGCTTTTTTTTTTCTACCTTTTTTTAATTTTTTAATTAATTTTATTTAAATCCTTTCTTTAAAATAACGATAACTTTTTTTTTTAAAATTTCCCGCTAAAAACGAAAACGTTTTAATCGATTAACGAACTTTCTCGTTTTTTCTTAATACGCGATTAAAATATCCTCCACCTTCCGTTATTTTTTTTATAAACGATTATATTCCTTCCTAATTTTCGATAAAAAATTTATTTCCAAAACGTTATACGTAAAACGCTAATAACAAATATAATAATTACAACTCGGAATATTTTTTACAAAAAAAAACATTTTTTTTTTTTAAAATAAATATAGTTCGAACAAAAATTAATATTTAAACCAAACTTTTTAATATTCTTTATACGATTAATACGAAATTCTTACTAACGTAATCGTAATTTTCTTTTATCTTTTTCGATTCGACCTATCATAATAAAGTTAACTAAAGAATTATCCTTTTAATAAAATAAAAAAAACATTTACGGTTTTTATCTTTAGGATAAAAATCCTTGGAAAAAAGGGATAATGTTACAATATAAAAATAAGGATTCCCGTCTTAAAAGGGCCTATCTTTAAAGGTCCTAAAAAAAAGCTCCGACCGGGTAAACCTCGGGCGAAAAAAAGCTTGGTTTTCCCGCGCCAAGATCCAAATAATTTAAGTAATCTAAGTAATCTAACTAAATCATATAAATTATACAAATCCACGATACACTTATTAAATCTAGAATAAATATATAACGATCAGTTTCCTATATAAATAGCACTTATTTAATTTCGCTTTTTAACTATCAATTTAAGCTCTTAACCAAAGGCAACTATACCGTTCTTTAGTTAAGAGAAAAATCCGTAAACCTTTTTAACGAACACCCTATTCGTTATGCCATTGTTACCTGCAAATCAAGAACCCCCATTTCGGATACTGCTTATACCTCCAGGTGGTAGTATAACAGGTTCGTTATAATTATTACGTAGCCCTTGTCGAGGGCTATATTTTAATGCTAGATGTATTATTTTAACTGGTATATTTCATAGAAAATACGCTTTTATATAAGATTTTATATTAAAGTTATATAGATTATTTAATAAATTACTTAATATAATATTTATAACGGCGCATTTAATATCATTCTATACCTTGTAATAAGAGCTATATAAGACTTTATAGCTATAAATTATATTATATTAAACCACGATTTAATTTGAAGTAATTATTTAACATAATTTCAAAATTATTTATAATTCGTAATAACCATTATAAAACCCTTATTTAAGCGGGCATAATATACATATAATTTAATAATAACTTAATATTAACTCTTTTTTAATAATAAGTTCTTATTATAAATTTAATAATATTAATCCATTTTAGGTCTTAATAAAAATAACGTTATAAAATATTATAAAAAACAAAAAAACATATGTTAAATCGTTTTATATAACTTATTTTAATTATATTAAATTTTTAAGTAATATATTTTAAAAACTTTAACGTTTTTAATTTATAATTATATATTATTATGTAACTTTCGGCAAAGGTTATATAATACTATTAAATATATTTTAAATATTATTATACTAAGAAGGTTAATATATATAAAAACTTAAATTTAAAACTTATTTTAAAAATTTTTAAGCGTTTAACGTTAAAATTAAAGCTGCTTAATACCGTTATAAACTTTTATTAATTAATTTTTATTATAACTCTTTTAATGCATTTTATTTATATCTTAATAGCTTAATTATTATAAGCATAGGTGTTTTACTTTAATTGTCGCAGGCCTAGGCAACCTGTCGCTTTTAAAAGATAGCTGGTTCGAATCCACCTTAGGATAACGTACTTTAACTCGCGCTAAGCCTATTATACGGATCATTTTAAAAGATTTAGCTTTTATAACGTGTCGGCAATAATTTAAATAGTTGTAGGAGTTGAAAATTAAAAAATAATATTATATATGTAGTTAAATTTAATATTATATTTAATCTTTATATTAGTTTATAAGTCGGCTCGCTTATAAGTAGGGTTTTAAAAGTCCTTTTTAACTACGTAATATTACTCGATGTATACATACATTATAAACTATGCGTTGGCATATAACTCGATATATTATTAATAATATTTCGTTTTATATTTATTAATTTTTAATAAAAGGTTTTAATTTTATAATATAAGGTTATATCATTATATAAACTTTATATTAAACTTTCGAATATATATTTTAAAAATCTAGTACTTGTAAATAATATGGGTATAGCCGTAAAGTTATATAAGGTATTTACCCTTAGATTTAAGATTATAAATATGATTATTTATCTCGGCAATTATTTATTATAGTACAGGAACAGGGGTTCCTGTCTTTGAGAAACCTGCCTTTGGAGTCTGGTGGGAGCTCCTTACGGCTGATCTTCGGTTAAGGGAAGTTTTGCTTTCCCCGCGCCAAGATATGATAATCTGGAGGATTTAGGTAATCTGGAATAGATTATATAAATTATACAGATCTACGACATATTTATTAAATTTAGGATGGATATATAATGGACGATTTTTTATGCAAATAAAATTTATTTAGTTTCGTTTTTTAATTATTAATTTAAATTTTTAATTAAAAATATCGTTTTCCGATTAAAAGAAAAATCCGTAAACCTTTTTAATAAATACTTGATTTATTATATTATTATTACCTGTAAATTAAAATCCCCATTTTGGATATTGCTTATATTTTCAAGTAAATATATAACAGGTTCGTTATATTTTAATAATTTCTTAATTAATAATTAATAAATAATTTAAGGCCTTATTGGGCATAAATTTTCTTGAACTTAATAAAATAATACTATAAAACGACGTTTAATAAATAAATAATATATTCAATTCCCGTTATAAACTAATTAAAATTTAATAACCGGATTAAATAATTTATCCTTTATTAATTTTTCTTTTTTTAGTTAATCGATAATATGGCATTTATAATTACCAGAATTAAAGGTTTAAAAAAATATTTTTCTTCTTAATAATAATTTACCCTTATCCCTAAAAAAGTTATTAAGGTTTAGTTAAAAAAATCTAACCAAAAGGAAAAGGAGGAATAAAGTATAAAAGTTGAAAAGGAAAAAAAAGGAGTTTATAACCGATAAACGATTAGATCTTAGAATTAAGGGGGTTATAAGATTTAAGTAAGAAAATGTTAAATTTGCCCGATATATAATAAAAAACTTTTTTGTACCTTTTTTTAGAATTATTTCCCGTTCCAAAATTTTAACTTTCTTTTTATTTAATGGAAATTAAAAAAGAATTATATAGTTTTTTGCTTAATACGAAATATTTAATATTAAAGGTTATAAGTTAATTACTTTTAAACTTTATAATGGGTTTGTAAATATAAAAGAATTTCTGATTAAGGCCAGATTTTACCTTAAATAATACGAAAGTTTTTTTACGGAAGATTATTAAAAAATAATAATTATTTTGTAATTATTTATTAAAAAGGTATTGAATTAATTAGAAGCTATTTTTAAAAATTACATCATAAATTACCCTAACGACTGCCTAAATGTTATTAATTATATTTTTAACGATTACGAAAACTTTAAAAAACGAATATAAGTTTTATTCGAAAATATAAATAACCAGTAATATGCTGTTAAATAAATATATAAATTTTAACAAATTACGTTAATAGTTAAGTATACGATTAAGTTTAACCGGTTAATAATTATGTTTAAACTGTTATAAAATATTTTTTTTTATAACGGCCTAAAATTTTAAATTAAGGATAAAATATTTAAGGTACCTAAAATAAATCTTTTCGAAAATTATATAAATAAGGTTATTATTACCGACCGACGTATTTTTAATCGATACCTTAAGAAAGAAAGTACCGGTAAACGAAATGGTAATAAATATTCCAGTAATAATAAGAAAATAAAAGATAAATTTTAAAAAGAAATTAATATTATTTTAACGGAATTTAAAAAAAATAAGTTTAAAGTTAAATATTTTAACTGTGGTAAAAAGGGTTATTTGAAAAGCAAATGTTACTTTTTACCAAAAAAGGGGGATTTTTAAAGAAGGAGGATTTTATAACCCAAAAAAAAAAAGATCCGTACAGCCGAACGAGATATAAATAACGAAGAAAAGGATAAAAAGAAAGTAAACCTTACTTTTGCCGATTAGGAATTTATTATTGTTATAACTAGTAGGGTTAAAAATAACGACCCAAATTATAAAAATTATATTATTTACAAAATATTACGGTTAAAGTTTGCAAATATTATCCAGGATTAATAGCTTTTAGGATAACCATTGCGTTAGGATCCATTTATTATTTCGATATATAGGAATATAAGATATACGACCAGAACGGTTAGCTACGAACAGATTTCGGTAGCTATGGATAGTTGTCCCCCGAGTATTGCATTTTTCCCGAATGTATAGTATACCTAAAACCCCTAGCAGATAATCACGGGCTTCTATACTTCATTGCTTGCTATGATTATAACTGTCTTGCCTACTAACGAGACCTTGAAAAAGGCTATAGTCAAAAATCTGAGTTACCTGCAGGATATCCAGTTATAATGGTACTAAAAATGAAAGATGGCAAAATTAAGATCGATAAAAATAGAGGTTTAATATACCGACAAGTTCATAATTATCGATAATTAAACGATATTACTGTTAAGAATGGATATCCCCTAATATTAATAAATACCATAAAGGAAAACATTAATAAAGCCAAATAATTCACAACTTTAGATTTGCCAGATAGCTACTATCTAATCTGGATGGCTCAAGGCGAAAAGTAAAAAACCGCCTTTAAAACCATCTATGGATATTACGAATATAAAGTTATGCTATAAGGGTTAATTAATATTTCAGCCAGCTTTTAGCACATACTTACAATTATTTTACGGAAGTTTTTGAACAAATTTATCTTTATTTACCTAAACGATATTCTTATTTATTTAAAAACTTTAAAAAAATACAAAAAGTACGTCGCTTAAGTTCTGGAAACCCTTAAAGAGGCCAACTTGCTAGAAAACGTTAAAAGAAACGTTTAATATACCTAAAAGCTAAATTTTTTAAGCTTTATTATTACCTTTAAATAAATCTAAATCCAAAATTCCAAAATTAATAGCTATTAAAAACTGGTTAATCCCAGATAAAATTATTATTACTAATATACGTTAATTTTTGGAATTTATTAATTACGTATAACCTTTGGTTAAGGATTATGGCAAACTTACTAACCCTTTAACTAATTTTACTATTAAAAAATACGTTAAAAAAATTCGAACTTCTAAAAAACGAAAAAAAAACCTTTCAAAAGATTAAAGATAAAATTATTAACGCCCCGGTAATTAAATTACCAAACCATAAAAAAAACGATTTAAAATAAACGCTTTAAATTACGCCTTTAAAATAATGTTAAAATAGCTAAAAAGTAACGGAAAATAATATCCAATAACGTACTTCTTTAAAGCTCTTAAAAACGCAAAATTTAAGTATCTTATTTACGACAAAAAGTTATTAACGATTATTTTAATACCTAAAAAAGGGAACCGTTTCTTAATAAAACCAAGGAACTATTTAATATTTATTTAAATTATAAATAATAAATTCGATTTATAATAACCTAAAAGCTAAATGAACGCTATAAAAATTAAATAACTTTTTTACTCAAATTTGTCTTTGAATTTTACTATATTAAAAATAAAAAAAACATCCAAACGGATATTTTAAGCCGAAAAAAAATTTATAATTCAGAAATCTTTAAAGCAATATATATAGGTATTATATCGTAAAGATAATAAAATAATATAAATATATATAACCCTAAAACAACCTATTTTACAAAAATTAACCCAATATAAAAATTTTTATAACCCGAAAAAATATAAGGAAATCAGACAGCTAACAGGAAACGATAAAAACAAGCTATTATTTCGCGGCAAAATTTACATCCCCCGCCAACAATAAAAAGAATTTATGAAAGAATTTACGAAAACCCCTTATATGGATACTAAAAATTATGTAAAATTACTAAACGACTTTAAAAAAATACGATTTTCCAAAATTCCGCCAGATAATTAAATAAATAATTAAGTATTATAACGTTTATAACAAAATTAAAGCAACCCGCTATAAGCCGTATAACTTATTACAACCTACAAATATACCTAATAAAATATAAAAGATTATAATTTAAAATTTTATTATTAATTTCCCTATATCGAAAAACCTAATTAGAAAAATTAAATATAATATAATATAAATAATTATTAATAAATTTACCAAATACAAGTATTTTTTACCTTTTAAAAAAGCCGTAATAGTAAAATAATTAATTTATATCTTTATTCGATATTATTTCGATAAACATAAAATACTAGAAAAGATTATTTTTAAACGAAATAAATTTTTCCTATCCAAATTCGGTACCAGCATTTTTAAAAAAAATTAACGTTAAATTCAAATTTTTAACAACTTATTATCCCTAAATAAATAGTTAAATAAAACGATTAAACCAGACCCTAAAATAATACTTTTAAAATTATGTTAATTATTAATAAAATAATTAAGTTAAACTTTTACTATTTGCATAAACAGCTTATAACACATCCGTTAATAAAGATATAGGCATATTACCTTATATAACTATATACAAACATAACGGAGCAACCTAACAACTTAAGTAATTAATATATAAAGTACCAATTATTATTATAATAATTCCATAAACAAAATTAATAATAACGGAAATTAAAAGCATATAAATCCGATTTTAAATTAAATTATAATTTTTATAATAAAGGATAGCCTAATATTATAAAAAAAAAAAAAAAACTAATCTTAACGAAAAAAGATAAAATTTTCTTATTATGTTAAAAACAAAACGTAACGTTAAATCTTTTACAAATTAAAATAAAAAACATAACGATAAGTTTAATTTTAAAAAACTTAATTCGTTTAAAATTAAAAAGTCATTTTAAAAACCAATTATAGATTATTATTATCCAAAACTATAAAAGTATACTTTATATTCCATATTTCCTTATTAAAACCAGCTTTAAAAAACGCCCCGCTTAAAAAAACTTCAAAATCGAAAAAAACGATAACGAATACGAAATCGAAAAAATACTGGATTTTAAAATAGTTAAAGATAAAATCTAGTACTTAATTAAATAAATAAATTACCTACCGGAAAATAATATATAATAACCACTGAAATACCTAACGAATACGATAAACCTAATTAAAGATTTCTACCGATAAAATCCTAACTAACAATTTCCAGTACGGCTAAGGTCGTAAGCAATAACGGACTCCCGTTTAAATCCAGACCTACGGCGTTCCAGTCGAAAAAAAACGCCTTTATTATAACGTTTATTTTAAAAACTAGCTAAACCTGCTCCATTTCCATATAACGTTATTTTTCCTTTAACTTTTCCCATTTTTTTAATCATTTAATTCTAATCTTGTTTTTAATATTTCCATAACTTTTTTTAAGAAAATTCTGCTATAATCGTAAACGCTTTAATCGACTAATAAATTCTTTTTTTTTTTCCGTTACTTTTTGATACGCCAGAAACTTATTTTCGAATTTACGTTATTCCTTTTACAAACGTTCTTACGTCTCGTTTATCTTTTTTAAGGAATTTATAACTAAAACGTTACAAAAACACCGTTAATAACGAATATAATAATCATAAATTAACTACCCTAAGGAATAAAAATAATCGGTTTTATTAAACCGAATATAATTAAAATAAAGGACAACTTTAATTCTAAAAGTTTTAATTAAATTAGTACGAATATTACGAATATTACGTTAATTTTTATGTAATTTTCTCTTTCTTTTTTTTAATTCGACTTATTATAATAAAGTCAACCAAAAAGTTACGGAAAACACTTTTAACAAAAAAAAAGATTACTTACTGTTTTTATTTTCGGAACGAAAATCCATAAAAAGGGGAAATAATATTATAATACAGGAATAAAGGTTCCTATCTTAAAAAAACCTGTTTTTAAAGCCTGGTAAAAGCTTTTTACGGCTAATCTTTGGTTAAAGAAAACTTAGCTTTCCCCGCGCCAAAACAGAATAATTTAAAGGATCTAGATAATCTGGAATAAATTATATAAATCATATAAATCCATAATATACTTATTAAATCCAGGATGGATATAAAACGGACGATTTCCTATATAAATAGCACCTATTTAATTTCGCTTTTTAGCTATTAATTTAAATTTTTAAATAAAAATATTATTTTCTGATTAAAAAAAAAATCCGTAAACCTTTTTAACGAACACCTTATTTATTATACTATTTTTACCTACAAATCAAAACCCCCATTTCGGATACTGCTTATACCTCCAGGTGGATATATGACAGGTTCGTTACATTATTATTATATCCTAGCCAGGCTTGGCCTTTTTAAAACAATCGAAATTATAAAAAAGGCTCCGACTTAAAATTTAAGGGCTGTATAATTAGGAATAATCGAATATAGTCGGTTTAATAATATTCGATTAATTATCGATTACGGTCGGTTTTATCATATTTAAGCAATAATCGAATACGCTAAGTCGATTATATTTAATTAATAAAAAATGAAAAATTATATATACATTTCTTTTATTTTATAATTTTATCATTATTACACGTATTAATTATATAGCTTCTTACTTAACGTTTATTATTTTAGCTTTTTAAAAGGTTAAAATTTAAGAACTTATATAAGGTTGTTAAAATCTTAAAAATAAAAACAAAATTTAAGGAAAAGAAATAAATAATTTAAAACCTAAAATAAGGCGTAACTTATTATAACGAACCTGTCATATATCCACCTGGAGGTATAAGCAGCATCCGAAATGGGGGTTCTTGATTTGCAGGTAATAAGAGCACAATAAATAAGGTGTTCGTTAAAGAAATTTGCGGACTTTTCCCTTAATTAAAAAACGGTATAATTACTTTTGGTTAAAAGCTTAAATTAATAATTAAGGAATGAAATTAAATAGGTGTTATTTATATAGAAAACTGTTCGTTATATATATCCATCTTGGATTTAATAAGTATGTCGTGGATTTATATAATTTATGTAATTTAGTTAGATTTTTTAGATTATTTAAATTACTTAGTTTTTGGTAAAAAAAATTAAACTTTTCCAATTCCGAAATTTAACCGCCTAAAGCCCGTACCAGGCTTTTAAGGTAAGTTTTTTTTAAGATAAGAACTTTTATTTTTATATTATAACATTATTTCCCTTTTTTAAAAATTTTTGTTTTAAAGATAAGAATCGTAGGTATCTTTTTTGTTTTATTAAAGGGGTAATTTCTTAACTAATTTTATTATAACAGGTCGAATTAAAAAAGATAAAAGAAAATTGCGATTACGTTAGCAAAAGTTTCGTATTAATCGCGCAGAAAATATTAAAAAGTTTGGTTTAAATATTAATTTTTGTTCGAATTATATTTATTTTAAGGAAAAAGAATATTTTTATATAAAGGATATTTTAAGTTATAATTATTGTATTCGTTATTAACGTTTCGCGTATAATGTTTTGGAAATAAATTTTTTATCGAAAATTGGGAAAAAATACGATCGTTTGTAAAAAAAGTAACGTAAGGTAAAAAATATTTTAATCGCGTATTAAAAAAAAACGAAAAAGTTCGTTAATCGTTTAAAACGTTTTTGTTTTTAGTAAGAGGTTTTGAAAAAAAAGGTTATCGTTATTTTAAAGGAAAAATTTAAACGAAATTAATAAAAAGATTAAAAAAGGATGGAAAAAGAATAATGTTATATAAAAGTAAAATAAGCGTAATTTATTTTTAAAATAAACGTTATGGTAAAGGTATTTATTTTTTTCGGATGAAACGTTAAAAGTTTGGATTTGGGCGGGGGACCGTTATCGTTTACGACTTTGGCCGTATTGGAAACGGTTAGTTAGGATTTTGCCGATAAAAATTTTTAATTAAGTTTATCGTATTCGTTAAATATTTAAGTGGTTTTTATATATTATCCTTAAGTGGGTAATTTATTTATTTGATTAAATATTAGATTTTGTTTTTAATTATTTTAAAATTTAATATTTTTTCGATTTCGTATTTGTTGTCGTTTTTTTTAATTTCGAAATTTTTTTTAAGCGGGACGTTTTTGGGGGCTGGTTTTAATAAGGAAATATGGAATATAAGGTATATTTTTATAGTTTTAGGTAATAATAATTTATAGTTAATTTTTGAAATAATTTTTTTAATTTTAAACGGATTAAGTTTTTTAAAATTAAGTTTGTTACTGGATTTTTTCGTTTTAATTTGGGAAAGGTTTAACGTCGTATTTTATTTTTAACGTAATAAATAAATTTTGTTTTTTTTCGTTAAAATTAGTTCCTTAATTTCTTTCTTATTATAATATTGGGCCATTTTTTGCTGTAAGAACCGTAGTTTAGTTTAAAGTCGGGCTTATATTATCTTAATTTCTGTTATTATTATTTTTGTTCGTGGAATTATAACGGTAATAACTGATGCTTTATATATTAATTACCTTAATTATTAAGTTATTACGTCGTATTTATATATAGCTATATAAGGTAATAAGTTTATATCTTTATTAACGGACGTATTATAAGTTATTTACGTAAATGGTAAAAGTTCGACCTAATTATTTTATTAATAATTAACGTAATTTCGAAAATATTATTTTAAGGTTTAATTTAATCGTTTTGTTTAATTATTTATTTAGGGGTAATAAGTTATTAAAAATTTAAGCTTAATACCGATTTATTTAAAAAAGCTAATACCAAATTTTGATATAAAAAATTTGTTTCGATTAAAGATAATTTTTTTTGGTATTTTATGTTTATCGAAATAATGTCGAATAAAGGCATAAGTTAGTTATTTTATTATTACGGTTTTTTTAAAAAATAGGAAATATTTATATTTGGTAAGTTTATTAATAATTATTTATATCGTATTATATTTAATTCCGGTAACGGGATTTTTTAATATAAAGAAGTTAATGATAAAATTTTAAGTTATAATATTTTATGTTTTATTAGGTACGTCCGTAAGTTATAATAGGTTATACGGTTTATGACGGATTATTTTAATTTTGTTGCAAATATTGTAATTTTTAATTATTTATTTAATTATTTTTCGGAATTTTGGGAAATCGTATTTTTTTTGAAGTCGTTTGATAGTTTTAAATATTTTCTGGTATTTATATAAAAGGTTTTCGTGAAATTTTTGGACGAATTTTTTTTGTTGCTGGCGGGGGATATAAATTTTATTACGGAATAATAATTGGTTTTAATTATTTTTTTTTAATTATTTAACTTTTTTTTATTTTTCTGGATCGTAAAAGTTTTTAAATTAGGTTAATTTTTTTTGGAATAGGTTGTTTTAAGGTTATATATAATTATATTATTTTATCGTTTTTTCGATATAATATTTATATATATTGTTTGGAAATTTTGGAATCGTAATTTTTTTTTCAGTTTAAAATATCCAAACGGATATTTTTTTTACTTTTAATATGGTAAATTTTAAAATTAAATTTGGATAAAAAAATTATTTAATTTTTATAGCGTTTATTTAGTTTTTAGGTAGTTATAAATTTGGTTAAATTTTTGTGGTTTAAATAAATATCGAATAGTTTTTTGGTTTTATTAAGGAATAATTTCCATTTTTTAAGTGCTAGAATAATCGTTAATAACTTTTTGTCGTAAATGGGGTATTTGAATTTTACGTCTTTAAAAGTTTTAAAAAAGTAAGTTATTGGGTACCATTTTTTGTTATTTTTTAATTATTTTAAAACTGTTTTAAGGGCGTAATTTAAAGCGTCCGTTTTAAGTCGTTTTTTTTTGTTATAATTTGGTAACTTGATTACCGGAACGTTAATAATTTTATCCTTAATTTTTTGGAAAGTTTTTTTAGTTTCGTTTAAAAACCGGAATTTTTTTTTAACGTATTTTTTGATAATAAGCTTGGTTAAGGGGCTGGTAAGTTTGCCGTAATTTTAAATTAAGGATTGAACGTAACCGGTAAATTTTAAAAATTGACGGATATTAGTAATAATAATTTTGTTAAAGATTAGCCAGTTTTTAATAGTTTTTAATTTAAAATTTTGGATTTGAATTTATCTTGGGGTAATAATAAAATCTAGAAAATTTAGTTTCTGGATATATTAAACGTTTTTTTTAGCGTTTATTAATAAGTTAACCTTTTTAAAGGCCTTTAATACTTAAGTAATATATTTTTTATACTTTTTTAAAGTTTTTAAATAAATAAAAATATCGTTTAAGTAAACGAAAACGAATTTGTTTAAAAATTTTCGTAAAATAATAGTAAATATGTATTAAAAGTTAGCTGGGGTATTAATTAAACCTTATAATATAACTTTATATTCGTAATATCCGTAAATAGTTTTAAAGGCGGTTTTTTATTTTTTGTTTTTGGTTATTCGAATTAGGTAATAATTATTTAGTAAGTTTAAAGTTATAAATTATTTAGCTTTATTAATATTTTCCCTTATAATATTTATTAGCGTTAAAGGATATTTATTTTTAATAATAATGTCGTTAAGTTGTTTGTAATTGTAAATTCGTCGATATATTAAATTTTTATTTTTATCGATTTTGATTTTACTATCCTTTATTTTTGGTATTATTATAACTGGGTACCTTATAGGTAATTTAGATTTTTAAATATAACTTTTTTTTAGATTTCGTTAAAAACTTTTTTAAAAAGCTTTAGCTTTTTTAAAATTTATATGGTAAATTTAATAAAGTTTTAAATAATGTTTTTTTAATAAGAATCCGATAATCTTATTAGTTATAATTTGGTAATTTTTTTCGGGTTTATTCCTTAAATAACTTTTTGAATCGTCGATATTTAGGGGATACCGTTATTATGGGGTTGGAAACCTTAATTTTTTTAATTATATAACAGATTTTATAAAATTTTTTTTAAAAATTATCCCATAAAAGCGTTTGCTTTTTCCAGTTAATATATAAATTATTGGAACGAAATTACGGTATTCTTAAAATGATATCGTATTTTGAAATGTCGGTAATGTTAAAGGTAATTCGTTTTAAATATCCTTATATTTAAACTTCGAATTTTTTTATTTTTTTAAAAACTTAACCGTTATCGTAAATAAATAAGTTTTTATTAATTGTTCGTAACTTATATGATTATTATTTATATTTTTAAGGGATTTGGTATTTTTTAGTTACCTTGGGAAAGATAAAATTTCTTTTTATTCCGGAATTAATTATGGCGTTAAATGTTTTATTTCCGTAATAAATGGGGATTTCGATTTAATTCCGTATTCTTTTTTTTATTTCGTATAAAGTTTTATATATGGGGGCTTTTCGGTATCTTACTTTCGAAAACTTTTGCCGTTTTTTGATTAATAAGTTTTAAAAGTTAAAAAACGTTTTTATTTACGTACTTTTTTAGCTGTATATTTAATGTAATAGTTATTTATGTATTTAAATTATTTTTTGTTACCGAATTGGTATTTAAAAATAATTATTTTTTTTTGGCTTTTTTTTAGGTTTTATATTTCGCGATTTATCGGGTTAAAAGGGTAAACCTCCGAAGGGGGTATTTTTATAGCTAGGAAGTCGTATTTGTTATATGGTACTGGTACGTAACATAAATATTTTTACGTTATAACTTTCCGGTTTTGTTTTAATTCGGGATATAAGTAACAAAATTTAAGGTAATCTAGCTATTAAAAAGTTTTTGTATATTTATATTTATCGTTTGGTTTTATAAATATTTCCTTATTATATCCTGGCTAAAAATCGTTATTTTTTTTAGCGCGTTAATAAATAAGGTAACCATAATTATAATAAATAATAAAGTGTAAAAGTTTATAATTATCCGCTGGCTTAGGGTATATTATATATTCCGGAAGAATATAATATTCGGAAGGTAATTATTTATGGTTATTAAAATTTTTTCGTAATTAACCGTTTTGGTCGTATATTTTATATTCCTATATATCGAAATAACAAATATATTTTAACGTAATGGTTACTTTAAAACTCGTTCGTTTTAGATAATATTTATAAATTTTAATTATAACGTTTTTGTAAATAATATAATTTTTATTATTTAAATCGTTATTTTTAACCCTACTGGTTATAATAATTATAAATTCCTAATTAACAGAAATAATATTTATTTTTTTTTATCTTTTTTTTCGCTATTTATATTTCGTTCGGCCGTACGGATTTTTTTTTTAAGCTGGAAAATCCTATCCTTTTAAGAATTTTTTTGGAAATTTTCTTTTTTCGCTAAAAAGTAATATTCGCTTTTAAAATGGCCCTTTTTGCCATAATTAAAACATTTAATTTTGGTCTTATCTTTTTTAAATTCCGTTAAAATAATATTAATTTCTTTTTAAAATTTATTTTTAATTTTTTTGTTATTATTAAAACGTTTGTTATTATTTCGTTTACCGGTATTTTTCTTTTTAAAATATCGATTAAAAATACGTCGGTCGGAAATAATAATTTTGTCGATATATTCTTTAAAAGGTTCTTTTTTAAGGATTTTAAACATCTTATCCTTAACTTATTCTTTTAAGCCGTTATAAAAAAAAAATAACGTTTTTTTTAATAACTTGGAAATAGTTATTAATCGATTAAATTCGGTTACGTATTTTATAGCAGACGTAATTTGTTTTAGGTCGTATATTTTTTTAACCGTATATTATTATTTATCGGTATTTCCGTATAAGGTTCGTATTTATTTTTTAAAGTACTTATAATCGCTAAAAACGTAATTAATAACGTTTAGGTAATTATCGGGGGAATATATTAAATAATCGTTAAAAATAGGTTCGAATTAATTAAATATTTTTCCAATAAGTAATTAAAAAATAACCATAATTTTTTGGTAATTTTCCGTTAAAAAACTTTTATACCATTTAAGGTAAAATTTAGTTTTAATTAAAAATTTTTTTATATTCGTAATTTTATTATAAGGTTTGGAAATAATAAGTTTGTAACCCTTAATATTAAGCATTCTATAATAAGTAAAAAGGGGTATAATTTTTTTTCGTTCGCGATTAAATAATAAAAAAGTAAGGGTTTATGAATAAAGGATAAGCGTTTTAAAAAAAAGTATTAAAATTTTCGGATAAAAAATAATTCTTAAAATTACGAAAAATTTTTTTAATTATTAAATAAATTTAGCATTTTTTTTAAAAAATTTTACGACTTTTTCGGCGATAAGGTCTAATCGTTAATTAATCGTAAGTTTTTTTTCTTTTTCCGTATTTACGGTAAGGATTTCCTTAATTTTTTTTTCGTAATTTAATTCTTTAAATCGTATTTTGATAATTTTTTTTACTTTCTTAAAAATAAAAGTTAATTATTATTAAAAAGAAAAAAAATTTTCTTAATTTTTAACTTTAATAACTTTTAATAACATATTATCGATTAATTAAAAAAATTTTTCGATAAAAAGTAAATTATATAATCCGGTTATTAATTTTTTATTAATTAATAACGGAAATCGAATATATTATTTATTTACTAAACGTCGTTTTATAATATCGTTTTTATTAAGTTTAATAAAATTTATACCTAATTAAACTTTAAATTATTCGTTAATTATTAATTAAAAAATTATTAAAATATAACGAACTTATTATATATCCATCTGGAAATATAAACAGTATCCGAAATAAGGATTTTTAATTTATAGGTAATAATAACATAATAAATAAAATATTTGTTAAAAAAATTTACGGATTTTTTCCTTAATTAAAAAACGGTATAATTACTTTTAATTAAAAACTTAAATTAATAACTAAGAAACGAAATTAAATAAGTATTATTTATATAAAAAACCGTTCGTTATATATATCTATCCTGGATTTAATAAGTATATCGTGGATTTATGTAATCTATATAATTTAGTTAAATTTTTTAGATTACCTAAATCATTTAGTTCTTGGCAAGAAAAGCCAAGCTTTTCCAGCTCCGAAGTTTAGCCGCCTGGAGCCCGCACCAGGCTCCTAGGGCAGGTCTTCTTCAAGACAGGAACCCCTGTTCCTATATTATAACACTTATGTTAACATATAAATAAAATATTATAACTTTAAAACTTTTTAATAATACTATAAATATGTGGTTTTTTTATGTAAATTAAATCTTACGTTAATATATCTTTAAACTTTTTAATTAATATAAAGTTAATACAAGTTCAAGTTATATTTTTTAAGCTCAGGCGAATATATAAAAGACTATTACGTAATAGAATTTATACGATAAATACTTTACTTAATATCTTCGAATATAATAATTAATTAATAATATTTATATTTAAAATATAATATATACTTTCATTCCGTAAAGTTTTACAATAAAGCCGATCAATACGTAATTATATAATAAATTTTAACCTTAATAATCCTTATGGCCATTAGCTAATTGGACAGAGTCGAAATATTACGTTTACGTAATAGACTTTAAGTACGTATAAAAAGCCCTTGCGAACTTTCGTCAGTTTTACCGCTTAATCATTTTTACGATTCTTTAAATAATTATTAATTAAGATAATATATTACGTAAATTCGAATATACGATACCGGTAATCTGTAACAATAAACGTCTTATAGAAACCATCTTATATACGGTATTTTATTCTTATAAAGTTACCGGATAAATTAAAATTATCAATATTACTATCGATTTAAAAAATCTTTTTTAAAAAGATCGATTTCAGTTGTTAATTTTTAAATACGATTATATTTACAAAAATTATGGTTATTAATTGTTAAACCGTTAATGCCGAATAATATAACATTTTTAAAGGAATTATAAGCGAAACTGTAAAGAGATAATAAAATTAAGCTTAAAAACTCCGAAGTTCACATTTTAAAGTAATGGAATAAGCATCACGAACAATGGTTTGCCCGGCTGCTCCGCCTTGCGAAGACCCTCCAGAACTCCGACAAGAATAGACATAGATAGGAGCTTACAGAACTAGGTAGTCTGAAGTTACCTTGGAGTAAGACTGTAAGGGAGATGGGTTTTAGAGAAGCAGAGGAACTGAGGTAGCAATTTATCAATTTATTCAATTTTGCCTATATCGTTACGTCTCTTTTAAGAAGACTTTTTAGTTAATAAAGTTAATAAAATTAATACCATTATCGGAAGCTTTAAAAAGTATTTTAAAATAATTCGACTTCATTTTCCGAATGTTCTTTTTTTATAAAAAAATATTAGTAAAAAAGATTTTTAATAACTTAGTTAAATATTAACTTGAAATAAAGAGTTCAAAATATATACGCAAATCTTATTAAAAAAAAAACAAGAAAAAACTAAATATACTTTATATTAAGTTAAGTAAATAATATTAAAGTTAAAACATATCCCATTATATAAACAGATTTTACTACGAGCCGGGTAAACTATAATAAGATTATAAGAAATACTTTAATTAAAACTTAAAAAAAGGAAAAGAAATTTATTATATTTAAAATATTGTTTATTTTTCACAAATACGTTAAATAAATAATTAGGCGTAATAGTTAATAATATATATATCGGATAAAAAATATTATAGGCCTAAATTCGGATACTGAAAAAGTAATTAATAAAAAAAGAAAAATATAATTTATATAGTTTATGCAAGGTTGATCTTGGTTCAAGCCTTATTTTCCAAGCTGAGCCAAATACACAGAAAATTATTACACATATAATCCATACGATAAATACTATACCCAGTATCTTCGAACACGATAACTGATTAATGGTTTTTACGGTTAAGATAGATTATGTACCTCAGTCCCATAGAACCTCACTTTGAAGCAGAACCTCACTTTGAAGCAGAACCTCACTCTGAAGCAGACTGATGCGTGGTTGCCGATAAGCTTCGACTCTGATGAACCTTATACCAGCTGGCTGCAGTAAATCTTAAGGATAAACCTTAAGGATAAACCTTAAAGAATAAACCTTATTTATATAGTTTATAAACAGTATTTAAACTTGTAAAACTGGATAGGTTTTAATAACATAATTTTTAAATTATTACATATTATAATTATAAAAAAAAGAATATAAGATTTATTTTTATATAAAATGGATAAAGAAAAACGGTAAGGTATTTAAATTAAATTTTTAAGGCTTATCTTTATATAACGGAAAGGAATAAAAACAGGTTTATTAATATAATCCGAAAAAAGAAATTATAAGCCTATTAAAAAGTATAATAAAAATTTTAAAAAGGTAAAACATTATCTTTAATATTTATTTAATAGTAATAAATTATTATTATATAACTTATAATAATTAAATAATTTAAAAAGAAAATAAGAAATAAAAAGATGTTATAAAAAGATATTTCATTTTTATTTTTAACGAAAGTAATAATAACGGTATAAGTAATTAATGTTAAATACGTAAATTAGGAAATATTAAAATTAAAAAAGGCCTTATTACCCAGAGGATTAAACCGATACGAAAAATTTTATATTATTTACTATTAACGTACGTATTAGTTAACAAAACGAAAATAAATACTAACATATTTAAGAATTAATCGGAAAGAAATATATAATTAAAATTTAACTTACAGAAGTTAAAATAAAGAAATTTACAGTTTAATAATAATATAAAGGATTACATGTTCGAATAATAAAAACTACTATTAACATTATTTTAATAGCCTTAAATTCGCTCGAAAGAAAGAGTTACGTTTATAAAAATCTTACATAGTAATTCAAAGAATGTAATCATAAAATGGTAGAAATAAACTTTTTATAAAAATAACGAAAGTTTTTTTTAATAAATAAGAAATAATTTAATATAAAGATTAACTTATCCGGGAAACCTAAATAAATAACGAAAAGAAAAAGATATAAAATAACATCACGCTTAATATTAAATAAAATAAAAAAGGGTGCTTTAATTAAAATATATTAATAAAAAACTGTTTCGAATATATATTTTCTTATTTAAATTCTAGTTACTCGGACAGAAAAAATAATTAATAAAATTATGCAAGGTTAATCTAGGTTCAAGCCTTATTTTCCAGGCTAAACTAAATATATAAAAAATTATTACATATATAATCCATACGATAAATATTATACCCAATATCTTCGAACACGATAACTGATTAATAGTTTTTACGGTTAAGATAGATTGTATACCACAGTCCTATAGAACGTCGCTTTGAAGCAGACTGATGCGTGGTTGCCGATAAGCTTCAACCCTGATGGACCTTATGCCAGCTGGTTGGTTTGGCATGGTCGCAGTAAACCTTAAGAATAAACCTTAATGATAAAGCTTAAGGGTGAACCTTAAGTGCGCATAAAAGGCTGTGCGAGCCCTTGCTAGTCTTACGGCTTAATCGTTCTTACGGCTTCATCAAGACAGCTGAACATGTCGCCCTATTCCAACTATATCATACCGGTAAAATAAATACGTTATATATATTTTAAAATCTTATAAGTTCTTAGATATTCGTATAATAAATATTTAAGTATATCTCGTATTAATACTTTTTAATATTCTTTTAAAACCTGGGTTTTATTTAACAATTAATCCTTATATAAATTATTATTATACTATATTAGTTATAATACTTTGCTATAATTATACGTATCTGTTTAACATAATATTAAAAACTTAATCATTAATTAAACTAGTTTTTTTGGAAATTATTTACTTTTCCGCTTTTAAAGCCATTTTAATAAATAATAATAAAGTTAAATTTTAGGATTTTTTAACGTACTTTAATTATCGACTTATTAATCTTTTATAAATAAAACGAACAAAGTTTTTATTACTAGTATATACGTTAACCTGATATAAATTTCCTTTACGGTAATGTTTAAACTTTTAAAAAAATTCGATAATACTTATATATTATTTATTATAAGTAATATATTTTAACTTAATTCATTTAATTTATAAAAATAATAACGATTAAGTATAATTAACCTTAATTATCTTAATATTTTATTATTACGTTTAATAAGCAATTTAAAGCGTTAGTTTATAATTTAACTAACCCGCTTATAACGTACATAGTTAATATTTATTCGTTAATAACGGTTTTTTAATTTTTTAAAAGGTTTTTTTTTAATATCTATTTAAACTTAAACTTTTTATTATTAAGTTTAATATAGCTACCGTAATTTTGTGAAAATATCGGATAAACTTTTAGTAATAATTAACGAGCTTAAAAAATGTTTTTAATTCTTTTACCATTATAAATACTCTTTATTCTTATATTATAGTAATATTTTAAAGGTTTATTTTTGTTAAAAAATAAGGTGGCTGGTAAATGATGTGGCTAGGACGCCCCACACCTATAGCTAGATATATAGAAGACACCCTCCCATATCCATGCAGTAAAACTTACTTAACTAACTAATTAATCAACTAATTATACACTCATAACCTATGTTTACTTTAACAGATTATAAGCCTGGAAAGCTTAATAATCTATCTTTACTCTTAGCTATTCTAATTTACCCCATTATGCATATTAAGACGCATTTTAAACAAGTTTGTCGCGCATTCCACTATATACGCCAAAAGTCCCCAACCCTCCAATCACAATCTCGATACGGATCATATTATGTACCTACTAAACCGTATTATATATATAATACGACGTAACTACCGGAAGAATTTACTTATTTCCTATATTAAACCCTATCGGATGGAAGCATTAAAAATCCTTATTTCGAATTTATAACTTTTTATTAAAAATAATTATCAAAAATTAACGAAATTAATATATCAAAATTATCTTTTAATCTTTTAATTTATTTAATTTATTCGAATTATTTCGATAATTATCTAATTAACGAAATTATTTAACGCGTAATTTAACGCTTAAATATCGTTAATAAAGTAATAACTTACCATAAAAATAACCGAAAATAATATAAATACCTTAAATTCTTTTTAATTTCGACCTTTTTTTAAATTACGATTTTTTAAATTTTCTAATAAAAAATTTTTTTTTACCTTATTTAAATATTTTCTGCATTTAACCTTTTTAATTTTTCCGAAAACGTTAAAAATATAATTTATAACTTTTTATACTTAATTAATTATTTATTATTATTAAGTCCTAATATTATCTTTATTATTTCCTTATTTACAAATTTTAACGAAATAAATTTATTTAATTTAAAAATTATTATTCGAAAATTAATTTCCGAATTAATTATATTTAACCTTAATTTCTTTTCGAATTTTTTACTAAACCTTTTATATTAAATTATTACGTCGGATTAACCGTTAAAAAATTTATTAAATAATATTTATATCCGTTTTTATAAATTAAAAATAAAATCGATTATTATATCCGACGTTAAAATTACCGTTAATATGTTTAAAAACGTAACGAAATTCAAATTACTTACGGAATAATTTAATTTTAAAAAATAATTAACGGATTATTTCTATATATAAAAATACGTTAAACTTTTCCTAAAAAAAACAAAACCGAAAATCCCGATATCGAAAATTTAACTGATTCCAAAAAATAAAAAAATAAAAATTTTGGCGTAATAAATAAAATAAAACTTTTAATTATATTTAATACCGATTCGGAAAAAACCTTAAGGAAAAAATTAAATTTTGTTTTTTTAAAAGTTTACCTTATAATATTATTATTTTCGTTTAAACGAAATTAAAAGAAAATATAAATTAAAGGAAAATATAATTTTTTAAAATTCTTTTTTTAATAAAAGATTATTTCGTTAATTATAAAAAAGTTAATTATTAACTTAATAATTAAGTTATAATAAATCCGTATTAATTTTACCGAATTCGATTTAATTTATATTATTTCGGAACTATATTTTATTAATAAATTTTTTTATATATTTAATAATAATTATATTACTTTTTTTACCACTTTTTTCCAAACTTATACTATTATCTTAAAACGTAATAACGCCGACAAAATTACCCAGGTTAGTACCACCTTTAAGGATACCTTATAATACGCTTTATAAAAAAACAAAATTAAAAGTATAACCAGATAATAACTATAAACGTTAATATATTAATTATTAATAAATAATATAATTAAAATTATAACTATAATTACGGTAATAATAATAAACGGAAAAATAACCTTAATATATACCTTTATATTTATTATAAGATAATAAAACGCAAAATAATTAATTACGTATTTAAAAAATACTTTTTTTAATATCCGGAAAAAATACCTGCTTAATAGTATAAAGGTAAATTAAAAAATAAAAAGTTACGTACTAACCAGATTTCTTTAAATAACTAAATACCAAAAATGGCAAACTTAACGGTTGCCGAAACGAAAGGGAAAAAGAATATAACCCCCTCGACGACTATAACCTTCCTAACCCTTAAGGATACCTTTAAAAAAGTACCGTAAATTATACCGTAACCCAATTTACTTTTATGCTTTTTCGGAATATTTTACTCGAAATTTTATCCGAAAGATTTTTTTAAATAATTTTACCATTTATTATTATTTTTATAAAATTTATTTCGTTAATTATTAAACTAATATTTAATAATTTACCCGTTAACTTTAATATAAAATAAAAGCTAAAAAAAATAAAATTTATAATATTATTAAAATCGAAAATAATAAAGCTAATAAAAAAATTTTAAAAAATATTAATATTAAATAATAATTATAATTAAACCAAATATTATAATAAGAAATTATTTACTGAATTATATCCTTATAAAAAACCTTTAATTTACGGAATTAATAAAAAAATTTTAACGGCCGAATACGAAAATATATTAACATTTAATACAGTAATTAATAACATACCCGAATGCGTAATTATTAACGACGCCATTTTTTGCTTAAATTTAAGGGCAAATTTAATATTTATCTTATAATTTGCTAAAAAAAAAACTAAATCTTTTTTTTAAATAAAATACCGCTTTCGGCGTTAAAAGGGATTATATATTCCTAACGGCTGCCAAATCGGCTGGCTTATATATAATGGACCAATTCGGTAACGACGTTAATACAACGGGTCTTAACATAACTTTTTATTCCTACTCCGTTTTCGACCTAGCCTTAAAAATTTAGCATAAACGCTTAAATGTTACAGTACAGGAACAGGGGTTCCTGTCTTGGAGAAACTGACCTCCGGAGCCTGGTGTGGGCTCCTAGCGGCTGATCCTCGGGTAAGGAAAGCTTCGCTTTCCCCGCGCCAAGATCAGAGTGATCTACTGGATCTACTGGATCTACTGGATCTACTGGATCTGCCCCAGATCACATAGATCCAGTAGATCACATAGATCCACGACACACTCGTTGAGTTCAGGGTGGGTATATAACGATCAGTTCCCTATGTAGATAGCACCTATTTAGTTTCGCTCTTTAGCTATCAATCTAAGTCTTCAATCAGAGGCAACTGTACCGTTCTCCGATTGAGGGAAGAGTCCGCAAATCTCTTTAACGAACACCCCATTCATTGTGCTATTGTTACCTGCAAATCAAGAACCCCCATTTCGGATACGGCTTATACCTCCAGGTGGATGTATGACAGGTTCGTTACATTAAAATACTTAGGTAATCGTAACCTACGTAAACTAATAAATATATCGATTAACATAAAACCATTTAACGAATACTATTTATGCAAACCCTGCATATAAAAACGCATGCATAAAAAACTATATAAGGGCAAAATCCGACGCGATACCTATAACCTGAAATCTTTATACCTTAACGAAATAAATATGCCATACCATATAATAGGCCATAAGGGATATACCGGATAATTCGGTATCGTTTACGACTATTTATAAATAGCATAAACTATCTTATTCCGATAACCCAAAAACTAGCTTATGGCATTTAAAATCTTTTTAAAAAAATAAAAAAAAAACCCGAACGACGTTACTATATAATAACTATCGATAAATTAAAAATATACCTTAATACTAAATTCCGAAACTTTTGCCATTAAAAAGGCATTCATATTTTTAATACCGTTATTAATTAATATTAATAAAACGGCATTATTAAAAATATTATTAAAAAATTATAAAAAAGAAAATAAAACCATATTAATCCAAACTAAAACAAATAATATGTTAAAAAAATACTAGCCTATTATCATTATTATTATAATATACTTAAAAAACAAATTACCTTATAACGCTTTTAATAAAACGTTTTATAAAGTTTAATATAAAAACGTTTCCGATCTGGTATACTTAAAAATAATAAAAATAAACGGTTACCTTATATTAAATAAAATAAAAAATATATTCTAAAAAAACCTAAAAACTTTACAAAATATTTAGGTATTAAGGCGATAAATTAATTAATTATACGGTTTTAAAACTAAATATTAATATAATTATTAAGGTTAATAACGTTTTTTTAAGAAAAAATATTTATATATTTTCTTTATTATAAACAAAAAATAAAAAACGCGGTTATTATTACCTTCCGAATAATTAAGTAAAGTTAAACGCCGCCTACTTAATACCTACCCGAAATTTTTATCCGGTACTTATTTATTAAAAGGTCCATAATTTAAAAAAAAATCTAAGCCTTAAATTATTACTAACGATAATATCAAAAACGTTACATAAAATAATAAATATACCAGATTTAAAAAATAATAACGATTTTCTTAATTAATATACCCTTACCGAAAATAACGACGATAACGTATTAATTATAATAAAAAATATATTAATTACGGTAAAGGATATATTTATTACGGCAAAAAATACGTTAATTATAATAAAAAATATACCGCCTATTAACGAACCCATAACCTATTACGGAAATCCACCGCCTAAAGCACCCCCAGGTTATAACCTACGATTACGAATTAAGCATAAATTATTTATACGTTACCAGCTTAAAACTAATTTAACGTTTTATTTCCTTTTAATAATATTAAAAGTAATCTTTATAATTATTAACTTAAAATCTCAAAATTATAATTATATTAAAAAAAACTTTTAATAATTAAAATAATAATAAATAATAAATAAGGAATATTAATCGTTAACTAATAATAATATCTAGATTTTTTATAATTTACCGACGGAACGGAAGTTTTTATTAAGTAAATAAATTTATAAAATTAAAAAAAAAACTTAATAACGAAATTATCCGTTATAAGGTACGTTAAATTATACGAAATTTCGAATAAATCGAAAAAATAAATTATATAAATATTTTTCTTTTAATAATAAAATTAATAAATTATAAAATTATCTTTACCCTTACCGTAACCTATAACCTAAAAATCAAATAAATAAATATAATTATTACCTTTTTTACGGAATAATTAACGAAAAAATTTACGTAAAATAATTACCCGGATTTAACGATAAAATAAATAAAGTTTGTAAATTAAATAAGATATTTTACGATTTAAAATAAACTTTTAAGGTTTAATATTATACGTTAATCATTTTTTTAAAAAATCTTAAAATTTTCGTTATTAAACTTTAATTTTAAAATATTCGTTAAAAATTATTTTTATATTACCGTTTACGTAAATAACCTTTTATTTATTAAACTTTTTTAAAAAAAATTACCGATTTAAAAAAAATGTTATTAAATAAATTCCAAATAATTAACTTTAAACCTTACTTATATTACCTTAAAATGGTTATTATATAAAACCATATTAATAAAACGATTTAATTAAATTAAAAAGTTTATTTTAAAAAATTTATTACGGACTTAAAATAATAAAAAACGTACGAAAACGTAATTTTTATTCAAATTACCAAAATCCCAAAATCCTTTAAAAATTACGAAACTAAATAAACCGACGGTAAATAATACGTAAAAATAATAAAAACTAAACCGAATATTACTTATGCCGTATTATACCTTAATTATTATATAAAAAAATCCTATTATTTATTACCTTAATATCGTTAAAAAGGTTTTACGTTATTTTAAAAAGTTTATCGATTTTAAACTTTTTTACCGAAACGAATTAAATAATTTTTAAAAATAAATAAACGTTAATTAAACAAATTATATATAATTACGTTATTTTACCGTAAAATATATATTTAATATTAATAACAAAATAATAAGCTAATCGTCGAAAAAATAACTTACCGTATTATTATTACTTTACGAAATTAAATATATAAAATAGGTTTAAATAACTAAAAAAGTTATTTAATTACGGAAATTATTAACGGAACTTAACGTTATTTACAACGAAATTACCGTTATAATAATTTACGAAAATAATTAAATAATATTAATATTAACAAAAAACTTATAATTTTACGTACGTATAAAATATATCGAAATATATTATTATTTCGTTCGGAAAAAATAAGTTACCGGAAAGGTAAATTTTCGGTATATATAAACCTTAAAATAAATAACGGACGGATTAACGAAATTATTATTTAAAAAACGCTTTTAAATATTTTAAAAAAACCTTAAATTTACGTTAAATTTAACTTTAAATACGAAATAAATAAAAAAACTTAAATAACATTTTAATATTAAAACGTTAAAAACTTAATTTCTTTTTAAATATATAATAATTATATTATTTAACATAATTAACTTTAATTATTTTAAACCATATAAATATTTATCCTTTAAAGGTATTAATTTTTTTAAACGTTTTTTATTATATTAACTAACTTTACCGGGATTAATATCCGGGATCTTATTTAGGGTCCCATCCGGACTCCATCCGGACGGCCGATATGGGCTATATCGAACTTATATAAAGATATTATAAATACCTACCGGCAGATATCTTCCTTATAATACGTTAAAAACATAATACCTTTAACGTTACTTATAGCTATTAATATATTATTATCGGACCTAATAATTTTAAGAAATAAAATTATAAAATTTTTATAATAATTTTAAAATTTAATAATTAACGATAATACTTTATATATTTATTTTAAACTTGTTTTTTTATAACGAATAAAACCGAATTAATTTAAAAAATTAACTATTTAATTTAAATTTTCGAAACCTTTTCGATAATTTTATAAAATTAAATCCAAAATATAATAAAAATACCTAAATAAAACTTTTTAACGTATTTAATAAATTATTAATTAATAACTAGTAAAAAAAAAAAGGATTAATACGTCTTTATCGTAACCATAATTAACGGAATAATTAAGGGCAAAAAGATACTTATATAAAATTACGACCCCGTATTAATAACTTCCAAAATAAATTAATAAAAACCCGTTTTATAAGGTAAATAACGTTTTTTTATAGATTATTTACGGAATAAACGATATATAACGAAAGCAAAAATCTGGTATAATACCGACGCCTTATTTAAAAAAAAATACTTATTATTTTTATAACGAAAACTTTAAAAATAGGTTATTATAAAAAACCTTAAATATTATATAAAATTAAAGGTATAAGTAAGAAAAGTTATAATATAGATAGCTATTTACGGGTTAATAATAAGTTAATCCCGGGTTGGAAAATTTAAGCCATTAGTATGGTTCGAATGGAAATATTGGAAAATAGGGTGGCTGGTAAATAAGGTGGCTGGGACGCCCCATACCTATAGCTAGATATATGAGAAACACCCTCCCATATCCATGCAGTAGAACTTACTCAACTAACTAATCAATCAACTGATTATGCACTCATAACCTGCGTCTACTTTAACAATTTTAATAGATTTTAAAATAATAATATGTTATAAAAGCTTTATCTTTTATATATAAAATATACTCTTTTTACGCTAACTAATAAGTTTATATCTTATAAACCTTAAAAAAAACCTTATAAAGATATTTTACATATTTTCTCTTTATTTTTGAATAGATAAAAATATTATAAATGTAATTTAATAACCATAATATTTAAATACTCCTTAAGTATATACTTAAGCATTTATTAACAGCTTATTAATATATTAAATTCGAAAGATATAATAAAATATTCGTAAAGTTCATATTTCGTTCTAAAAGCTATTTTTATTCCTACCTTATTTTAATACGTATTAAATTATAACCATTCTTAAGGTTTAAACTAATAAAATATTTCGCTATATAAAAGTGGTTCTTTGTTCATAAATTAAAATTAACGGCATTTTACTTTTAACTATAATATTATTAAGCACTTAATAATCGATAACTGAACGTAATTTTCCGTTTTCTTTTAATAATAATAAAATAAGATATCCGGCTAATAAAATAAAACGTTATATATAACCTTTTAAAAGTTTATCTCCGAGATACTTCTTTAACATTTATAGTTTTATTATATTAAACTTATAAACAGAATAAAGGTTAATTAATAACCTTTTTTTAAAGATTTTTTTCGTAATCTTATTCCTTATATTTTAATAATCACGTTGTGCATGTCTTTCGAAATAATAGTTTATCTTATCTAACTTCGTTTGAATAATAACGATAGGACGTTATATTTTTCTATAACACCTTTATTTCTTTTTCATCTTATACTTATAAAAGAATGAAACTTTTATCGTCTTTTTATGCTTATATTTATTGTTATTATTATCGAATATTAAACTATTTTGGTGTATTTTTTTTTATTCTCGTCGAGGTGATATTAAGTGAGTTTTACCTTATTAATTATTCAACCGATTAAAAGGTTATATTAGTATAACTATAAATTTTTAAGAATTCTGTGGAAATTCGTTATTTAATTTATGTTTTTAAGGAAAGTTTTACGATGCTTAATTTTATGGTTAATATTTCGTTATTATAATTAAATGCCTAATCTTTACATTTTTAATACTATAAGGTTTTTTATATTTTTATGTAACATTAATTGGTGGATTATTTCGAATGCAATATAGTTCTCTCCGGTAGTTTTGTAATTTTAAATGCGATAAACCAATACATTTTAATATATACTTTTAAAATAATACAGTTATTTCTAGTCTTTACTATTGAATATAATGCTTTTTTAAACTATTTGCCGGCTTTTCAAGGTTTTATTATTTTACGGCTTTTTTATAAGTAATATTTATCTTTTAAATAAGTTTTTAGCTCTGGAATACCTTTATAGTTTTATTAATTAAAAGTTTATAATAATTTTATTTATTATTCTTACCAGCGTAACTAATTTTTAAATAAAAAAAATATCTGGAAATTTGTTTTGAATATATATTTTACATTAAGATTTTTCTATTCCCTTTACAGCGCCTAATAGGAGGGGTTATACTATCTTATATCTTTTTTTTCTTTTTAATAAAACTTTTCATAAACATTAATGAAAAGTTTAAATTATTAAGAATCTTTTATAACATTTTATTAATTATATAATAAATACATTTAAGCTTTATTTTTTAATTATATTTTTAATAACAATATTTTAAATCTTCGTATAAATAATCTTTTTCTAATAATCTTTTTCTAATTAACTTATAGTTACCGTAATAGTGTTAATAATGTTTTTTATATACTATAAATTCGTAATTTCTTATACTGTCATTAATTCTTAAAATCTTTTTTTATGTAATTATAAAAATTAAATTCGTATTTCTACATTCGTACGGCTTATTCTTAAATATCTTATTCCTCTTCTTTAACTTTTAAAATAATAAACGCCTTTATAATTAAAAGCGTAAAAGTTTTGGAATCGGTCCGGCTATCCGGTTAATAAAATTTCGTTCTAACCTTAATATTTTTTAATTTATACGTTTATTTTTTTTTATTCGTACTGTTACTACCGCTTTTATTAAAAACGGAAAAATAATTTATTTTTATATACCTCTTTTATTTTTTATTTTCCTTTAATTATTAAGTTACCGCTAATCTTATAACGGTAATTTATTACCCTTTAATACTTATTTAAAGCAATTCTTTTAATCCTTTAAAATCCTTATTATATAACCCTGGGGGAATTATAATTACTTTTAACCATAATTATATTAATTAATATGTAAATGTTAATTGTATTATTTTAAGGCGGGTTTAAAGAATTAACGTTTAAACGCCCTATTATTACGTTTTAAACGTTTTATATTAAAAGACTTTTTATTATTTTGTTATAATTTTAATATATAAGAATATTAAGTCTTTATCGTTATATTACGCTGATCCTTATAAGCTTAAACACCGCCTTTTATAAAATAAAAGATGAATTGCAATTTTTAATTTAGTTAACATTAAAAACGTACATTTAAAAATAAATTATCCTTTTAGCTTTTATTATCTTTTATACTACTAACTATCGATTTTTATGACTTGTATAATATAGTTATCGAATTAGTTTCATAGTTTTATTTTTAATATTATCCTTTAAATTTTTTTTAAAAAAATTCAGTTATTATTTTTATTATTTATTTATCAGACATTAATCGTAAGGCTTTTAAATGTTATAACGTATTTAAACGCTGGTCCTCTTTATTATAAGTTAGAAATCTTTTATGCCGCGGCTTTTTTTGGTAGAAATTTCCGAAGTTAGTTTTAACTTTTCTTAAAGTTAATATAATACAAAAGAAAAGGTTTTTAATAAATTGTTCCTAGTTTTACTTTGTTTTAAAAAGTAATGTTATAAAACGGTTTGAATTAATTTCAGGGTATTTTCGATTAAAAAATGCCGCCACCGTAAGAATTTTATTAGTTTTATTAATAATTCTTTTGGAAACGAAAATAAAAACGCCCTTATATAAAAAAGCTTTAAGTATTATTTCTTTCATCGTAAACTTCGAAAACTTTAAACTTAGTTTTAATTATACCGGTGTGGATTTTAAAGCGTTAAATAATGGCTTTAAAATTTTTACTGTTAATTTAAAATTATTAAACCGTAAATTCGTAAATATTAAATAATATATTGGTGGCATAATATATTATTTAACATTTAACTGTATTATTAAATAAAAATTAATAACGTATAAGCGTTAATATTTAATTAGTTTGAAATATTATCTTATAATTTATATTATTAATAATATCCTAATAATTTAAAAAATAAGTTTTATTATTACTTATATTTATTAATAATAAATCAATCTTTTTATTTATATAATTATAATATTAAATATATTATATACGATTTAAATTATAAAAATAATAATAAAAAACATAAATTATAAACTAAACTTTTTTAAAGATAAAAAATCCTTTTAAATTTATTATACTTAATTATACGGTATCTCGTAAATCTGGGAAATTCTTTTTAATCCATGTAATTTATCCGGATTTATATTATGTAAACTTTTTACGTATCGGATAATTACAAGTCTTATTCCGACCGTCTGCCTGAATTAATAAGGTGTTAGTTCGTAATAATAATTAAATAATATTTAAAGCATTTAATTAATAATTCTCAATATATTAAATATTAAATATTAAATTAATACTGTAGAAACATAGATTTTAATTTTTTAACTGGCTATATAATACGAAGCCTAAGCTCTTATTAGTAGCATTTAATGCGGTTTAATAATATAATACATTTTTTAAATTTAACTTTATTATAAGTATTTTATTACATCATCTTTATATTTTATTCATTATAAAATTTAAACTATTTAATAATTCTCAAATCCTGTTTATTTAACATTATAATTTTCGGTCTTTTTTAGGTAATTTTTAAAATATTTCCGTTTTATAATAAATTATATTTAAAAGCTTATTTGTTATTAAGATTAAGAAGTATACTAGATTTAATCTTAAGATATTGCCTTCGACGAGGGCTATATAATAATATATAAATGCCCATTTAAAACCTTTTACTTAATTAAGAATATAATATTAAAGTATATATTCGAAGTTAAACGTTACGTTACAGAAAAGGTATGTGATTCGAAAGTTTGGTAGGGCGGGGACATCCTGCTTCGAAACCGCGATAATTGCAGGTCCGGGACTAACAATCGCATTTACGTGTATCGACGAAGGACTGAACGGGAGCCAAGTTGTTGAAACAGGACAACTCCATCAGAGAATCTTCATAACTCATCTACGTTATTCCCGTTATACGTTGGCCAACGGCCTCAATAGAAGCAGACTCATGGGATGGCTGCTGGTTGGCCCACCGCGTCCAGCCGCCTTCGGGTAGGGACCGCCTCCACGTAGCATTCTGCTGCTGTATATGCGCGTAATGAACTTGTGCACAAGAATGGTACCACCCACGACAGAGGCTCGGGAAAAACAAATGAAGATGGTCAGGATGAGGAAAACTGGAACCTCATATACAGGGGTAACGCCTCATTGATTGCGCCTGCAGGAATCCCTGCGTCCCGCTATCAGACTTCGAGCTCGTCAACCCCCCTCTTTCCCACCATTGACAGCCATGGCGACAACCGTAAAGGAGCATGAAACAATGTCGATTTACCCGCGGACGATAGATATCAAAGCTTCGTTGGATGCACACGGCGGTGATCCCTCGATAACCAACTCTGATCCTGCTAGAGGACGCAAGTTACCGAGAGGTGAGCAACAACCCTCGACTCTCTTAAGGGTTTCACGCCTAAACCATTATTCCCCTAGCTCTTCGAGACATATTTCTACGCCGTTCCTCCGACTGCCACTCCCACACAAGCCAGACTTCACCCATATTAAGTGCCAACAACGATCAACGGCCGCCGCAACTCCCCTCCCTGGGCTTGGATCATCCATTTCGGCTCTCCTTCACCAACTACAGAGCATACCCATCGTCCACTTCAATTTCGTCCGCACAATCCCATGGAAAGGGATTAACGCTGCAGTCAGACTCTGAACGGGAGTCCTTGAGCAGTCGTTACGGCGCTTTCGACGATGATGGGGTAATACGACTCTGCAACTGTCTACAGGTCACGGCATCGCTTCTCAACAAACTCAGTGACGAGAAAGTTCACGGCGACCTCACCCCTACAAGCGTGATGTTGAGGAACTTCCGAGACACCTTAGGGCTGTGCTCTACTATCACGAGCTGCAACTGGTGTACGTCTATGAGTGATAACACCATGTTGCTAGCCACGGTGGCATGTTACATGGGTAAAATCTGCAAGCGCGTCTCCGCACGCTACGAGAGCTTTCGAAGGGCCCACATTGAACGGCGCACTATTCCACCACCGCTAGCCGTGGAAAAAGCTGGGGATGGCCTCTCGTACCATGGTATCTCCAATGTGTGGTTTTCAACCTACCACGTACAGGACGATGCCGAACGCCTCCAAGTCTTAAGATCTATCATGTCCGTTCAAACGAAAGACTTCTGGGAACTGTTGACGATACTGAAGGGGAGGTCTGGGGAGAATAATGGGTCTTTGGTCATGCTTGCTGGGGCCGAGGCCGAGACGAGGAAGGCACGATTAGTTCTCGAGCAGAACCTTCCTGCTTGACAAGTTGTGATGCGGGACTCTTTAACTTGACACGGGTACAACGGAATCATTTCTACAAAAAGATGCGGTTTTTCCGCGCCACAACTTATAAGTACTTTATCAAATTCTGGTGATACTAACCGCTTGTTGGCAAGGGTGAATCAATTGATATTCGTGAATTCATGAGCGTCATGGCCGTTATGGTATTCTTCGGGATTCCAAAATCTCCCAGTAGGCTGACGACGTACCATGAGGATTCATCGCTAAACCATGTCCCATTTACCTATCTAGATGGACACACGTGGGTGATTGGACTGGGGACATGTAATGGGAAGACGGGAGACTGAGTGAACTTATTAGGGCAGAAGGCCAAGTTTGCGAGATTGTCCAATGACCCATTCCAAACCTCTTACTGCGGACCGAACCTCTGCGTCCTTGTTAGGAGGATGATGGCCTCCGCTATGCTCTGCCTTCCGCATCAAGCTCTGGTCAAACATGTCCCGCGCAATAAGAGACATGTCCCGCATGAACTCGGCATCTCGCTTCCCGTGCATGTGGAAAGTTGGAATCTTGATTTTCTCCCCCATCAGTTGAGGGAGAAGGAGTCTTGGGGTGTTGTCCACATGCTCCCTGCGTGTGTAGACATCCAAATCAATGTCAGGGAGGAGAGCTTGGCCGTCCCGAAGTGGCTTGATGACCCTTAGGATTGTCTCCCAGAGGAGGCGCTCTTCGGGGGTCAAAGACGACACGTCCGACAAGCCGCTCTGTTCAAGGTCATATCCACGCGCCGCTAGCCGCTCGATAACGTCCCTGGAGTAGTCTGAGTTGGGGGAGAACGCGCAGACGGAAGAGAAGAGCAGGGCAAAGCTGAATGGCATCCGGCCGTGATGTGTTTGCTGGTCGTAGATGTACGAGATGGCAGTAGCTGCGCCTTGACTGAACCCGACAACTCCATCGAACGGCCCCATCTCCTCCATAACAGCCTCCAGATGATCCAGGGCCTCCACCATCTCCCTGGTAGTGTAGCCTGTCGTATGAGAATAAAAGGGCCCATCGTACTCGCCGCCCATCCCTAAGAACCGCATAGCAACACTTAGTTTGATTCACTCAACAAGCAGTCAATAGAAGTCACGTACCGGGACCGCGTATAGATGCGGCGGGCCCATCTACAAAGACAAACTCGTAGCTTGGATCGGCAGCTTGTACGAAAGGCTCGAACTGGCTTTCGCAGATGCTGCCAGAGCTGCCGACGCCGTGAAGACACAGTAATCTCATCCTGAACGAAACGGAATAGTACCAGGAGACGATGTCGAGGAGCAGTCGTTGCGAATAGTAAGGACAGTAATTCTCCTAGCTAATACATGCTCTCTAGACAGTTGTCTGCCCTTTGGCTTTCATGGCCCAAAGTCATGCCAGGCCAGATCGGGCGTGCGCGGTATCAGTCAATTTGGCAACATTATGGATTACGGCAATTAGCTTCTTAGGCACTGAGGACGATTCGCACTGCTGCTCAATATCTCGGAATTTTAGGTCAGATCGTTGCTCAATATGGCATCTTACAGCGACGGGATTGCGGCGAAGTCCCCTTTTGGCACGGGCCGAGCTGGGGTGGACCGTTGACGCTGCTGCGTCCGGATCGGCATCCAGCCGGGAGGACGGGGTTGTGGGCCAGCATCGGGAAAACTACCGCTGTGCCGGTGCCGAAGGGCGGACAACGCCGACCTAGACGTTCGGTTGCTCAAACAGCTCAATTGCGAAGTACGAGCTCCTTTCAGTGGCGTTCTGTTGCGACAGCAATGGCATGAGTGACAAAATAGGCTGAGCCCTTGAGGGTAAAAGTGGTCTCGGTGCGAAACGGAAAATAGACTATCTTGCTACCAATCGACAACTGATAAGAGCTATAGCCCGTCAACTCTCAACCTCTTCTCTCAACCAAATATATCATGTCACAATAGACAAGGGGGGAAACTTTACTAATTACTCCTCGTTGTGTCACCTATTCACAATGGTCAGCGCGGACAAGCAAGAGCCTATCGCCATTGTTGGCGCCGCATGTCGCCTTTCCGGCCAAGTTTCGAACCTGGGAAGTCTATGGGACATGATCAGTAATGCCAAGACCGGGCATTGCAAAGTCCCTGCGGACCGCTGGGATGGGGAGCTCTTGCACCATCCAGACCCGGACAGGAAGGGCACCGTAAGTTACCTTTGCTCTTCGTTATGTGCCTCCGAGAGAAACGGCATGGTGGTTGACACTAGATTTACAGATGGCGGTTAAGCACGGCTACTTTCTTCAGCAAGACATCAGCCACTTCGATGCTCCTTTCTTCTCAACGACAGCGAAGGAGGCCGCGGCCATGGATCCCATGAAAAGGCTCCTTCTTGAGGTTAGCTATGAGTGTATTGAGAATGGTAAGATTTGAGAAACCATAAAAAACAAAACTTGGGGTGTTTAGCATACCTTCAGTTTCCGCTAATGAGGCTCTCTTTTATTCTCAGCCGGTATCCCTATGGAGAGCTTAGCCAACTCGCAGACTGGCTGCTACGTTGGCTGTATGACGAATGACTATGAACTACTCTCTGCACATGACACACAAGAGCTTGGCTATAGTGCAGCAACTGGCTTGAGCGAAGCCATGATTGCAAACCGAGTCTCGTGGTTCTTCGGACTCCGAGGACCCAGCTTAACCCTCGACACGGCCTGCTCTTCTAGTCTTTACGCCTTACATCTTGCTTGCCAAGCCCTCAAGCTGGGCGAAACCGAACAGGTATTTTGAGTTACCCTTATTACGCTGGAAACCTTCGTGCCTCTTGGTTAGTACTGACAGTAGGGCCACCTTGCCACTTTTAGGCCCTAGTCGCCGGTGTCAACTTAATTCTCTATCCCAACTGCATGGAGCAATTTTCCGGCATTCACATGCTTAGTCCCGAAGGCATGTCACACAGCTTCGACGACCGCGCTAACGGATACGGCCGAGGTGAGGGTATTGGCTGCTTGATTGTCAAGCGGCTTTCGGATGCTCTTCGGGATGGCGACACCATCCGTGCTGTGATCCGACACACTGGGGTAAACGCGGACGGCAAGACCCCTAGCATTACTCAGCCCAGCTCCGAGGCTCAGGCCGATCTGATCCAGCGGACTTATGCTGCTGCCGGGCTTCCTCTCACATCTACCGAGTACTTTGAGAGCCACGGCACTGGCACACCAGTCGGAGTGCGTTCCACTATCTTTGCCATTGGCAGTGCGTTCTAGTATTGATGATTTGCTCCCAGGACCCCATCGAGCTCAGCGCCATTGCTTCCACAATGGGAGCGGCCCGCGCCGCTGAAGGACTCGGACCCCTCTACGTCGGCAGCGTCAAGCCAAACGTCGGACACACCGAGGGCTGCTCTGGTCTTGCGGGCGTCTTCAAGGCCATTCTATGTTTAGAGAAAGGCATGCTCGTTCCGACGTATGACGTCCAGAGGGTGAACCCCAAGCTCACCCTGACGGAGTGGAACCTAACCCTTCCCTCACGGACCATGGAATGGCCCAGTAACGGCAAACGCCGTATCAGCGTCAACTCTTTCGGCTTCGGCGGCGCGAACGCCCATGTCATCATGGATGATGCGTATCACTATCTCAAGGACAGGGACCTCGTCGGGAACCACAACACCACCGTCTACGACGACGAAAGCTCCGATTCCGGTATCAGCATAGGTGTCTCTACCCCTTCCACTATCGAAACCGACAAACGCGAGGCCAAACAGCTTTTCGTCTTCAGTTCGAGGGACCAGGCCGGTCTCCAACGCCTAGCCCAAGTGTACCGTAATGACCTCGAAAGCAAGGCCAAGGAGGAGGATCTTCAGTATCTGTATAACCTCTCCTATACGCTTGCTGCGCGCCGCTCGCACCACGACTTCCGCTCCTTCGTTGTCGCCACGTCTCTCGCTGAACTATCCACGCAGCTCTCTAAACCCGTACCCAAGATTAAGCGGTCTTCGCGTCGCGACAAGAACCTCGTCTTCGTCTTCACGGGTCAAGGTGCCCAGTGGCCGGCCATGGGCATCCAGCTGCTCAGCCACCCTGTGTTTGAGCGCAGCGTTCGGGCTTCTCAGGAGTATCTCCAGACCCACGGCTGCGAGTGGAATGCCCTGGAAGAGCTCCGCAAGACCGATGATTCCAAGATTGGTCTCCCTGAATACAGTCAGACTTTATGCACGGTTCTCCAGGTCGCCCTTGTGGACCTGCTCCGGCACTGGAATATCGTGCCCAAGGCTACTATTGGCCACTCGAGCGGCGAAATCGCAGCCGCTTACGCTACATCCTACATCAGCCACTCGGACGCAGTCAAGGTTGCTTACGTGCGCGGAATTAGCTCCGCGAGCGTCGATAAGGACGGATCCATGATGGCCGCTGGTCTATCCCGTGAAGAGGCCCAAGAATACTTGGCTAAGGTCCCTGCCGGCTCGGCAGTCGTCGCCTGCGTCAACAGCCCTTCCAGCGTGACGCTATCTGGCGATACCGAGTCCATTAACATGCTCGAGGAGCTCATCTCGGCGGACAACAAGTTCGCGCGGAAGCTCAAGGTCAAGACGGCATATCACTCGCCTCACATGCAGGGTGTCGCACAGGGCTATCTGGAGCGCCTCGGCAAGCTCGACACCGTCGAGAACCCTCATGGAAGCACCATTATGTTCTCGTCCCTGACGGGCAAGCTCGTTACTCCGGGTGAGCTGAACGCCGAGTACTGGGTAGCCAACATGTGCAGCACCGTTGAGTTTGCTGGTGCTTTCTCGGCTCTCCTTTCCTCTACTTCGCAGCCCGCTGCGGGCGGCCGTGCCAAGGGCGTCCAGAGCCGCTGGGGAGGCTTCGTGGAGGTCGGTCCCCATGCGGCGCTCCAGGGCCCAGTGCAACAGATCGTTGCCGCCGCCAACAACCAGTCCGCCAAGGAGGTACCCTACGTCTCTGCCGTGATGCGTGGCAAGGATGCCAACGAGTCGGCGCTCACGGCGGCCGGTCAGCTTTGGGCTTCTGGCGTGGACGTTGACCTGTCCGCTGTCAACGGACTTATCTCCAGCTCGCCCGTAGCCCTGCGGCCTAAGGTGCTCACAGACCTACCGACGTACCCCTGGAACCACTCGAAGTCCTTCTGGCACGAAGCCTACGCGACTAGGGCAGTCCGCTTCCCGCTTGCCGCGAGAACTGACCTCCTCGGAATGCCCGAGGATCTCCAGAATCCTCTCGAGCCAAGATGGAAGAACTACCTCCGCATCTCCGAGAACCCTTGGATTGAAGACCACAAGATCACCGGAACGATCCTCTACCCTGCCGCGGGCATGCTGGTCATGGCCCTGGAGGGTGCATTGCAATTGGCCGATCCCTCTAAGAAGGTCGAAGGCTTCAGATTCCGCAATATCAGCTTTGCGCGTGGCCTTGTTGTTACCTCGGGCGACGATTTCCCCGTCGAGACGCGCCTAAGTCTCCTGCCGGCACACAAGCATCTTCCCAGCGATTTCCAGTTCACCGTATATACCAACACGGGTACTTCCTGGACTAAGCACTGCAGCGGTGCCGTGGCGCTTGAATACGTTCTCGAGGACAAGGAGATTGATGGGGCAGCAGTCAATCTCGTCTGGAATAAGCAGGTGGCCGAGTACAAGGATCTCTCGTCCGACCCCGAAGCCGAATCTCTCGAGGTCGATGACTTTTATGTCCAACTCGAGGCGAAGGGCATGGAGTACGGTCCTCTCTTCCGCAACGTGGTCTCGCTGGCATCCGTCGGTTCCAAGAAGGCCGTGTACGGCGCCATCCAGATTCCCGACACCCAGTCGGTCATGCCGGCCAACTTCGAGTACCCTCACATCATCCACCCGGCCACCATGGACGCCATTTTCCATCTCTTGCTCGCCACTGTCAATGACGGCCGACCTACGGAGGAAGCTGCCGTCCCCTACCATTTGGAGGACATGTTCGTTTCCGCCGAGCAGCCCCAAGAAGCTGGTACTCTGTTCCACGGCTACAGCCGCCTCACTTCTAAGACCCGGGCTGGTCGTGAGGTGATTTGCGACCTTGTAGTCTCGGACGAGGCTTTCTCGGCTCCTAGAATTGTTGCCCGGGGCTTTTCCTTGAGACAAGTTACTTCCGGGCAGGACTCGACCGCAACGGCCACGGACGAGTCGAAGGGAGTGAACAAGTGTGCCGTTGTCGAGCATACTGAAGACGTGGATTTCATCCGAACCGTTGACGACGTCACCAAGCTGTCCGGAGCCGCGGCCTGTCCTCTGGCGTCATGGCTGACCAGGCTCATCCACAAGAAAGCCCTTCCTCACGTGCTGCTCGTTGTCGACCACGACCAGTGGCAGAGCTCGAATTTGTTGCCTACTGTCCACAACCTCGTCGGTCAACGTCCGGGCTTCGGGAAGCTCACCACCCTGACAACGACTTCCGTTGTGGCTCGCAAGCTGCAGAAGCTTTGGACGGACTCGAAGCCGGTGGACATCAAGTTCTGGGACGTCCTCAACGACGAAGGACTTCCTACTGGGAACACTGTTTTCGACTTGGTCCTGGTTCTTGGCTCGCAAAGGATTGGGGAACGGTCCGCTGGGGTGTTCGCAACGCTCAAGCAAGCTCTTACCGGCGAGGGTCATCTGGTCGTTCGTGCCAGCGGGGGATGGCTGCGAGAATGGGCCGTCAAGAAGGCGGTCGAGAGCCTGGAGCTCCCTCGTCTCATCTCCATCCCTAGCGGCTCCGAGTCCTTTGACTACATTGCCTACAAAGCGGAGATCCCTGCGGTTACCGAGATGCCCTCGGAGATTTACTTCCTCCTTCCGACTCCAGCGTTTGACCGCATCTCGGCTCTCGCGGGCTCGGTCGAGGCTCTGTTTGCTGCTGCAAACGTCCCAGTCCGATTCACGACGCTCACGCTGGACAACGCCTCGAGCCTGGCCGGAAAGCACGTCATCTCCTTCCTCGAGATCGAGTCCCCGCTGATCTACTTTTGGAGCGCCGACGACCTCGCCGCGTTCAGGATCCTGGTCTCCGCCGCCAAGCACGTCCTCTGGATCACCCGTGGAAGTTTGCTCGAGTCGTGGGCCGCAGGTGTTGAATTCTCTCCCGCTCAGGGTCTTCTCCGTGTCATGAGAAACGAGTACCCCCTTTCGACCCTGCCTTACCTCGACCTCTCCACTGCCTTCGATCTGACCGGCTCCACGAGCGCCCAGCTAGTCCTGGACGTCTGGAATGCTTCTCTGGCCGAGTCAGCCGAGATGGAGTACGCCGAATTACGAGGCTCAATCTACATTCCGCGAGCGGTCGAGTACGCCGGCCTGGATAATGATCTGCAACTCTCCAACGGCACCGCCAAGCCTGTCCGCCGCCCTGTCCGCAGCTCCAAGAAGCCGTTGGAGCTGTCTGCCATGGTCGGAGAGGGCGACTACCTCTGGACCGAGGACGAGTCGGCAGCTCGTGTTCTTGAGCCCAACGAGGTCGAGGTCGAGGTGGAATTCGTCGGCCTGGAATGGCTCCATCTGTCTTCTAAGGCAAGCCTCGACAATGACGAAGAAGATGGCGTTGCGCTACCGAAGCGAGCTCGCGAAGCTGTCGGTATCGTCACTCGCCGCGGAGATAACGTGACATCCGTGGCTCCTGGTCAGCGCGTGGTCGTCTTCAACACGGCGGCGGCCAAAACCCATGTGCGCCAAGACGAGGCCCTCGTCGCCGCTGCCCCAGAGAATCTGCTGCCCGAGGAGGTCGCTGCTTTGCCCTGCGCCCTTGTTGCCGCCCGCTACGCCCTAGAGTTGGCGACTCTCAACCGCGGTCAAACCGTCCTGATTCATGACGCCGCTGGTGTTCTCGGACAAGCCGTCCTGCAAGTCTCGCAGGCAGTGGGCGCCGAGGCTTTTGCATTGGTCGAGACCAAGGCACAGAAATACACTCTCGTGGAGAAGTACGGAGTTCCGGCTGCCCGTGTCTTTGACTCCCAGAGTCGATGTTTCGCTGCTGCCGTCCAAGAGGCTACCGAAGGCCGTGGCGTTGATGTCGTGATTGCCAGCCAGCCCGGCCCCGCGGTGCTTCCGTCGCTCGACGTCTTGGGTGATTTCGGATACGTCTTCGACTTCGGAGCCGGTGGTGCCGACGCGCCATCCATCGTCCTCCCGCCGTCCAAGCTCAACGCGTCGCTTATCCGCGTCGACATTGACCGGCTCCTCCGGAACAAGCCTCATTTGGCAACGAAGCTCTTCCGTGATGCTTTCAGTGGATCCGTAGTCCCCATCTATCCCACGCAGGTATTTTCCGTCGCCGATGCACGCCAGGCCGTGAATGCTCTCAAGACACAGAAGCACGTCGCCGTCGTGCTCTCCATCACCATCGATGCCCCGGTTTTGACCTTACCTCCGCCTGTCGATAAGCTGGCCCTCGATCCCAACGGAACCTACGTCCTTGCCGGTGGATTGGGCGCGCTAGGCTTGAAAATCGCCACCATGATGGTCGAGCACGGAGCCAAGCATCTCGTGTTTCTTTCCCGCTCCGGAGGCTCCAAGAACGAGAACGACTTGGAGGACTTCCGCAGCCAGGGGGTTCTCGCCGAAGCGTTCAAGTGCGACGTCAACGACGCCGCCAGTGTTGGGCAAGTATTCAGCAAGCTCAAGGGGGAGAACCGAACCGTGAAGGGTATCGTCCAATGCGCCATGGTCCTCGAGGTAAGATATTACTCCCCTTACTTATTGCATCACCTCACTACGATACTTCATCTGCCGGGGTTTATAAACTAACAATCTTGAACCACCTTTTAACAGGACGCCATCTTCGACAACATGGACCACGAAAAGTGGACTCGAGCTTTCACCCCCAAGACGCGCGGGTCCCGCCACCTCCTGGGGCAGCTCACCCCGGAGGGTAACCCGTTCTTCATCCTCCTATCCTCCATCACGGGCATCATCGGCAATACGGCGCAAGCGAACTACGCCTCGGGCAACACCTTCGAAGACGCCCTCGCCAACCACGCGGCGCGGCACAAGGGCATCGCCGCCACCAGCATCGATGTCGGTCTCGTGGCCGACTCGTCGCACTTCACCGCAACGGGCGGCTTCGGTAACCTCAAGGACTACCTGCACCGGTACCAGCATGGCTGGGTCGGCCTGCAATGCACCCTGGAGGAGCTCAGCGTTGCCCTGCAAGCCGTCATGCGCGGCAAGACGGCCGACGGGTGCGCCGTGCCACCTCAGTTCGTCCTCGGCCTTGGCGACAACATCGTCCGGTCCGAGAACGGCAGCGGCTCCGCCTACACCCGCGATTGCAAGTTCGTCCTGCGCGTGGTCAGCCCGGAAGGGGATGGCGCGGATCAGGATGGCGTAGGAGTGGAGGGTCTGAACGTGACCGAGAAGCTGAAGCAGGCGACTTCGCTTGCTGAAGCGGCTACCGCTGTGGAACTCGTCTTCAAGACGCAGGTTGCCGCTGCGCTAGGTGTCGAAGTGGACGAAGTAGATGGTCAGAGGCCGCTGCCTGAGCTTGGGGGTACGTTTTTTCTCTTTGCTCCTACTCTCTAGACTTTGCCCTTGATTCCAAGGTCCTCATGCGAAGAATCGTGCTAACAACCTTTTCGCAGTCGACTCGCTCAAGGGCGTTGAAATGCGCAACAGGGTGCTTAAGGACATGCAGAGCGACATTTCCGTGTTCGAGCTGCTGAGCGCCACTCCTCTGACAGATATTGCTGCCAAAATTGCTTCGAGGAGCGCTCTGGTCAAGGTGGAAGTCAGCAAGGCTGAGTAGAGGGAAAAGGCGAATAAAAAAGAAGGTATGGCAGATGAGTGGAAGGCATAGAACGTGACTTGGGAGGTCTCCCGGCGTGCTATTAGTTGCTGGACTAAAGGGGTATGACGATCCACACCACTTGTGTATATATAGATGTGTAGTTCCCAATCCTCAAGGCTGGTCACCTAGTATGGAATCCAACGGGTATTCAACCTATCTTTGACATTAGTCCCCTGTGCGGATTTGAATTTGTTGTCTTCGTAGTTGTGACCATGTCGATTCTAGAGAGAAATGGTTAGATTCAGACCATGATCTTGTCTTTAGACCAATGTACGAAACCCCCAGTCGCAGCAGGCTCTACCTCTGTTACCCTCGGCTCGGTCAAGACCAACTTGCTCCGCCAATTTCCGATAGCAGTGGTCACGACCGTCATGTCAATAGTCAAGCTAGCGGAAAATATAGTGTAATCGACGTAGGGCATCAGCACATGGGAGAGGCGGGACGGATGAACTCCGCGAACAAAGTTTGTGCTTCAACCCGCCGGCTCGAACGGAATCGGCTAAGGGTATTCTTATCGATATGTAGTATGTCATAGTTCAAAAAGAGTTCGCGAGCATTTCTTCTTTAGATATAGTCTTCGACCATCCCTCCAGATCCTGGTTTCTATACCTAGTAGTAACTAACCCGCCATGATCTTCTCAGAGGCCGAGGCTGCATCCCCGAAAGCTTTCCATAGAACGTTATCCAAAAACATCCTCAGATCTTAAGGCTGGTTGTCCCCTTTGGAATTACGGGGGGATACAAGAAGACGCTCTTCTCATGCTCCAGCGTCCTGTTAAATCTCCAGTAGATGTAAACGAGGATAGACAGACCAGCAGAGCCCGCCAAAAATAGTCCGACTAGGAAGGCGAACGTCCCATCGGCCTCCTGTGCGGCCTGGAGAGAAGGGAGACTAAGGCTGGGCAGCGCGGCGATTAAACGGGGCCCCTCCTTAACCAGCGCTGGGAGAACGGAGCCGACCGCCAGCGCGAGTAGGAGAGTGACGGGGCGGATCCAGGCGCGGACGTCGCCTCCATCGGACTTGGCGGTGGATCCGGTCGGCTTTCGCGGGGGAGATGGTAACGGGTTGACTTTTGGCGGAGGCGCAAACTCTTCAACCTCACTTCCTTCTAATTTTCCTACTTGGAACTTGGCCATGGTGGCGATGGCGCCGGCCGTGTGGCCCGCGTATTCGAAAGACTCGGTGGCATCTGTACCAGCGGTGTCCTTCAAAACGTCAATGCCGCCAGGGTGGTCCGAGGCAAAGCCGGTCAGATCGTATACTATTCAATCAAGTCAGCTCAATGCAACGAAGAACAAGAGAGGAGACAGGGAGCAAAATCTGGAGGCTTGCCCTTGCCATGCACCGCAACCCATAGGCTTTGAACATCCTTGTGTTCGCCTAGCTGGGCGAGTGTGATAATAGCGTTCTTCTTGAAATTTGTCGTAGTAGTGGTTGTTACGGACGCAGACATGGTTCACGACGGTATCAGCCGGGCGGAATTTTCTGAAAGATGGTTGAAGGGCTGTTCGAGGTTTACCCTAGCGGGAAAGACTCATAATATGAACGGAAGACGACATAGAGCTATGAGCCGGTAGCTACCAAAAGGCTAGGGTAATTCCAAAGAGTCTTGCATTCGTCCAAACCGAAAATATCCAATCGAATGAATGAGAAAAAGGTCTCTATACCTCCGGCCGACAGACCATGATCCTCTCCTCTGTTCATCCGGGCTCCGGAGAGCCATCTTGACAAGCACGGAAACGGACAGACTTGGAGCTTATCCGTTGAGAAAGCCGTGTTTTGGAGCATTCAGAAAACACGTTCGGCAATATCCGGCTCTCAGAACATGACATGCTCGTGCGGCTTCGGTGTTACTACTGCTGACTAATCCCCGACGTGCACCACGCGGCGTTGGTCCCGATTTGGCACGGCCCGCCAGGGGTTGGTCAAATCTGGTAGACGTATGTACCTTAGGTAGACTGTCGATTTGAATTGGAGTGTCGCCCCCTACAAGTTGGTGTCAGCTAGCAGGGGGTGGGTTAGTGTCAGATATAGGGGTCATCAGTGATGTTGCATTGCATAATTAGTTGCAGGCGCTTTAGAACGCGTACTGCACTTTAAGGTAATCTGTCCACGGAACATATACGGTCCGATCAGAGGGAGCCTTTCCGTATATAGAATGCTAACGCACCCCTGCTAGCTGACAGTTAGTACCCCATATACGGAAAGACTCCTTCTGATCGGAATATATATATTCCGTGGCTAGATTACTTTAAAGATTAGTACGCGTTACGAAAACGTACGTAACTAGCCATTTAATATAACATAATTAAAATTTCTTATATTTAATAGTAAAAAGTTTTATTTATTTATTTCGTATCGTTATTAATTAATTAATTATTATTAAAAAGATATAAGTTATATATATAACGGTTAACTGGCTTAACTAACTATTAAACCCTAATCGTACGGTTTATATTAGCAATAGTACTATAAGAAATTAAGTAATAAACTAAAGGTATAATTACGTTTGGTAATAATAGATGTTAAAGGTAATTTGGGTAATTAAGTTATATTATAAGTTGGTATTATTTAAATTATAAGAAAATAATAAACGTATATATATTATTTTTGGTTTAAGATATTTAAATAACTTAAACCTTTAAGTTCGTTAAAACTTTTAAGCCCGTTATAAATTTAAGGGGCTTAAAACGTTAAAGTTTTTAAAACCTTTAAGCCCGTTACGTAACCTTAAACTTACGCCGGAAATAAATTTTAAGCTTTCCGATCGTTTGTTTTTGGGCTAAGTTTTTAAGTTATAATACGATTTTTTCCTTTTAGGATTTTTGCTTTTAAAAATTAATTTATTTATCGTATTTATCTGGTAAATAATTTCCTTTTTTATATATTATTTTTAAATTATTTTGGTTATTATATTTAACCGTATTAAAAAATAAAGATTTTTTAAACGTAATAATATTTTAATTTAATCGAAACGGATTAAAACTTTTAGTTTTATTATATCCTTTTATGTTTCGTATTTTTATTATAAATTTAAAGGAGGGATTTATAAGGCTTATTTTGATTTTAGAAAGTATTTTCGTTATATCGAATATAATAATTTTTATGATTTATTTAATCTTTTTATTTTTAAGTACTAACGATTTCTGGATAAGAAAAAACGGCTGAAACGTAAAAAGGAATAAGCGCGAAAGGTTTTTCGTTTTACCGTTAATAAGTTGGACCGTTTTTAAAAATAACGTAAGGTTTTATGCCGTTACGGGATTAAAATGTTACGTCGTGGTATTCGGGGTACGGAGGCGATGGAGGAGTTTGAACGATTAGAAAAAGCGTAACAGTAGCTGGAAACCGAACTGGCCGTTTCCGTACAGATCGTTTCTTTTGCTAATTGGTTGTTAAATTAGGATGTACTTAATCCTAACGTTTCCGGTATTGCTAGTAAAAGTTTTTCAGTAGGCGTTAGGTTTCCGTAAGGTTTTTTATAAGTTCCTATATACTCTTTAATTCCGGATAGTTTTTTTATTTAATTAAATATTACCTTTTTCCGTTTTTTTTTTTGGTTCCGAAAATTTTTTCGATTTCTTATATTAATACGTTTTTTATTACTTTCTTTTTTTATCCTATATTAACTTAAATTATATCCGTTGCTGATTTTAATAAGGAAATATGGAAAACGGGGTAAAACTTAACTTTAGGAAGTAATTCCAGTTGGTAATTATTTTTTAAAAATTTTTTTACGACCTTATATGGTCCGATATATTTAAAATCGAATTTTTTGTTTGGTTATTTAATTTAGATATTTTTGGTAATTAAGTAAATTATTTTTCCTTTTTGGAAAATTAGTTTTTTTAATTTTTTTTGGTTATAATACTTTTGTATTTAAATATATACGAATTTAAGTTTTATTTTTATTTTTACGTATAACCGTTTAAGTTATTTTAAAATAAAAATTATTTTAATATTAATTGGCCTTTTTTTTTATAAATTTCGGTAAGTTTTTGGCATAAAGCCGAAATTAACGTTAGTTAATATTATTTTAATACTTTCGTAATAATTTATATTATAAATTAATTAAGTTATTAGTAATTTTTTAACCTAATTATTCTGTTCGTAGTTAATATAATACTGTAAGTAAGTTTCGAACGTTTAATTAATTCTTTTTATTTGGTTATCCGTTTATAATTTAAAAACGTTTAAAAGCTTATAATTTAGGCCTAATTATATTATAAGGTTTTGTTAAAATTTTAAAGTAAATATAATATCTTTATCGGATATAATCTTTATTAAAAATCCGTATATGTTAATAAGGTATTTTAAAAAAATATACGTTAATTATTTTATATTTATATTTTTGTTAAATAATAAAAAATAAAAAAATTTTATAAATCGGTTTATAATTATAAAAATATTATCGTAATAAATATTTATTACTGGGTTTTTTGATAATAATAATTTGGTAATAAAATCGAAGGTAATTAAATCTTATAATTATTTTGCGATTAATAATAATTATAATTTTCCGTATGGTTTATAATATCGTACCTTAGCCTTATTATATAGGTTATATTTTTGCAAGATTTTTTTTATTATTAATTTTATTTTGGGGAAATAATATGTACGTTATAACTATTTTAAGGTTTTATAAATTCCGGGGTGTCCGTATAATTAATATTTATATATTTTACGTATTAATTTTTTTTGGTATTTTTTTGGTATTTAGGTTTTGTTAATTTTTTTTTTTTTGATAATTAATCGTTATATTATCGGATTTGTTAATATAAATTAAGTATTGTTTTTTTAATTGTTGTAATTTGTTATATTTTTATATATTTTTTTTTCGTTAAGTTAAATATTTAGTAAAAAATTTTAAGGATTTTTTTTTTTAAGTTTGGTCGTTTATTAAAAGCGTTTATTTTGCCGTTTTTTAACCTTTTTTTATAAATAATAACGAAATTAAATTCCGAAAAATATTTTACGTAACGGAATTATCGTTTTATTAATTTTTGGGTAATAATAAATCGGATAAAGTTTTTATAGTTTATATATACCTTAATTTAATATAGGTTTTTTTTAAGGTAATATTTAAATTTTTTAAAGGCGTTAATAATAATTAGAAATTTTTTATTTAAAATGGTATAATTTAATTTAGTTTTTTTTAATTTATAAGAATAAAAGATAATAAAGTATAGGTTATTTTAATTATTTTTATGTCCGGTTATTACGTTTAATATATAATTCGAAGTATCGGTTTTTAATTTTACGGGATAATTCGGGTCGTATATAATTAATATTAGTTTATTAATAATTACGTTTTTAATTTTTTGAAAGGTTTTTTTTATTTCGGTTATTTATTAAAATTTTTTTTTTTTTTAGTTAAATTAGATAAAGGTATTACGATTTTGTTAAAATTATAAATAAATTTCCGGTAATAATTAACGAATTTAAGGAAAGTTTAGATTTCGGTAATTATAATAGGTGCTTTTTATTTTTAGATTATTATTATTTTTTTAAGGTTTATTTTAATATATTCCGGAATAATAACGTATTTTAAGTATAATATTTTTTATTTATAAAATTTGTTTTTTTTGGCGTTAATTAAAAGGTTAACGTTTTGTAAAATTTAAAGAATTTTATGGACGTATTTTTCGTATTTTTTTTTGAATTTAAATAAATAAAAATATTATCGAAATAATAAATAATAAAAACGTTAAAGTATTTACGTAATACGTAATTAATTATTTTCTGGAACGTTACGGGTACGTTAATAAATTTAAAAAGTATTATTAAATATTTATATAATCCGTATTTGGTTTTAAAAGTTATTTTTTATTCGTTTTTTAATTTGATACGAATTAAATTATATTTATTTCGTAAATTTAAGGTAATAAATTATTTAGTTTTTTAAAGGCGATTTTTTATTTTAATAATTAAGGGTAAAAGTATACGGTTTTTAATAATAATATCGTTTAGTTATTTGTAATTAATTATTAATCGTAATTTTTTATTTTTTTTTGGTACGAAAAATATAGGATATTTTGTTAGTAATTTAAAACGTTTAATATATTTTTTACGTAATTTATTTTCGAAATATTTTCGTAATGCGTATAATTTTTGTTAATTTAGGTTATATATAAGATAAAAGGTAATTATTTTGTTATCTTTTAAAATTATTTCGTAATTTTATTTATTATGTTTTAATAATTTTGTTTCGATTTAGTTTTTAAAAAGTTTTTCGTATTTGCGGTATTATAATGGTATTTTAGTTATTATTTTTGGTTTTTAGGGCTGGTGTTATAAATCGTTATTTATTTCGTATAGCCGTATTTTAATTATAATAATAATATATCGTATATATTTGTTTCGCCCTTTTTTTTATATGTATCGTATTTTTTTAGGTGGTAAGGTTTTTATCGTATTCTTATGCCTGTATTTGTTATCGTTATTATTAATTAAGTAATAAGATTTTTTTTTTAAGTTTTTTTTATTAATAAAAAATAAAACGAATTTTATTTAGTTAGTTTTTTAATTAATTAAAGGGTTATATTAATATAATTATTTTTTGCCGAGGATTATATCGTAATTTCGTATTAAGATAATATCGAAATTAATAATTTATTTTCGTTTTTAAATATAAATTTTAAAATAATTAATTTTGCGGTTAACTTATCCGTTATTATAAGTAAATTTGGTATTTTCGGCATTTTTAATTTTATAAGGTTTAATTTTATTATTTTATAATAAACGTAATTTGTTAATTATTTTCGGTTTAATATAATTTGGGTTAATTTTATAATTTATTATAACGGTATATTATTTTTTTTCGATTTATATTTTAATTATAATAAAAAAAATTTTTATCCTTTTTACTGTCGTATATAAAGTTTTTTTAAGGGGCGTATATTAGTTTTTTTTGTTTTTATTAATTTATAGTTTTTTTATAGGTAACTTTTTTTTTTTAAAGGTTATATTTATAATTGTTTTAATTATTTTTTTTGTCGGCATAATTAAGCTTTTAATTTAAGGATTTTTTTTTTATATCGTTTAATTTAATTTTTTAAGTTAATAATTTATTTTTTAAAGATTTTAACTTTTTTTAATTAATTTATTATTATAACTTATTTTTCGTTTATCGTTATTATTAGTTAGTTTTAATATTTTTATCGTTTTTAATATTAGGTATGGTATTAAATTATTTCGGTTAATCGTTCGTTAATTTTTTTTTATACCTTTTTTTTTTATTTTGGTTTTTAGTATAATTTTTATAAAAATAAAGGTTATTTAATATTTCGTTTTAAGTTTTTATTACCGTTTGGTAAATTTATTTTTTTTATGTTTTGTGGTTATATTATTCGTAATAATATATAAGGTTTTGTTTGGGGTAATTTTTTTTTTGGTTAATTTTTTTTGGCCGTAAGTAAATCGATAATATTTTGGATAATTTAAGTACGTAAATATTTATATTATTTTTAATTTTTAAAATCGTTTTTTATTTACGTATGGAAATTAAATTTTTATTTATATATACGTATAAATTATTATTAAATATATTTTTGTTATTTTTCGTATTATAAGTAATAAGTTTTTTTATAATAGATAACGTATAATTTTTTATACCGATCGGATTTTTTTGGATATAAGGTTTTATTTTAACTTTAGTATTTTTTAATTTATTTATTTAATTTTTATTATTTTTATCGTTATTATTTTTTCCGTTACGTACGAAATATTAATTTTTCCGGTATAAATTTTTTTTATTTTTTATATTTTTATAATTATTAGGTAATTATTAATTTAATTATCGTAATACGTTATCGGATAATTACGGTTTAGGAAAATGTTTTAATTTTTCGTAATTTTTTTCGTATTTTTGGAAATAAATTAAGGTTTTTTTTTTTCCGGATTATGCCGAAAATAATAGCCTTTTTTTTTCTTAGTTATTTTTTAAGTACCGGGGTTTAACCGTTATATTATTATTTTTTAAAGGTTTTATATTAACTTTTTATGTAACTTATTTTGTTATAATTATAATATTTAATTTGGTTTTAATTTTTTTTCTGGACGGTTTTTAATTTTATAAATTTTGGTACCGTTTTATAAGTAATAAAAGGTATATTACGCTTTTTATTTTAATTAGTTTTTGTAAATTTAGGTTTAAAAATAAATTATTTTTTTCGTTTTTGTCGTCGTTTATATTATCGGTTATTAATTTTAATTATTTTTATAATATATTTATTTAAAGTAATAAAGTACGTTATTTTAATAATTTCGTTTTTAACGTTATTTTTTAAATTTTTATAAAAAATATTAATTAAATTATCGTTTTTTTCGTTTATTTATTTTGTTTTAATTATAAGGTTTTTAAACGTTATTACGTATTTGGACGTTAATTTTTTTTGTTTTAAATCGAATATTTTTTATATAATAGTTTTTTTTTTATCTAGGTTTCCGAAATTAATTTTTAATTTTTTTTTAAAATTAATATAATATTAAAAAAAGGTTTTAATAATTTGTTATTGGTCCGATTTTTTATTTTTTAGGTAATTTTATAAGGTAAGTTTAAATTAATTTAAGGCGTTTTTTTTAAAGAACGTTATAACCGTAAAGATTTTATTAGTTTTATTAATAATATTTTCGAAACGGAGGTAAATACGTACCTGGGTAAGGAAATTTTATACGTTATTTTTTCCGTCGTAAAGTTCGGGTTTTTTAAGCTTAATTTTAATTTCGTTAATTCGGATGGTATTAATTTAAATTTTAAAACGTTAAATAACTTTTTCGAACTTTTTAATCGTATTTTTATATTATTATATAATAAGTTTTTAGATATTATTTAATATATTAACGGTATAATATATTATTTAAAGTTTAATTATATTATTAAATAAAAATTTATAACGTATAACGATTAATTAATTTAATTAATTATTAAATTTTAATCGTACGGTTTATATTAATAATAATATTATAAAAAATTAAGTAATAAATTAAAAATATAATTATATTTAATAATAATAAATATTAAAGGTAATTTAAGTAATTAAGTTATATTATAAGTTGGTATTATTTAAATTATAAGAAAATAATAAACGTATATATATTACTTTTGGCTTAAGGTATTTAAATGGCTTAAACTTTTAAGTTCGTTAAGATTTTTAAGCCCGTCATAGGTTTAAAGGGTTTAAAGCGTTAAAGTTTTTAAAACCTTTAAGCCCGTTACGTAACCCTGGATTTATGCCGGAGATAAGTTTCAAGCTTTCCGACCGTTTATCTTTGGGCCAAGCCCTTAGGTTATAATAATATATTAATAATAATTAAATATATTTTTTAATAATAATAATAACGATTATATTATTAACGTTCTTAATTATTTATTAAAAACTTAAAAATTAAGATCGCTTTAAAAATAAATTTTAATTTAAAACGTAAACGTTTAAGATATAAAGTTATTTCGATCTTAATTAAAAGAATATATAACTTATTAAATATTTAAAATCCGATATAATTTTTTCTTAATTTTTTTAAACGACCTAAATAAGGTAAGTAACCAGTTTATCCTCCGAAATTATATAGTTGAAAAAGTTGATTAAACGGATTTATTAATAAATATGTTTAAAATAACGATAATAAGTACATAAATTCATGTTTTTTTTTAATAATTAGAAAAGATCTTTTTAAAAAAGGTACGAAAATAATATGTTAAACTGGTTAAATATAATAACGTATAAAATAACGGGGTTTTAATTAATACTTAACGGAAATATTATAAATAATTAAAATAAATTTCGAAACTAATAAAAGTTAACAAATAAATTATAAATAACAAAAAGATATAACTTGAAAATAACGATATAATATATTAAAAACGAGAATAACCATCGTATAAGTTAACGATTTATAGATAATAATAACTTTTATTATCTGAATTTAAAAAGAAATTTTTAAATAATAATATATCCGAAATTAATAACGGTTCATTCTTAAACTATTAAAATATAAATTATTTATGATTTACGTTTAAAAACGTTAAAATAACGTTGTTAACATTTTACGGAATACTTTAAAAAATCAATTAAAACGATTTTAATTAGGAAAACTCAAGGATGTTAATTTTTAACAGTAAACAAGAATATTAAGCTATAAATTAAAATGAAATAATAATAACGGTTTTTATTAGGACCGAGACGGTAATAAACGAAAATGTTAAAAGTTAAATATATAACGTACTTTTTATAAAACTCACTTAAATCTTATTATATATTACCTTAATATTATTATATATTTTTTTAAATAAAGCCTTAGTAAATTTCCGTTCTAATAATAAGATAATAATATACGTTAAACGCCGGATTTCCGCCGATTTATTGCTGAAAGAAAATTTTAATTAATTAAAAAAAAGGATTCTCGAGAAACGTAAAACGAATTTTAACGTACTTTTTAATTTTTAATTAAAATAATTTAATAATATCCCATTTTACATGGTAAAAATATATCTATATTATATTTAAAATTTATAATATATACTTTTAATTTCCGGAGAAAAGTTTTAAATTATAAAATAACGATTTTAAATAATGGAATATTCGTACAAAAATAGAGTTTCTGATTAAATGATATAAAAGGTAAACATATTAATCTGAAAAACTTAAAGGCTTAAAGGCTTAAAGGCTTAAAAACGTTCCGTTTATAAATCGTAATTTATTACGAAATCTTGGCAAATAGTTTATTATTATTTCAATAATTCCGGAAAACAATTTATTAATAAGATAATAAAGGAATTAATAATTATATTCGAAGTAAATATAATTATATAACTATTCCGTTAATAAATAGATTAAATTTATTTATTATCGAAAATATTAAAGTAATAATATTTCGTATAATCTTAGTTATTTATAAACGAAAAAATCGTTATATAAAATTAACGGTATTATGTAGTACCTATAATTAGATTATTTAAGCCTAAAGATAATTATTTAATTATATTTTTACGCGAAGAAATTCGATTAAAAATTTTTTATGATAACTAAGTATTAAGTATATAATAAAGTAAAGGTTAAAAGGCAAATACCGCATGAACCAAAGAAAATATTCCAATTAAGATAAGAAATTAATATCGATTTTGTACCCTTTAAAGGAAATCTCAAAAGAAATTTATTATATTTACTACTAGTAAATATTTAAGGCTTATTTAAAGTATTTGTTTTGAAAAATAAAAAATATATATATTAATTAAAACATTCTGATATTTTTAAAGCATTTTAAAAAGTTAAATTAAAATGTTTTTATAAATATTCGAATATAATAATAAAATTTTAAACTACCGCTAATTTCGAAATATATTTTAATCGTTTCCTTTTACTATCAAATTTAACCTTTCTATATAATATACCTTGGCCTAAAGCGGGGGTATAAAATGTTTAAGGGATATAATTAAGAAGAAAACAATTACGATACGGAATAACATTAAATCACTTTCGTATTTAATAGTATATATCCTAAAAGTTATAATATGCTTATATAACCATACCTTTAAATATATTTTTTCTTAATAGAATTTATACGAAACTTATTATATTTCTTTAACGTATAAAAACTTCGCTATAAGATTTAATTAAAAACCATAATAAGTTTATTTATAAGTATACGGTTACATAACTTACGTTATCATTATTACCGTTAAAGAAAATAAAAAGTTTAAAAATTAAATGTAACAATTTAAATCAATTCCTTTGTTAGGTATTAATTTATAAATCTTTACGAAATTCAGAAGATATTAATTAATAAAGATATTATTATTCAAAACGCATAATTTAAAAAAACAGTTATTTTATTAAATGAAATTAAAAGCTTTAAGAATAACTTTTCCAACGTTATAAAAAAGGTTATAAAAGTTATTTCGATAAATAAAATTTTTAAAAAAGTTAATAATTATTAAATATATATACAAAAAACGAAAACCTAAATAAAATAATTCGGTTACCAGTTAAATTAAAAAAAACTTTAAAAACTATTAACCTAAAAACGTACGGAATAATAAAGAAACAAGTTTATTCGTAAAGAATTAATTATTTTTATACGATTATTATATTTAAACCATTACCGTTTTTTAAATTATTACTTCCATTAAGGTTTAATTTTATAGTTGTTACGATTATTATGCCGACGGCAATTAAAAAAACAACCTTTATCTTTCTTTATATTATTTAACTTAAAGTAATGGTAAAAAACGAAAGTATTTTACGGGGAATAAATGTAAGACTTCGGTATATTCCGTACCAAAATGGCATTATCCGAAACAAATATAAAATATAAGAAATCATATTTAATAAAAGATATTTAAGTCAAACCGGATATATAATCGTAACTTCTTATTACCGTTACGAAATCATAAATAATAAAATATAAATTTATTAAGTAAATATTTCATAAAAGTAAAAAAGCTTATTTATAAAATTATAAACAAACTTATAATTTTAAAAAGTTATTAATTAAATTTAAAAAAAGAGATGTTATAATAAATATAAATATATATTTATAAATTTGATAAATAAAACTAATTATAAAATTATAAGGCCTATTTCGTTTTATTAAACGATTTATAACATAAAAATATGTATATAATATATACGTTAACCGTAAAAACTATTAATTAGTTATCGTGTTCGAAGATAATGGGTATAGTATCTATCGTGTGGATTATATGTGTAATGATTTTCTGTGTATCTGGCTCAGCCTAGAAAATAAGGCTTGAACCTAGATCAAGCTTGCATAAACAAATTAATTACCTTAATTTTTAAAAATAATTTAAATAATTTCTTAAGCATATTAATAATAAACGTTGAATTATTATCACACTTTAATTTAACGGTTTTAAATTCTGTTAATAAATATTAAGAAAACCAGAATTTATTTCTTATATAATAGTTATTATGTAATCCGATATATTCTTTATTATATTCGGATTCATCCGATTTAAAATAAACCTTAACGACGTATATTATAAAATGGTTAATCGAATTATATGATACCTAATCGGTACTAAAACGTTAATATTATAATTCTAAAAAACGGATCTCTTAAATATATAAAATAACGTTTTTTTATAAGTAATATAATCGATTAAAAGATTCTTAAAGTTTCGTTATAAAATTGTTTAAAGAAATAATAAGATAATAAAGAAATAAACAAAATACAATAATTAATTTTATAATAAGCACGGAATTATAATTATTTACGTAAACATTTTTAAAAAATTTAAGATTACCTTAAATAATAAACCGTTAAGTATATAATATCTTAATTAATAAGAATACGGTTAATTAACGCTAAGGTCGTATTTTTATAAACAGAGTTACGGTACGTAATTATATAAAATTATGAATTACGGAAAATAATGAAAAGGATTTAATTAAAATAAGTTTTACGCTTACTGGCAATATCTTAATTAATAAACTAGTTAAACCTTATTAAGCGAAGTTTTTAAATACTTTAAAAAAATAGTTAAGATTAATAAATATAACAAAAACCTTCGATTAATAAAAGCGCGTTTTTATAAATAATTTAATAAGAAATTAATTAATTCAAAAGATTTAATTGCCGGAACAAGGATGGAATAAAATACTACAACTTAAAGAAGTGATAAAATGTAAAGGTTAACGTCATACTTACGTTAAGGCGTTAAGGGGGTATGTTAGCTAGCAAGGGGTACGTTAGCACCTTATATATAAAAGACTTCCTTTAATCGGAACATATATGTTCCGTGGCCAGATTATTTTAAAGATCAGTATGCGTTACGAAAACGCACTTAACTAGCCATTTAATATAACATAACTAATGTCCTTTATGTCTGATAGTTGGCTTGTTAAGAAATAACTTTTTTTAAACGTATTAACTTAATAACATTAAAAAATTTATATATAAATATTTAACGTATAAAATAAATAAAAACATTATATAAGGTTAAAATATAAAATATAATAAAAGTTTATTTAAAGATAGTATATATTTTTATAATTATTTAACGTATATAATTATTTTTATAAGGTTGATCTAGGTTTAAGTCTTATTTTCCAGGCTGAGCCAAATATACAGATAATTGTTACGGCCAGCATTGATATAGTATGGTAGCTAGTTTATTGGCGCTATGAACGAAGATTTTAAACTAAAGAAAAGAAAGAAAGAAATATAAAGCCGCAAAATGCATAAAGATTTACAAATATCTCCACTCTTTATATAACAGGTAGCTAATTTACCTGGCAGCTGTCAGCCTTATATAACGGTTGCCAGCCTTACGGTTTGATCCTGGTAGCTGCCGTTGTATTACCCCCTTTTAAAAATTTATATACGATTAAATAAAATATGTAAATCTTTATTAATTATAGTGTTATAACCTGAGGGCGTGGCCCAAAGATAAACGGTCGGAGAGTTAGAGACTTGTTTCCGGCGTAGGCCCTGGGTTACGTAACTAGCTTAAAGGTTTTAAGGGTTTTGGCGTTTTAAGCCCTTTAAGCCTGTAATAGGTTTAAAGGTTTTAACAAGCTTAAGGATTTAAGCCGTTTAAGTACCTTAAATTAAAAATAATATATATACGTTTATTATTTTTTTATAATTTAAATAATATTAATTTATAATATAATTTAATTATTTAAATTATTTTTAATATTTATTATTATTAAATATAATTATATTTTTAATTTATTATTTAAATTTTTATAATATTATTATTAATATAAACCGTACGATTAAGGTTTAATAATTAATTAAGTTAATTAACCGTTATATATTATAAACTTTTTTTTAATAATATAATTAAATTTTAAATAATACGTTATATAATTAATATATCGGATAATATTTAAAAGTTTATTATATAATAATATAAAAATACGATTAAGAAATTTAAAGAAATTATTTAATATTTTAAGGTTTAAGTTAATATTATCCGGATTAACAAAATTAAAATTAAATTTAAAAAATCCGAACTTTATAACGAAAAAAATATCGTATAAATTTTTTTATTTAAATACGTATTTATTTCCGTTTCGAAAAAATTATTAATAAGGCCGATAAAATTTTTACTGTTATAACGTTTTTTAAAAAAAATGTTTTAAATTAATTTAAGCTTATTTTACGAAATTATTTAAAAAATAAAAAATCGAATTAATAATAAATTATTAAAATTTTTTTTAAATATTATATTAATTTCGAAAAAAAAATAAAAATTAATTTCGGAAATTTAAACGAAAAAAAAAACCGTAATATAAAAAATTTTCGATTTAAAGTAAAAAAAATTAACGTTTAAATATATAATAACGTTTAAAAACTTTATAATTAAAATAAAATATAAAAAAATTAATAACTTAATTAATATTTTTTATAAAAATTTAAAAAATAACGTTAAAGATAAAATTATTAAAATGATACGTTTTATTACCTTAAATACATATATCGTAAAGGCCATAAAAATCGATAATTAATAATATAAGTAACGATAAGAACGAAAAAAATAATTTATTTTTAAATTTAAATTTACGGAAATTAATTAAAATAAAAAGTATAATATATTTTTTACCGTTTATAAAATAATTTCAGGATTTATAAAATTAAAAATAATATTAAAAAAATTAAAGTTAAATTAAATATTATAATTATAATAAGATAGATTAGGTATAAAGTTAATATAAGGCCTTTAAAAAATAATAACAAAATAATTAGATTCCGGTATCCGAAAGATAGCCGAAAGATAAAAAAGTTATTATTTTCGATATGGTTAAAAGGAAAGAAAATTTTAATTTATTTTTAAAAATACAAAAAGGATTACGAAATATTTAAAGTATTTTTTTAAGCCGTAATTATCCGATAACGTATTATTATAACTGGATTAACGGTTATTTAATAGTTATAAAAATATAACGGATAAAAAAAGTTAATATTAAAAAAATTAATATTTTGTACGTAAAAAAAAAAAAAAATTAATAACGATAAAAATAATAAAAGTTAAATAAATAGATTAAAAAGTATTAAAATTGGAACGAAACTTTATATTTAAGAAAATCCGATCGATATAAGAAATTATACGTTATTTATTATAAAAAAATTTATTACTTATGATACGAAAAATAATAAAAATATATTTAATAAAGATTTATGCGTATATATAAATAAGGATTCGATTTCCAGATTTAAACCGGAAACGATTTTAAAGATTAAAGATGGTATAAATATTTACGTATTATGGCCATATAAAACGGTATCGACGTTATTATAATATCGGGAAATTAACCGGAAGGAAAAAAATGTTCCGAATAAAACTTTATGTACTATTACGAATAATACGATTATAAAATACGAAAGGAATGGATTTATTAAATAATAATGAAGGTATAACGAAAAGTAGTAAATAATTTATATTTCCGACGTATTTATACCGATAATCCCGAGGAAAAAAAAAATAAAAGGAGAAATCGGAGAATGTTTAATAGAAATGGCCCAGTATTATGCCTAGTATTAGGAATGTTAAGGGTATTAGGATTAATTGGTAACGATAATAAATAAAAAGTAGGTTATAGCGATAAATTGGTCGGAAAAGGTTGAAATTTTTAAAAAATAAGTTATTAGTTTAATGAGTTAAGTAAAATAATATAAGGAGAAAATTTTCGAATTAAAGGTTTAGTTACGTTAATAAAAAGGATAGCTAAAGTAGTTATAGGTATAAATCCTAAAAAAAAAGCGTTATTTATAAGGAAGTTATAGGTTGGTTAAAATAAAGGAAGTTAGTATATATTTTTTTAAAAAAGCTTTATATACGATAATAAAAAGGATAAAGGTTTTTTTTATTATAATTAGAATACGAATTAAAAGAAATGGTATATTATTATAGTAAATTACGGAACCGACCCGAATTATATTAAATTAAAGGTAGTTAACGAATTATGTTTATTATAAAAGAATAAAGCCGAATTTTATCAAGTTAAAAATATAAAAGGTATTAAATTTATTTATAATAATAAATAAGTTAACCGTAAGATTAATTATTTTAAAACTTATATTTAAGGACGAAAATAAATTATTAATTTCGATTTTATTTTAATATGGAATTATGATATAAATTTCGGTAAAAAATGGTTATATTAATATAATTCTTTAGTCGATTAAAAAATTAATTAGGTAAAATTTATTTATTTTTTATTAACGAAAACGATTTAAAAAAAGGTTTTATTATTTAACCGATAAAAACGACGGCAAATATAGGTATAAGGATATGATAAAAGTTTTATTACTTAAAGGAATACGATATATAAAAAAAAAAAGTAAGATAGATATATACGACGCGTTATTATTATAATTAGGATACGATTATACGAAATAAATAATAATTTATAAGATTAATCCTAAAAGTTAAAAAAAATGGTTAAAGTATTATTATAATATTATAAATATAAGTAACTTTTTAAGGAATAAGTCGAAATCAAATTATTAAAATATAATAAATAAGATTACGAAATAGTTTTAAAAGATGGTAAGATAACCGTTTTTTATTTTATATATAACCTAAATTAATAAGAATTATATATATTACGAAAATACCTTAAAAACAAGTTACGTAAGGGATATATTAAATGTTTTAAATTACTGGCAAAATACTTTATATTTTTCGTATTAAAAAAAATGGAAAGTTACGGTTAATAATTAATTACCGATAATTAAATAATATTACGGTTAAGGATTATCTATTTTTATCTTTAATTACCGAAATAAAAGATCGTTTTTACGGAGCTAAATGGTTTATTATCTTAAATTTACGAAACGGGTATAATTTGATTCGTATTAAGTTAGAAGACGAATAAAAAATAACTTTTAGAATTAAGTACGGGTTATACGAATATTTGGTAATGCCGTTTAGGTTTATTAACGTATTTACGACGTTTTAAAAAATGGTTAATTACGTATTATGTAAATATTTTAATATTTTTGTTATTTGTTATTTTAATAATATTTTTATTTATTTAAATTCGGAGGAAAAGTATAAAAAATACGTTTATAAAGTTTTTTAGGTTTTATAAGATGTTAATTTTTTAGTTAATGCCGAAAAGAGTAAGTTTTATAAGTAAAAAGTACCGTATTTAGAATGCGTTATTATTTTAGGATATATTAAAATGGGTTTTAAAAAAATAATAGCAGTTTAAGAATAAAAGGTACCTATTATAATTATTAAAGTCCAGGTTTTTTGGATTTGTTAATTATTACCGGAAGTTTGTTCGTAACTTTAGCAAAATCGCGATATTTTTATTTAACTTAATTAAAAAGGAACTGGAGTTTTAGTAAATAAACGAAATAAAAAAGGTTTTTTAAAGGATTAAAAATGTAATTATTAGCGAGTTAATATTAATTATATACGATTTAAATCGTTTTGTAAAGCTAGAAACCGACGTTTTGGATTATATATTAAACGTAATAGTCGGATATAAAAATAATTAAGGTAATTTATACTTTATTATATTTTATTTTTATAAATTAAAGGAAGCCGAATTAAATTATGTTATTTTAAATAAAACAAATTTAATTATTATTAACGTTTTTAAGAAATTTAAATATTACCTTAAAGGAAATTTATATCAGATTAAGGTATATATAAATTATAAGAATTTTACCCGGTTTATTATTATCCGAGAATTAATAAAACGATAATTCCGTTACGTAAAATATTTTTCGGAATATAATTTCGTTATTATCCATAAAAAAGGATTAGAAAATAGTAGGGTAAACGTTTTTAATAAACGACTAGATTTAAAAAAAAGGTTTTTAAGGTTTTATATTAAGTATTCGACCTAATAAAAAAAGGATATTTGAAATTAAAACAAATAGTAACAATTAAAAAAAATAATACCTGATTTATACCAGAAAATTTCATAATATAATAATCAGTTACTAAAGGAGGAAAAAATTAATAAAACTTAAGTATTAAAGGAATATTAGGAAAAGTTGATACGCGAAATATACGAATACTAATTATATAAATACCTTGGAATTTATAAAATTATAAAACGATTATAGCGCATATATTACTTCCCTAAAATAAAATCAGTAGTAAAAAAGGTCTTGTAAAAGTGCGACCTATATAACAAAACCAAGGTACGACGCCATAAACCATACGGAAAATTATAACTATTACCAGTCGTAAAGCGATTATAGAATTTAATTACTTTCGATTTTATTACCAAATTATTATTATCAAAAAATCCAGTAATAAGCATATATTACGATAATATTTTTATAATCGTAAATTAATTTATAAAATTTTTATATTTTTTATTATTTAACGAAAATAAAAACGTAAAATAATTAATATATATAAACCTTTAATAAATATAATATCCGATAAAAGTATTATATTTATTTTAAAATTTTAGCAAAATTTTATAATATAATTAACCCTAAATTATAAATTTTTAAATCCCTTTTAATTATAAACGGATAATTAAAAAAAATTAATTAAATATTTAAAACCTATTTACGGTATTATATTAATTACCAAAAAAATAATTAAGTTAAAAAATTATTAATAATTTAATTAACTTAAAATATTAATTAATATTAATTTCGATTTTATATTAAATGTTTTTTAAAATTTATAAAAAAAAGAATTAATTAATATTAAAATTATTTTTATTTTAAAATAATTTAAATAATTATATATAAAAATGAAAATAAAATTCGAATTCGTATATATTTAAATGCAGAAATATTATAACTAAAAAAGGTTAAAAGGATTAATTTTTTAAAAAAAAAGAAATAATTTATTTAATTATTAAAAATATTTAAATAAAACGATTTAATAAAAAATTTGATTTTAAGTATATCGGATTATATAAGGTTATAAAAGTTTTTTCGAAAAATAATTACTAATTAAAATAATTTTTTAAAATTAAATTTTATTCCGTTTTTTACGTTTTTTTATTAAAATTAGTAATAAATATAATCCAAATCCAAACGGAACCGGAAAAAGAAATAATAAAAAACGTATTAATATAAAAGGTTAAAAAAATTTTCGAAACCAAAAAAAAAAAACCGGAAAAAAGTAATATTTAATTAAGTAAAAAAATTACCTAAAGTTAAAAAATTTATAAAAATTTATAAAAAATTTTACGAAATTTTAACGTTTATTAAAAAACTTTTATTAACGATATCGAAAATGTTAAAATTAAATACGTTTTAATTTAACGATTAATTAATAAAAAAACGGTTTATACGAAAACGGTTAATTTAATTTTTAATTATTATTACGTTTTTTTTAATTATTTAAACTTTTTTATCGTTTTCGTATTTTAAATATTCCGACGTAATATTTTAATTTTATAACGGCATAAAATTTTACGTTATTTTTAAAAACGGTTTAATTTATTAATAATAAAATAATAAAATTTTCGTACTTATTTTTTTTATGCTTTAACCGTTTTTTTCGTTTAAAAATTATTAATATTTAAAAATAAAAAAATTAAATAAATTATAAAAATTATTATATTCGATATAACGAAAGTATTTTTTAAAATCGAAATAAGTTTTATAAATTTTTTATTTAAATTTGTAATAAAAATACGAAATATCATAAAATATAATAAAATTAAAGGTTTCGATTTATTTCGATTAAATTAAAACATTATTATATTTAAAAAAAAATATTTTTTAATACGGTTAAATATAACGATTAAAATAATCCGAAAATAATATATAAAAAAGGAAATTATTTATTAAATAAATATAATAAATAAATTCATTTTTAAAATTAAAAATCCTGGAAAAAAAATTATATTATAATTTAAAGGTTTAATTTAAAAATAAACGGTTAAAAAGTTAAAAATTTATTTCCGGTATAAATTTTAAATTACGTAATTAATTTAAAAGTTTTAAAAATTTAAACGTTTTAAACCTTTTAAATTTATAATAAATTTAAAAACTTTAACGAACTTAAAAGTTTAAACCGTTTAAATATCTTAAATTAAAAATAATATATATATATTCGTTATTTTCTTATAGTTACATAATACCAATTTATAATATAATTTAATTACCTAGATTACCTTTAATATTTATTATTACTAAACGTAATTATACCTTTAATCTATTACTTAAATTCCTATAATATTACTGCTAACATAAACCGTATGACTAGGGTTTAATAGTTGGTTAAACCAGTTAGCCGTTATATATAAGTACTGGCTTTTCCTTATTAATCCGGTTTTTACTTTCGTAACCTTATTATTATCGGGATAGTTTTCGTTAATTTTATTAATAGCCGTTATACGTATTTATTCTTATAAACAAACCGGTAATTTAAATATTTCCGGATATTTTATATAAAACCGTTTTATTATAATCGGAACGTTTTTAAAATTAATTACGGAATATTATATTTTATCGCAATCGTAATTTCTTGATTTAATTTAATATTATAACTTTTTATAACGTTTGTAAAATTTTAATTATTCGATTTATTTTATTACGAATTTTAATTTATTATTAATTTTTTTAAATAACGGTAATATTTAAATTTAATAAAGTAATAAATTATTATCGGTTTTACGTAACCGATTAACATAAAATAAATTAATTATTTTATAATTCCGTAATAAATTAAAATCGAAATTATATTCGTATTTTTTAAAAGTTTAAAAAAAATTTATTTATTATAAATTTAAATAAATAATCGGTATTTATGTTATAAAATTCTTTTTATGGAAAAATATTTTATCGTTAATTTTAAAATCGGTTTAATAATATTTTTTTATTAATTTATACCGTTTAACGTTTTTATATTTTTAACGTATTTTTTTTAAATATTTAAACGTTTTTTATTCGTTTAATAATTATTAATATCCGTTAAATTAAGTCGGTTTTTATTTATAATATATTTAAATTTAACGAAAATAAATTCCGGATATTTTTATTTAATATAATTTTTAACGGAATTATATTAATTAATAAATATTATAATAAATTATACGCGAAATTTAATATTAATATATATATATTTTAATTATTTTAATATTTATTAATATAAAAACGTAAACGTTAATTTAACTTTTAATTCATAAATTTAATAATTTTTAAATTTATAAATATAAAATATTTTTATAATCATATTTTATATCTGTAAATTCGTTTAATTAAATTAAAAATTAAAATATAAATTATTTTACGTTATTATTAATTTAAATAATAAATATTTTTAAAAAAAACGATATAAATATTAATAATATTTATTCTTTTATTTAATTAAATTATTATAATTTTATTAAATTTATTAATAAATATTTATATATAATTATAACCGTAATAATTTTTCCGCATATTTTTTCCGTCGACGATAACGTAATTTTAAATATTATTCGGAATAAGGAAAAAATAAAAAAGTTCCGGAATTTTATTTCGAGATATTTTATTTTAACGGTAATTATAATAATTCCGGATATATTATCGGATATTTTATTTAAGCCAAAACCAGATATATTTCCGTATTAATATTTTAATTATTTTATTTTAATTAAAATATACGAATATTTTAAATACGTAAATTTTGCAAATAAATATTATATAAAAAAAATACGGCCGTTAATTATTTTTTCGGATATTATTAATTTATTTTTTTTTACTTAAATTTTATATTTCGTTTTCGTAATAAATAAAATTAATTAAATTATTATTTTACGGAATATTTTTAATTTATATTTTAATCGGTATTTCGTTAATAATAACGATAAAAAAATTTAATTATTCGGGCAAAATTAAGATTTAAACTTTTTTTTCGGGCTTTAATTATAAATAAATTAACCGTTTTTTATAAAAAAATATCCGCAGTAACATTTTTTTTATTAAGTTAATATTAAAAAATAATAATAAAATAAAATAAAAATCGGCTTATTAAATTTAATACGTAAAAAAAATACGTTTATTTACAAAATATAATAAAACTTAATAATCGGTTATAATAAAAGTTTTTTATTTTTAAAACTTAAAATAATAATATTCGAAAATTTAAATTATAAAAATAATTTTCGGTTTTAAATAAAATATTTTTTTTTAAAATTATAATTTTCGAAAAATATTTTATTATTTTTTATTTATTATTTTTTTATTATTACCAAATAATATTTCCGGTTATATTACGGAATACATTTATTTTTATTTTAATCGGTTAATTAAGTCGAAAAAAATTAAAATTAAAATTTCGTAAACGAACCGTTTTATTTTTTCGAAAACCCATTTTTATTCGGATTTTATACGAAAAAAAAAAATTTTTTCTTAATAAACGGTTTTATAATTTAATTATACCGTTTTTATAATAACAAAATATTCGTACGTAATTATAAAATTTTATAAATAAACGGATTATAATACGGTTATTAAAATTTTTAAATATTTATTTTTAAATTATTTTAATTTTAATTAAATCGATAAAAATATTTATTTTTATTTTTATAATAATACCGAAATAATTTATTTTTTAACGTTAAATTAGAACTTTTTAATTTTTTTTAAAAGTTAATTTTATCTAACCAGTAAATACTTTTTTCGTAATAATTTTTTTTAAAACCGGAATAAATTAAAACGTTATCGGTATAAATATTTACGTAATAATCAAAAAAATTATATAATTAAATATTAATAAACGATTATTATTAAATAAGATTTATTTTAAATTTAAATAAAAATAAAAATTTATTAAAACGATTTTTAATAATTTTTAAATATTATTAAATATTTTAATTTAATAATTATATAAAGTTTATAAAACGTTTAAATAATATTAATTATAATAAAATATTTAATATTTCGATTATTAAATATAATATTATTAAATAAAAAAATTATAATAAAATAATTCTTTAAATATTAATTTTTTTTAATAATAATTAATATAAAACCAGTATTTTAACGAATACGGTTTTAAAATAAATAAAATTAAAACGGAATTTTTTCGTATATATAATTTAATAAAATTTATTTTTAATAATTTATTTATTATTTTTTTTAACGGAAAATATTAAACGGACGTCCGGTAAATTAAACATTTTAAGGCGGATATCGGCCGGTCGAATTTTAAAATTATATTATAATTAGGTCGGAAATCTGGAAAAATATTAATTTTTTTTTTCGAAAAATTTTTTTTTAAATAAACGAAAACTTTTAATAAAAGTTCCCGGATTTATTTTACGTATTCTGGATTTTTATTTTCGGAAAAAGGAATTTTTAACCGTTATATATTTTTTTTTATAAAACGGTTAACGTTATAACGTTTAATTTTTTATTTTTAAAAATGTTTTTTTTAAAATAATAAAAATTTAATTTATTATGTCGTATAAAAATCGGGTTTTAATTTATTTCTTAACGAAATAATAATTACGTTATCTTAAATAATTTTTATAACGGAAATAATTATTTTAATATTTTATATATTTAATATATTTTTTTATTAATATATTTAACAGAATAATAAATACGGGTATTAAAATAAAATTATTTTCAGATTTTTTTCATAAACGTCGAAAAATTTGATATTATTTATCGGTTTTTTCTATAACGTAATCGTAATAATTAACGTTTTTTTAAATTTTAAAGTTAACGTATCCGTTTAATAAATATCAGATTAAAAATTTAATTATAGGTAAAAACTTAATTAAAGTTAAAAGGTTATTAAATTAAATAATATTTTTATTTAATTAAAACCGATAAAAATATTATATCCGGTATTTATAATTTAAAAAAATTAATTAAAAAAACGTCGTTTATTAATTTTAAATATTAAAATTATTTAAGTTTTTATTTAACTCGCAGATTATTTCCGGTAATTTTATAACTAAATTAATATTTTTAACCGAATAATACGAACTTTTAATTATTTTTTCGTTTATTTAATAAAAAATCGGATTTATATTCCGGTATTATAAAAAACGGTAATACGTAAATTAATTTTATTTATTTAAATTTGTATAATTTTAATAAAAACTTTATATTTTTTAAAGTTACTTATTTCCGTTATTATGGATATAAAAAAAACTATCGAAAAATTTTCCGACGGTTTTATTTTTTTTCTGACTTATTAAAACTGGACGAATTTTTAATTATTTTTACCATAATAACCTTTTTTTATTAAGGTAATTATTAACTTTATATTCCGTTTTATTATAATTAAAATACGTACCGGTTTTTTAATAAATTTTTTTTTCGGTTTCCGATAAAAACTTACCGGTATTACTTAAAACTTTCGGTTTGCCGGAATTATTATTCGAACGGAATTTTTTTATTTTTATCCTTTAATTTATTATTATTAAAATTATATAATTAAACTTACGTTTTTGCTAACGTTTTTTATAAATAAATTAATTATTTTAAACGGTTATAACGATATAATTATAAAGTTTTTTATAAATAACGTTAAAATTACGGTTATTTTTAAAAAAAATGTAAATCGAAATTTAAAAAAAAAATTTTATAGGATTTATTTTTATTTATCTTCGGCAATTTTAACCTTTTAAACAGAAACGTTAAATTTAAAAATAAAATCGTAAATATCTTAATTTTTGTCGGGCTTAAAGGTAAAAATACGAAAAGTTTTTTTAATAACGGAAGCTTAATTTGGATTATAATACGATAATTCCAATATTTAAATTATTTTAGTTACGTAAAAAAAATTATACAATTAATTAGTAACGAATCTTAATTACTTATTCGGTTTTTTTTAAAAAGGTTTATTAAATAAATTAAGCAAATTTTTTCGTTCCGAAATATCGGTTCGTTTATTTCGAATTTATTTATAATTTTACGAACTTAAACGTTAAATTTAATTTTATTACCGTTAAATTTAATTAAGTCGCTAACGCAAATTCTTTTTTTCCGATTATAATTAAAATTCGCGTTATCGTTTTTTATAAACTTACGGAAAACGGGTTATGTTATTATACCGATAAGGCAAAATATATTAATATTACCGAAAACGTTATTAATTATGTTTTTCCGGCAAAAGTAATCAACGTTATCGGAAAAAATAAGGGAATAATGGCTTTATACGGCCTAAAAGCGAACGATTTCGTTACGGAATCTTTAAAATTCTTTTTAAACGTCCTAGTCGTCGTTAGTGTGACGGCAGCCTTACGATCAAACCGTGAGACTGGCAACCGTCACATGGAGCTGACAGCTGCCACCAGGTTAGCCACCTGCCACACAGAGAGTGGAGACATTTGTAGATCTTCACGCACTTTGCGGCTCTGCGTTTCTTTCCTTCTTTTCTTTTCTTCAGCTTAGAATCTTCGTTCATAGCGCCAATAAACTAGCTACTATGCTATATCAATGCTGGCCGTAACAGTTAGCTATCTCGTCGATTAGCTATTTATCGGGATCGGTTTCTGAATGGTTATGGTTTTAATCTTGGTTTAATAAACCTTTTATTTTTAAAAATTCGGTTTCGTTTTTTGGTACGTCGTTTTTTGCCGGTTTTTTAGGGTATTTATCGTTTTCCATATTTTCGATTTTACCTTTAATTAATTTAAATTATTTCGAACGTTAACTGGTTAATAAGTAATCTTTTTTAATAAATATCTAGTTTTAATCTTAGTAATCTGGGTTTTGGGTCTGGTTTAAGATACGTTATTTTTCGTCGTAACGTATTAACGTAAAAAAAGATATGGTACTTTATTTATTAATCGTTAAGTTAGCGAGGAAAGGAATGAGCTTAGAATAATGTTACGGCCAGCATTAATATAGCATGGTAGCTAGTTTATTGGCGCTATGAACGAAGATTTTAAGCTGAAGAAAAAAAGGAAAGAAATACGGAGCTGCAAAATGCGTAAAGATTTACAAATATTTCCACTTTTTGTGTGGCAGGTGGCTAGTCCACCTGGCAGCTGTCAGCCCCATGTGACGGTTGCCAGCCTTACGGTTTGATCCTGGTAGCTGCCGTTATAACAATTATTATATATATAATCTATACGATAAATATTATATTTAATATCTTCGAATACGATAACTGATTAATAATTTTCACGGTTAAAATAAATTATATATTTTAATCCCATAAAATCTTACTTTAAAACAAAACTTTACTTTGAAGGAAAACCTTAATCTGAAGCAAATTAATACGTGGTTGCCGATAAGCTTCGATTTTGGTAAACCTTATGCCAGCTGGCTTTGCGGTTCCGTATAGTCGTAATAGACCTTAAGGATAAACCTTGAAAATAAACCTTAAGAATAAACCTTAAAAGTAAACCTTAAATGCGCATAAAAGGCTGTGCAAGCCCTCACCAGTCTTGATCGTTCCTACGGCATTTATCAAAACAGCTGAACATACCGCGCAACCCTAGATACATAATACCGATAATCCGCAACCGTAAGATTTCCAAAACGGCCATCTTTTTATGGTATAAAATCCCTATAAGGCTACCGGACGCGTTAAATTTATCGATATTACCATCGAGCCAGAAAATTTATTTCTAAAAAATCGATTTCGGTTTTTAATGTTTAAATACGATTTAATCCGTAAAAATTATAATAATAAATTTTTAACGGAACTTATATTAAATAATATAAAAATTATGAAAATATTATTAATAAAATTAAACGGAAAAAATAAAAACAGGTTCGAAAATTTCGAAATTTAGATTTTAAAATAATATAAACTGGAGGATTACGAACGATAGTTTGCCCGGTTGTTCCGGATTACGAAAAATCTTTAAAATTCCGACAAAAATCGACATAGATCGGAACTGGTTCGGGGCTAGGGAGTCTGAAGTCGTTTTAAAATAAAACTCCTACAAAAGGATAGGTTTTAATAAAGCACAGGAATTAAGGTAGCAATTTATCATTTTATCCAATTTTATTTATACGGTTACGTCTCTTAAAAAGAGAATATAATTATTTATAAAAGGTTTTTTGAAAATAAAAAATTATTATTTTTATTAAAGTTATTAAGCTAAATTAAAATAATTTCGAAATAATAATTAGGTTTATATAAAATAATGTTTAATATATTAAATGTTTAAATTATACATTTTTACTCTTATAAATAAATTTATAATATTTAAAATAACGATATATTGTTTATAAAAAGAATTATTTTAATATTAAATATAACTTATTAATAACCTTTAATATTTTATCTTTTAATAAATTACTCTTACTTTTATTTAATATTTTTATTAATAACTTGAAATATATAAAGGTTATAAGTAAATAATTAACTTAATAATATAGCTTTTATTAAAAGCATGTTTTTAATCGGTATTAAAAATATTATAATTATTATATATAAATAAATATTAATATATACTTAATAAGCCATTAAGTGTATACGTCGTAAAAATGGAATATGTCGGTAAGCCAACCTCTAGGTCGCGACACTCTAATTCAAATCGACGGTACTACGTTAAAAGCCTGAATGGTAACCTTCATAAGGGCTTAAAGCTTAAAGCTTTTCTACTTCGAATAGTTGGTCTATAACTCGAAGTTACTCGTTAAGGTGGTGTTAATACGTAAGCCACTATGAATGACAGTAGCTTAAGTATTACAACTTTTTCGCCATCGTTGCCCTACTATTTCGCTTTTAAAGGTAAATAGGCGAAGCCTTGGCAAAATGTATCAAAAAGTTATATAATAAATTTAGCCATTATTATGACGGAGTAACGGCTAAGGATTTATCGCGAAAATATTCTTCAAAACGGGTACAGGAGAGTTACCTTAGGCCCTAAGCTTAAGAAATTCGAAGTTAAGACGGTCACCATTCAGGCTCGAAATAGCTCAGTACGATTTTGTGTTCCATTTAGTTGCTTCTGTTGCTTTACTCGCTGTCGCGTATTCTCAGTGTCTCTGTCCGTCCTCATGGCCTCGGGGAAACTGGGCTCTGTAGCGGGCGTTGTCACATAGCAAATGAATGTCAATGGGGCCCGGAAACAACCTGATTTCCTATGCTGCTATGCATCCCATGCATTGCCTACCAGAGAAGCCGTGCCTCTTCCATTTGCCTCTAATAGCTAAGCAAATATAGAATCATCTAGTGTCAGGTGCCAAGGTGCGGCCCCCTTTCTAGGGCCCAGTGCCCACCAGTTGGGGCCTGGTTTGTGTATATATAGGGGGGCTTCGCCCCGAGTAGTTAGGGAAAGGCAGGCATTAATGGTCATCTATTCACTACCTATACTGCGAACTACCAGCTAGACTCATCCTTCTGCCTTTCACTCTGTACTTTATCCATTTTCTCTGACATCTAGATATGCTGGTCGACGGACTTTTGCAGCATGTTAGTTACAACCGCAGTTAGCTGGAGAAGGCCAATATAATAACGAGAATAAATAATAAGGTAGACAGAAGAGATTTCGTCTGTATACAGGCAGCTAGCACTTTACGGGTCTTTGGAACACTCGAGTTTGAGTCAGGATAATCAAGACAATATAGGGCAGCTGCACATTGTAGCGGCTTGCTAGAGGTCTTCACAGCGTCAAGCCAAGCTTTCCAGTCAAGTCCACGACAAAAACTTACGCCGAGAATATGAGGGGGTTGTGTTATTCGTCAAATGCCCGTATTGCCAGTTCAAGACGCCTCAAGACATCCTCTAACAGCGAAGAGGCTCTGTCTTAACGACGAAGAACAAACTAAACTACAAGTACTATTTCGTGAAGTCCAAGGAAGTAACAGACAGCGACACCGACACGTCCTCTCACAGCCAAGCCATCAGAATACGACCAACTAAGTCATGACGGACTCATGCCTTAGGCGACGGGGCCGGCCACTGCTTCCGCTTGGTAGGGCTGACATAGAAGTTGATAGGACGAATGACTAAAAATTCCGGGTCGTACACTACCGTTTCGGGCGAAGAATCCTCAAAGTGATACCGGTACACCAGCTCGACGAGTACCGTCTTGACCTCCATAAGCGCCAAGTTGAAGCCCACACACCCACGCCGCCCGGCGGCAAACGGAGTGTAAAGTCCCTTCCGGGCCAGCCGGCCCGCGAGGCCTTCCTCGTTCCACCGATCTGGGTCGAACCGCAAGGGGTTGTCCCAGTGCGCCGGGTTCTTGTGCAGGCTAGGGAAGCAAGGGATGACGATGGAACCCTTGGGAATGAGGTACCCGCCAGGGAGCACGACGTCATGACGGGCGTTACGCGCCGTTTGGAAACTGGGGTTGTGCATGCGCTGCACCTCCTTGACGAAGCGGTCGAGGAACGGCATGGCGTGCACTTCGTCGTAAGTCCAGTCCTGTTTCCCGTCGGCACCGTGGTCGATAATCTCCTGCAGTAGCCGTTCTTGCATGCCCGGGTACCGCACGAGGGAGTAGATGCACCACGAAAGCAGCGACGCGCTTGTCGTAAACCCGGCGCCCAGCAGAATTACCACGTTGGAGATGAGCATGTCGCGCGGCAAGCCTTCGCCGTTCTCGTCGCGCGCCCGCGCCAAAAAGTCAGCCATACACGACGCCCGGAGCGACGCCGCCGGGTCTGACAGCGGGAGCGGGCCGTCGCCCTTGCGCGTGCAGTTGTCGATGGAAATTTCCACGTCCGCCCAGAGCTCCCTCTGCGCCGCCCTCAGGTGCGCCGGGTCGCCGAATGGCAGACTGCCGTACCACTTGGGCCGCAGGCTCGTCTTCTTCATCAGGTGCAGCCACTCGCCCAGAACCTGGATCGTCTTGGCCGGCTTCGTATCGACCGCCTTGAAGTGCTCGAGGTCTTCGTTGACAACCACGCCCCAGATGACCATGCCCGCCAGCTTAAACATGTATTGGTACACGTTGAAGGCCTTGTCTTCGTCCGCTAGGAGATCGAGCACGGGAAAGATGGACCGCGCTGCCTTCTGGATCAGGGGCGTGTGGTGGGCGACGGCACGGGGCGAGAGGGAGGGCGGAACGAATTTGTGGGCGATAGAAAACGCTGGTGAGTCACTGTCGCACGTGAAGAGCGCCGACTGTTGCTGCATGTAATACAGCGGGTGCGTCTGTTCCGAAGTGGTCTTGGTGAACAAGTCTCCCTCGCGCAAGACGTAGCGCGCAATCTCCGGGTCGTTGGTCTGGTAGATGGTCGTGCCCATGTTGACCGTCTTAACGACGGGGCCATACCGCGCGAAGAGACGGTCATAGTTACCCAACGGGTCGGGATATATCTCGTAGTGGTTACCCACGACGGGGAGTTCTCGGGGACCTGGAGGCACCCGAATGGACGTCTTGGCATTCTGAGCCACTCTTAGCTCAACAGGGTCTTTGCATGACTTGACGGCCTCCAAGCTATTCAACTCTCCAGACTGGTTACTGTGTAGTAGAAGAGCTAGTTCAAGTCGAGTCAGTCAGTTCGTCGGCCCTCTAGTCTGGTTTTATGGGGTGCACAGAGGCAAGGTTAAGCGTGGAGGACCGGCTTACACGAACGATCAGCGAAGGAAAATGCTTGACTAAGTGTCGACTTCAGCTGTTGGAGGCTGCTAAACCCTGAGAGATCAATATCCTGGCCATGTTCACCTGCGCTATGGCCGATGAAGAAACGTTGCGTTTGCATTGTAATCACAAAGGTGTCTACACGTCTGACAGCTCTCACTACCTTGAGCTGTGTACCCGTTCATATCGACTTTATTTTTCTGGGTTTCCGGGTCATCTCCCTATTAAGTGGATAATTTTACTCCGGACTGAGTGTGAACAGAGAGGACAAGACACTGGAGAATGACGAAAACGGCGTTTACGATAAGGATCACACAAGGAGGCGTCAGACTATCTGTTGGGTGACAGCTCCGTCCGGATTGGCTGTAAAAGCAACCTCGCTTCCCGAATTTGGTTCGGCCCGAGACGTGTAAGACCACCTCCGCCCAGTCTTCCGCTGAACCTCATCTGGCACGGTGAAGATGGGATTGCGTTCCTTTTGTCGACGATTTCGAATGAGAATTGCACGCGATCGTCCGAATGCCGTTGTCTAGATGCGTCCCGAACCGCCTCAACATTGTCCTCGGCGAGTAGGTCAACGCCGAACACGATCCAATCTCAAACAAATGCAGTAGATGACTTGACCTGAACACGTTGGGAAAGATGGAAGCGATTCCATTTATTTTTGGACCTATCTCGACAAACTTGGTCGTCCTCTCACTCACCAAATCCGCACTCATGCCACCCATTCTTCTGCGCATTCTTGCACCGTTCAAACCGAGTAGTTCGAGTCCTAAACATGTGCGGCATCATCGCCAGCTGCGTCTGCCCTAAGGCGCTACCAAACTACCACATCCACGGCCATGTCATAGGCCACACCAAACCCAAGACCAACGGGCACACCAATGGCCATGCCAACGGCATTAACGGCCATGTCAACGGCTACGTAAATGGCCACGTCAATGGCACTACGGCTAATGGCCACGTTAACAGCGACAGCGCCAAGCCCAGCCTAGAGTCCTACGCCGATGAAATCTCCCGCCAGAAGTTCGCCTTGCAGCTCCAGGCCGCTGTTGATGCCATCCAGCACCGCGGCCCCGACGGCTCAGGCGTGTGGGTGAGCGACGACGGGCGCGTAGGTCTAGGACACTGCCGCCTCTCAATTAACGACTTATCCCCCAGCGGCGCGCAGCCCCTGCACAGCGACGACGGTACCATTCACGCCGTCGTCAACGGCGAGATTTATGACCACGACCGCCTGCGCCAGGTTTGCTCATCCGAGCACGGCTACCACTTCACCGGTGAGAGCGACAGCGAGCTCGTTATCGCATTGTACAAGATATATGGCGCGCCGGGCTTCCTGGAGCACCTGCGCGGAGAGTATGCCTTTGTGCTCTTCGACAGCCGAGAGGGCAGCCGGAGGGTCATCGCCGGCCGGGACCGCTTCGGCATCAAGCCCCTGGTCTGGACCGTCCTTGGAAACAGGGTTCTTTTCGCCGCCGAAGCCAAGGCGTTCCTGCCCATGGGCTGGCAGCCCGAGTGGAACGTCCGCGCCATCACTGACAGCGGCTGGATGATGGATGACCGGACCGTTTTCAAGGGCGTCAGGAAGCTCATGCCGGGTCACTGGATGGAGATTACTGAAGAGGAGGGCGTGGAGATTCACAAGTACTGGGATGCCGAGTACGCCGACAAGGTATGTTATTCTCTGATCCTAAAGTGCTGTTCCTATTTCCTCTGGCCCTTCTCCTCACGAGCCAATCGAGACGATCTCAGGCGCTGATCCCTTTCTTTTCTTTTCCCCCCATACAGACCAAGCCGGACCCTCGTTCTATCGAAGAAATGGTCCTCGGTGTCCGTGAACGCCTAGTCGAAGCCGTTCGCCTCAGGATGAGGGCCGACGTCCCCGTCGGCATCTACCTGTCCGGTGGCATCGATTCATCGACCGTCGCCGGCATCGTCACCGAGTTGGCTCGAAAGGAGGGCGTTAAGATTGGAAGCGAGCAGGCGACCCGCGTGGCTTGCTTCAGTGTCCAGTTCCCGTCCGAGTCGGGCTACAACGAGTCTGGTAAGCCAAAATCTTCGTCTAATCTCTTGACAGAAACCCCCGTGTCCTTCATGCATCAGAGTCATTTACTAATTATTCGACCACGGGAAAAAATAGATATCGCAGACCGCACAGCCAAATGGCTCGGCGTCGAGATCTTCAAACGTATCGTAGATGAGCAAAGACTAGCCGACGACTTTGCCGACGCTGCATACCATTGCGAACACCACCACTTTGACCTCAACGCCGTCGCCAAGTTCGCCCTCTCCACCCTCCCCCGCGAGCATGGTATCAAGGTCGTCCTCACAGGCGAAGGGTCCGACGAGCACTTCTCAGGCTACCCGTACTTCCCAGCCGAATTCCTCCGGGAACGAGATGGCGGTCTCCCGGATTCCATCCTCGCCCGGGATCACGAGCTGCGCGAGCGCCTCCAGCGCTCCGCAAGCGACGAAATGAACGCCGTCTGGCACTCCCAGGGAGCAGCCGAGTACGAAGGCGCCTCCGACGCGCCCATCATGGCCGACGCGCGGGGGAACACCATGCCCGAGAGCCTCCTCGCCTGGCACCCATCCAACAACCTCTTCCAAAAGTGGGTGCAGGAACAGTACGGCGACAGATGGGACATGCGCGAGACGGTCCTGAAGGGCCACTCGGCCGAGGTCCGAGCCAAGATGCGCGAGAAGTGGCACCCCGCCCACACGGCCATGTACATGTGGAACAAGAGCACCCTCATTAACGTCATCCTCTCTTGCCTGGGCGACCGGACCGAGATGGCCCACAGCATCGAGGCCCGAACCCCGTTCCTCGACCACCACCTCGCCGAATATGTCAACGGCCTCCCGCCCAGCACCAAGCTCAGCTACACCCCGCCCGAGGAGGACGGCAAGGCCGACGATGTCGACAACTTTTGGTGGAAGGCTGCCGGCGAGGCCCTACGTACCATCAGCGAGAAGTGGATCCTGCGCGAGGCGGCCCGCCCCTACATTACCGACGAGCTCTACAAGCGCCGCAAGCTCCCCTTCCTGGCCCCGACTCGCTGGCCACGGGACGGCCCCCTACACAACATGTTCACGAAGCTGCTGACCCGCGAGGCAGTCGAGAATCTCGGCTTCGTCGACTACGACGTCGTCGAGAAGGCCTTGGACAAGGCTTTCTGCGAGAAGCCCGATTCCGCCTCCTTCCGTGTTCTCTGCTACACCGGCGGCTGGGTGTCGCTGTCGCAGCGCTTTGGTGTGAAGAAAGCTACGCCGGAGGAGTCGGGCTGGGCCTGAAGCATTGAGGCTTGAGAGCAGTGGATAGATTCCCGTCTGCCGTGGTGAGGTAGGACACCGGCGTGGACAAACAAATGAATGGGATGGACCACAGGATCTTTTTCGCATTTTGGGGGATGTCCAGTTCTGTTGATCGGCTTTCTTATATCTTAGTGAATGTATGTATGTTTGAACTCCGAATCGAGCTCATGATACTAAGTTCATAAGTACAAGACTTCCGCCGTATGTCGGCTGCGCAAGAATCATGTTCATCGAGAAAACACCCAGTGGTGTTGATGTTCGTCGTGAGAGCTTTTCTGTAACCCACGCCGTACTCGAGCTGTGCCCAAGCCTCGACGTCCCGAGTCAACTCGTTGTCATCACATATGCAGTTTACCTCCAGCGAGAATTCTCCCAAATGGCCTTCACCGACGCCTCTCCCGTCCAGAATGACGGCCACACGATCCGGTTCAGCGTCTTCCGTGCATCCTCCCACTCCTTGACACCCGTCACCCAATCCGCTGCATTCGTCGCTAAGCTATTCTACGCTATATAACCAAGCGGCGGCGACTAGATCCCGCCGGTTCACTTGTCCAGGTCTTTAGGGTCAGGGCCCAGGTGTGACGGCTGACTGGCTTAACCAACTATTAAACCCTAGTCGTACGGTTTATGTTAGCAGTAATACTGTAGGAATCTGAGCAATAGATTAAAGGTATAATTACGTTTAATAATAATAAATATTAAAGGTAATTTAAATAATTAAATTATATTATAAGCTAATATTATTTAAATTATAAAAAAATAACGAACGTATATATATTATTTTTAACTTAAAATATAACGGCTGACTAGCTTAACCAACTATTAAACCCTAATCGTACGGTTTATGTTAACAGTAGTACTATGGGAAACTAAGTAATAGATTAAAGGTATAATTACGTCTGGTAATAGCAGATATTAAAAGTAATCTGGGTAATTAAGTTATATTATAAATTGGTATTATTTAGATTATAAAAAAATAACGAACGTATATATATTATTTTTGGTTTAAGGTATTTAAATGGCTTAAATTTTTAAGTTCGTTAAAACTTTTAAGTCCGTCGTAAGCTTAAAGGGCTTAAAGCGTTAAGGCCTTTAAAACCTTTAAGCCCGTTACGTAACCCTGGACCTACGTCGGAAATAAGTCTTAAGCTTTCCGACCGTTTGTTTTTGGGCCAAGCCCTTAGGTTATAATACGATCTCCTCCCTTTAGGATCTTTGCCCTTAAAGATTAATTTGTTTGTCGCATTTGTCTGGTAAGTAACTTCTGCATCTGGGTGCATACGAATTCAAGTTCTGTTTTCATTTCTGCGTGTAACTGTTTAAGTTGTTCTGAAGTAAGAATTGCTTTGATATTAACTGGCCCTTCTTTCTGTAAATCTCGGTAAGCTTCTGGCGTAAAGCCGAAATTGGCGTTGGTTAGTGTTATTTTGATGCTTTCGTAGTAGCTTGTGTTGTAGGCTAATTAGGCTACTGGTAGCTTTTTAACCCAGTTGTTTTATTCGTAGTTGATATAATACCGTAGGTAGGTTTCGAACGTTTGGTTAGTTTTTTTTATCTGGCTATCCGTTTATGGTTTGAAAATATTTAAGAGCTTATAGTTTAGGCCTAACTGTGCCATAAGGCTTTATTAAAATTTTGAAATAAATATAATATTTTTGTCGGATATAATCTTTATTAAAAGTCCGTATATATTAATAAGGTATTTAAAAAAAATATACGTTAATTATTTTACGTTTATATTTTCGTTAAATAATAAAAAATAAAAAAATTTTATAAATCGGTTTACGATTATAAAAATATTATCGTAATAAATATTTATTATTAAATTTTTTGATAATGGTAACTTGGTAATAAAATCGAAAATAATTAAATTTTATGGTCGTTTTATAATTGGTAATAATTATAATTTTCCGTATGGTTTATAACGTCGTATTTTGGCTTTATTATATAAGTTACATTTTCGCAAAATTTTTTTTATTATTAATTTTATTTTAAAAAAATAATATATATATTATAATTATTTTAAGGTTTTGTAAATTCCGGGATATCCGTATAATTAATATTTATGTATTTTATATATTAACTTTTTTTAATATTTTTTTGGTATTTAAGTTTTGTTAATTTTTTTTTTTAATAATTAATCGTTATATTATCGGATTTATTAATATAAATTAAATATTATTTTTTTAATTATTATAATTTATCGTATTTTTATATATTCTTTTTTCGTTAAATCGAATATTTAATAAGGAATTTTAAAAATTTTTTTTTTAAGTTTGGTCGTTTATTAAAAACGTTTATTTTGCCGTTTTTTAACTTTTTTTTATAAATAATAACGAAATTAAATTTTAAAAAGTATTTTACGTAACGGAATTATCGTTTTGTTAATTTTCGGATAATAATAAATCGGATAAAGTTTTTATGGTTTATATATACCTTAATTTAATATAAGTTTTTTTTAAGGTAATATTTAAATTTTTTAAAAACGTTAATAATAATTAAAAATTTTTTATTTAAAATAATATAATTTAATTTAACTTTTTTTAATTTATAAAAATAAAAAGTAATAAGGTATAAATTATCTTAATTATTTTTATATCCGATTATTACGTTTAACGTATAATTCGAAATATTGGTTTTTAATTTTATAAAACGATTCGGGTTATATATAATTAATACTAATTTATTAATAATTACGTTTTTAATTTTTTAAAAGATTTTTTTTATTTCGGTTATTTATTAAAACTTTATTTTTTTTTTTAATTAGGTTAAATAAAAATATCGCAATTTTGTTAAAATTATAAATAAACTTCCGGTAATAATTAACGAATTTAAGGAAAGTTTAAATTTCGGTAATTATAATAAATATTTTTTATTTTTAAATTATTATTATTTTTTTAAGGTTTATTTTAATATATTCCGGGATAATAATATATTTTAGGTAAAATACTTTTTGTTTATGAAATTCGTTTTTTTCGGCGTTAATTAAAAAGTTAACGTTTTATAAAATTTAAAAAATTTTATAAACGTATTTTTCGTATTTTTTTTTTAAACTTAAATAAATAAGAATATTATCGAAATAATAAATAATAAAAACATTAAAATATTTACGTAATACGTAATTAATTATTTTTTAAAACGTTACGGGTACGTTAATAAGTTTAAAAAGTATTATTAAATATTCGTATAATCCGTATTTGGTTTTAAAAATTGTTTTTTATTCGTTTTTTAATTTAATACGAATTAAATTATATTTATTTCGTAAGTTTAAAATAATAAATTCTTTAATTTTTTAAAAATAATTTTTTATTTTAATAATTAAGGGTAAAGGTATACGGTTTTTAACGGTAATATTGTTTAATTATTTATAATTAATTATTAATTATAATTTTTTATTTTTTTTTGGTACGAAAAATATGGAATATTTTATTAATAATTTAAAACGTTTAATATGTTTTTTACGTAATTTATTTTCGAAATATTTTTGTAATACGTATAATTTTTGTTAATTTAGGTTATATATAGGATAAAAGGTAATTATTTTGTTATTTTTTAGGATTATTTCGTAATTTTATTTATTATATTTTGGTAATTTTATTTCGATTTAGTTTTTAAAAAGTTTTTCGTATTTGCGGTATTATAATAATATTTTAATTATTATTTTTAATTTTTAGGGCTGGTATTATAAATTATCGTTTATTTCGTATAACCGTACTTTAATTATAATAATAATGCGTTATATATATTTATTTTGCCTTTTTTTATATATATTATGTTTTTTTAGGTAATAAGGTTTTTGTTATATTTTTATGCTTATATTTGTTATTATCGTTATTAATTAAATGGTAAAATTTTTTTTTTAAATCTTTTTTATCGATAAAAAATAAAATAAATTTTATTTAATTAGTTTTTTAATTAATTAAGGGGTTATATTAATATAGTTATTTTTTGTTAAAAATTATATCGTAATTCCGTATTAAGATAATATCGAAATTAATAATTTATTTTCGTTTTTAAATATAAAATTTGAGATAATTAATTTTATAATTAATTTATCCGTTATTATAAATAAATTTAATATTTTCGGTATTTTTAATTTTATAAAGTTTAATTTTATTTTTTTATAATAAACGTAATTTGTTAATTATTTCCGGTTTAATATAATTTGGATTAGTTCCGTAATTTATTATAACGGTATATTATTTTTTTCCGATTCGTATTTTGATTATAATAAAAAAAAATTTTATTTTTTTTATTATCGTATATAAAACTTTTTTAAAGGACGTATGTTAACTTTTTTTATTTTTATTAGTTTATAATTTTTTTATAAATAACCTTTTTTTTTTAAGGATTATATTTGTAACTATTTTAATTATTCTTTTTATCGGCATAATTAAGTTTTTAATTCGAAAATTTTTTTTTTATATCGTTTAATTTAACTTTTTAAATTAATAATTTATTTTTTAAAGGTTTCGGCTTTTTCCGATCAGTTTATTGCTATAGTTTATTTTTCGTTTATCGTCGTTATTAACTGGTTTTAATATTTTTATCGTTTTTAATATTAAGTATAGTATTAAACCATTTCGGTTAATCGTTCGTTAATTTTTTTTTATATTTTTTTTTTTATTTTAATTTTTAATATAATTTTTATGGAAATAAAAGTTATTTAATATTTCGTTTTAAATTTTTATTACCGTTTAATAAATTTATTTTTTTTATATTTTATAATTATATTATTCGTAATAATATATAAAATTTTATTCGGAATAATTTTTTTTTTTTGGTTAATTTTTTTTAACCGTAAGTAAATCGATAATATTTTAAATAATTTAGGTATATAAGTATTTATATTACTTTTAATTTTTAAAATCGTTTTTTGTTTACGTATAAAAATTAAATCCTTATTTATATATATATATAAATTATTATTAAATATATTTTTGTTATTTTTGATATTATAAATAATAAATTTTTTTATAATAAATAATATATAATTTTTTATGCCGATCGGGTTTTCTTAAATATAAAGTTTCGTTTTAATTTTAATACTTTTTAATTTATTTACTTAATTTTTATTATTTTTGTCGTTATTATTTTTTCCGTTACGTATAAAATATTAATTTTTCCGGTATTAATTTTTTTTATTTTTCGTATTTTTATAGTTACTAGGTAATTATTAATTTAGTTATCGTAATGCGTTATCGGGTAATTACGGTTTAAAAAAATACTTTAATTTTTTGTAATTTTTTTCGTATTTTTAAAGGTAAATTAAGATTTTTTTTTTTCCGGATTATGCCGAAAATAATAACCTTTTTTTTCCTTAATTATTTTTTAAATATCGGGGTTTAATTATTATATTATTATTTTTTAAGGGCCTTATATTAACTTTTTATATGGCCTATTTTATTATAATTATAATATTTAATTTGGTTTTAATTTTTTTTTAAGCGGTTTTTAATTTTATAAATTTTGGTACCGTTTTATAGGTAATAAAAAACGTATCGCGTTTTTTGCTTTAGTTAATTTTTATAAATTTAGGTTTAAAAATAAATTATTTTTTTCGTTTTTATTATCGTTTATATTATTAGTTATCGATTTTAATTACTTTTATGATATATTTATTTAAAGTAATAAAACGTATTATTTTAATAATTTCGGTTTTAATATCGTTTTTTAAATTTTTATAAAAAATATTAATTAAATTATTATTTTTTTCGTTTATTTATTTTATTTTAATTATAAAATTTTTAAACGTTATTACGTATTTAAATATTGGTTTTTTTTATTTTAAATCGAATATTTTTTATACGGTAATTTTTTTTTATCTGGATTTTTAAAATTAACCTTTAATTTTTTTTTAAAATTAATATAATATTAAAAAAAAGTTTTGGTAATTTATTACTGGTTTAACTTTTTATTTTTTAAATAATTTCGTAAGATAAATTTAAATTAATTTAAGGCGTTTTTTTTAAAAAATACCGTAATCGTAAAAACTTTGTCGGCTTTATTAATAATATTTTCGAAACGGAAATAAACGCGTATTTAAATAAGGAAATTTTATACGTTACCTTTTTTGTTGTAAAATTCGGATTTTTTGGGCTTAATTTTAATTCCGTTAATCCGGATAATATTAATTTAAGCCTTAAAATATTAAATAATTTTTTTAAACTTTTTAATCGTATTTTTATATTATTATATAATAAGTTCTTAAATATTATCCGATATATTAACGGTATAACGTATTATTTAAAATTTAATTATATTATTAAATAAAAATTTATAACGTATAACGGTTAATTAATTTAATTAATTATTAAATTTTAATCGTACGATTTATATTAATAATAATATTATGGGAAATTAAGTAATAAATTAAAAATATAATTACGTTTAATAATAATAAATATTAAAAATAATTTAAGTAATTAAATTATATTATAAATTAGTATTATTTAAATTATAAAAAAATAACGAATATATATATATTATTTTTGGCTTAAAGTATTTAAGTAGCTTAAATTTTTAAGTTCGTTAAAATTTTTAAGCCCGTTATAAGTTTAAGGGGCTTAAAGCGTTAAGGCCTTTAAAACCTTTAAGCCCGTTACGTAACCCTGGACCTACGTCGGAGATAAGTTTTAAGCTTTCCGACCGTTTGTCTTTGGGCCAAGCCCTTAGGTTATAACATAAAATATTTAAATAATTTAAATTTTTAAATTTATTATAAATTTAAAAAATTTAAAACGTTAAAATTTTTAAAATTTTTAAGTTAATTACGTAATTTAAAGTTTATGCCGGAAATAAGTTTTTAATTTTCCGACCGTTTATTTTTAAATTAAATTTTTAAGTTATAATATGAATTTCTTTTCCGGGATTTTTATCTTTAAAAATTAATTTATTTATCGTATTTACTTAATAAATAACTTTTTTTTTAATATTATTTTCGGGTTATTTTAATCGTTATATTTAACCGTATCAAAAAAAATTTTAAACGTAATAACGTTTTAATTTAATCGAAACGGATCGAAATTTTTAATTTTGTTATATTTTTTTATATTTCGTATTTTCGTTATAAATTTAAACGGAAAATTTATAAAACTTATTTCGATTTTAAAAAATATTTTTATTATATTAAATATAATAATTTTTATAATTTATTTCATTTTTTTATTTTTAAATATTAACGATTTTTAAATTATAAAAATAATTAAAACGTAAAAAAAAATAAATACGAAAAATTTTTCGTTTTATTATTAATAAATTAAACCGTTTTTAAAAATAACGTAAAATTTTATACCGTTACGGAATTAAAATATTACGTTAAGATATTTAAAATACGAAAACGATAAAAAAATTTAAATAATTAAAAAAAACATAATAATAATTAAAAACCGAATTAACCGTTTTTATATAAGCCGTTTTTTTATTAATTAATCGTTTAATATAACGGCTAACTAGCTTAACCAACTATTAAACCCGAATTGTACGGTTTATGTCAGTAATAATATTATAAAAATCTGGGTAATAAATTAAAAGTAAAATTACGTTTAATAATAATAAATATTAAAAATAATTTAAATAATTAAATTATATTATAAATTAATATTATTTAAATTATAAAAAAATAATAAATATATATATATTATTTTTAATTCGATTAATTTAATTTAATTTTAATTTTTTTTTAGTAATTAAATTTTTTCGAATTTATCGAATTATTTCGAACCGTTATCCGGTTCGATTAATTTAACGTATTAAATTTTTTTAAGTTTAATTAAATTTTTTAAATTTATTGAATTTATTACGTAACTTTAATCCTTATATCGGATTTTCGTTTTATAATTTTTAACCGTTTATTATTATATTAAAAGTTTTAATTATAATATAAATTTTTTTTTAAAAATTTTTACTTTTAAAAATTAATTTTTTATTATATTTATTTAATAAATAATTTTTTTTTATATATTTTTATTTTTTTTATTTTTAATTTATTTTAATTATTATATTTAACCGTATTAAAAAATAAAATTTCCGTAAACGTAATAACGTTTTAATTTTTTTAAAAAAAATTAATACGTTTAATTTTAATATATCCGTTTTTTTTATTTACGTTATAAATATAAAAAAAAAGTTTATAAAATTTATTTTAATTTTAAAAAATATATTTGTTATTTTAAATATAACGGTTTTTATAATTTATTTAATTTTTCGGAAATTAAATATAATTATTTAATTACGGAAAAAAATTATTTCGAATTTTAAAAATATTTTATTAAAAAAAAATTATTTTCCGTTTAATAACGTTTTAATAAATTATAATAATATTTTAACGAATTATTTAATCGTTTAATCCGTTTACGTAATTAAAAAAACTTTTACGTAAATAAAAAATTAAAATATTGCGTAAAAAAATTAAAAATACGAAAATAATAAAAAAATTCGAACGTTTAAAAAAAAAATAACGTAAATTAAAAACCGAAATAATTTCGTTTTTTCGTATTACGAACGTAATTAATTAATTCGATTTAAATAACGTAAATTAAAATTTTTTTAATTTTAATATTTTTAATATTATTAATAAATATTTTTTAATAAATATTAAATTTCCGTAAAATTTTTTATAAATTTTTATATATTTTTTAATTTTAAATAATTTTTTTATTTAATTAAATATTATTTTTTACCGTTTTTTCTTTTAATATTAAAATTTTTTTTAACTTTTTATATTAATACCTTTTTCGTTATTTTTTTTTTATTCCGTATTAATTTAAATTATATCTGTTATTAACTTTAATAAAAAAATATAAAAAATAAAATATAATTTAACTTTAAAAAATAATTTTAATTAATAATTATTTTTCGAAATTTTTTTTACGACCTTATATAATTTAATATATTTAAAATCGAATTTTTTATTAAATTTTTTAATTTAAATATTTTTAATAATTAAATAAATTTTTTTTTTAAAAAAATTAATTTTTTAATTTTTTTTAATTATAATATTTTTATATTTAAATACGTACGAATTTAAATTTTATTTTTATTTTTATATATAATTATTTAAATTATTTTAAAATAAAAATTATTTTAATATTAATTAATTTTTTTTTTATAAATTTCGGTATATTTTTAATATAAAATTAAAATTAATATTAATTAATATTATTTTAATATTTTCGTAATAATTTATATTATAAATTAATTAAATTATTAATAATTTTTCGATTTTATTATTTTATTTATAATTAATATAATACCGTAAATAATTTTCGAATATTTAATTAATTTTTTTTATTTAACCGTTTATTTATAATTTAAATTTAATTATATTATAAAATTTTATTAAAATTTTAAAATAAATATAATATTTTTATCGAATACGATTTTTATTAATAATCCGTATATATTAATAAAATATTTACAAAAAAATATATTAATTATTTTACGTTTATATTTTTATTAAATAATAAAAAATAAAAAGATTTTATAAATCGGTTTACGATTATAAAAATATTATCGTAATATATATCCGTTATTAAATTTTTAATAATAATAATTTAATAATAAAATTAAAAATAATTAAATTTTACGGTCGTTTTATAATTAATAATAATTATAATTTTCCGTATAATTTATAACGTTATATTTTAATTTTATTATATAAATTATATTTTCGTAAAATTTTTTTTATTATTAATTTTATTTAAAAAAAATAATATATACGTTATAATTATTTTATAATTTTAGAAATATTAAGTTATCCGTATAATTAATATTCGTATATTTTACGTATTAATTTTTTTTAATACTTTTTTAATATTTAAATTTTATTAATTTTTTTTTAATAATTAATCGTTATATTATTAAATTTTTTAATATAAATTAAATATTATTTTTTTAATTATTATAATTTATCGTATTTTTATATATCTTTTTTTTATTAAATCGAATATTTAATATAAAATTTTTAAAACTTTTTTTTTAAATTTAATCGTTTATTAAAAACGTTTATTTTATTATTTTTTAATTTTTTTTTTTAAATAATAACGAAATTAAATTTTAAAAAATATTTTACGTAATAAAATTATTATTTTATTAATTTTCGGATAATAATAAATCGGATTAAATTTTTATAATTTATATATATTTTTATTTAATATAAATTTTTTTTAAAATAATATTTAAATTTTTTAAAAGTATTAATAATAATTAAAATTTTTTTATTTAAAATAATATAATTTAATTTAATTTTTTTAATTTATAAAAATAAAATATAATAAAATATAAATTATTTTAATTATTTTTATATCTAGTTATTACGTTTAATATATAATCCGAAATATCGGTTTTTAATTTTACGGAACGATTTAAATCGTATATAATTAATATTAATTCGTTAATAATTATATTTTTAATTTTTTAAAAAAAAAATTTATTTTAATTATTTATTAAAATTTAATTTTTTTTTAATTAAGTTAAATAAAAATATTACGATTTCGTTAAAATTACGAATAAATTTCCGATAATAATTAACGAATTTAAAAAAAATTTAAATTTTAATAATTATAATAAATAATTTTTATTTTTAAATTATTATTATTTTTTAAAAATTTATTTTAATATATTTCGAAATAATAATATATTTTAAATACGGTATTTTTTATTTATAAAATTCGTTTTTTTCGGTATTAATTAAAAAATTAACTTTTTATAAGGTTTAAAAAACTTTATAAACATATTTTTTATATTTTTTTTCCGAATATAAATAAATAAAAATATTATTAAAATAATAAATAATAAAAATATTAAAATATTTACGTAATACGTAATTAATTATTTTTTAAAACGTTACGGATATATTAATAAGTTTAAAAAATATTATTAAATATTTATATAATCCGTATTTAATTTTAAAAATTATTTTTTATTTATTTTTTAATTTAATACGAATTAAATTATATTTATTTCGTAAATTTAAAGTAATAAATTATTAAATTTTATAAAAATAATTTTTTATTTCGGTAATTAAAAATAAAAATATATAATTTTTAACCGTAATATTATTTAATTATTAGTAATCGATTATTAATTATAATTTATTATTTTTTTAATATAAAAAATATAAAATATTTCGTTAATAATTTAAAATATTTAATATATTTTTTACGTAATTTATTTTCGAAATATTTTCGTAATATATATAATTTTTATTAATTTAAATTATATATAAAATAAAAAATAATCGTTTTATTATTTTTTAAAATTATTTCGTAATTTTATTTATTATATTTTAATAATTTTATTTTAATTTATTTTTAAAAAAATCGTTTATATTTATAATATTATAATAATATTTTAATTATTTTTTTAAATTTTTAAAGTTAATATTATAAATTATCGTTTATTTTATATAACCGTATTTTAATTATAATAATAATATATTATATATATTTATTTTACTTTTTTTTTATATATATTATATTTTTTTAAATAATAAAATTTTTATCGTATTTTTATATTTATATTTATTATTATTATTATTAATTAAATAATAATTTTTTTTTAAATCGTTTTCGTTAATAAAAAATAAAATATATTTTATTTAATTAATTTTTTAATTAATTAAAAAATTATATTAATATAATTATTTTTTATCGAAAATTATATCGTAATTTTATATTAAAATAATATCGAAATTAATAATTTATTTTCGTTTTTAAATATAAGTTTCGAAATAATTAATTTCGTAATTAATTTATTTATTATTATAAATAAATTTAATATTTTTAATATTTTTAATTTTATAAAATTCGGTTTTATTTTTTTATAATAAATATAATTTATTAATTATTTCTGGTTTAATATAATTCGGATCGGTTTTATAATTTATTATAATAATATATTTTTTTTTAATTCGTATTTTAATTATAATAAAAAAAATTTTTTTAAGAATTATATTTATAATTATTTTAATTATTTTTTTTATCGGTATAATTAAATTTTTAATTCGAAAATTTTTTTTTATATCGTTTTATTTAATTCGTTAAATTAATAATTTATTTTTTAAATATTTCGGCTTTTTTTAATTAATTTATCGTTATAATTTATTTTTCGTTTATTATTATTATTAATTAATTTTAATATTTTTATCGTTTTTAATATTAAATATAATATTAAATTATTTTAATTAATCGTTTATTAATCTTTTTTTATATATTTTTTTTTAAATTTTTAATATAATTTTTACGGAAATAAAATTATTTAATATTTCGTTTTAAGTTTTTATTACCGTTTAATAAATTTATTTTTTTTATATTTTATAATTATATTATTCGTAATAATATATAAAATTTTATTCGAAATAATCCTTTTTTTCCGGTTAATTTTTTTTAACCGTAAATACGTTAATAATATTTTATATAATTTAAGTACGTAAATATTTATATTATTTTTAATCCTTAAAATCGTTTTTAATTTATGTATAAAAATTAAATCCTTATTAAATATATTTTTATTAATTTTTATATTATAAATAATAAATTTCTTTATAATAAATAACGTATAATTTTTTATATCGATCGGATTCTTTTAAATATAAGGTTTCGTTTTAACTTTAATATTTTTTAATTTATTTATTTAATTCTTATTATTTTTATTATTATTATTTTTTTTATTACGTACGAAATATTTAAGTTTTTAATATTAATTTTTTTTATTTTTTTTTATTTTTATAATTATTAAGTAACCGTTAATTTAATCGTAATAATACGTTATCGGATAATTACGGCTTAAAAAAGTACCTTAACTTTTCGTAATTTTTTTCGTATTTTTAAAAATAAATTAAGGTTTTTTTTTTTAATTATACCGAAAATAACGGCTTTTTTTTGGTTATTTTTTAGGTACCGGGATTTAATTATTTTGTTATTATTTTTTAAAAGCTTTATATTAACTTTTTATATAATTTATTTTGTTATAATTATAATACTTAATTTAATTTTAATCCTTTTTTTAAATAATTTTTAATTCCATAAATTTTAATATTATTTCGTAAATAATAAAAAATATATTATATTTTTTATTTTAATTAATTCTTATAAATTTAAATTTAAAAATAAATTATTTTTTTCGTTTTTATTATCGTTTATATTATTAATTATCGATTTTTACGGCTTTTATAATATATTTATTTAAAATAATAAAATATATTATTTTAATAATTTCGTTTTTAATATTATTTTTTAAACTTTTATAAAAAATATCGATTAAATTATTATTTTTTTCGTTTATTTATTTTATTTTAATTATTAAATTTTTAAACGTTATTATATATTTAAACGTTAAATTTTTTTATTTTAAGTTAAAAATTTTTTATATTACGGTTTTTTTTATTTAAATTTCCGAAATTAACTTTTAATTTTTCCTTAAAATTAATATAATATTAAAAAAAAATTTTAATAATTTATTATTAATTTAATTTTTTATTTTTTAAATAATTTCGTAAAATAAATTTAAATTAATTTAAAGCATTTTTTTTAAAAAATACAGTAACCGTAAAAATTTTATTAATTTTATTAATAATTTTTTTAAAATAAAAATAAATACGTATTTAAATAAAAAATTTTATATATTATTTTTTCCGTTATAAAGTTCGGATTTTTTAAGCTTAATTTTAATTTCGTTAATTTGGATAATATTAATTTAAACCTTAAAACGTTAAATAATTTTTTCGAATTTTTTAATCGTATTTTTATATTATTATATAATAAGTTTTTAAATATTATTTAATATATTAACGATATAACGTATTATTTAAAATTTAATTATATTATTAAATAAAAATTTATAATATATAACGATTAATTAATTTAATTAATTATTAAATCCAAATCGTACGGTTTATATTAATAATAATATTATAAAAATTTAAATAATAAATTAAAAATAAAATTACGTTTAATAATAATAAATATTAAAAATAATTTAAATAATTAAGTTATATTATAAACTGGTATTATTTAAATTATAAAAGAGTAATAAACGTATATATATTATTTTTAATTCGATTAATTCGATTTAATTTTATTTTTCTTTTAATAATTAAATTCTTTCGAATTTATCGAATTATTTCGAACCGTCGTCCGGTTCGACTGGCTCGACGTGCCAAATCCCCTTAGATTTAATTAAATCCTTCGAATTTATCGAGCCTATTACGTAACCCTAGCCCCCATACCGGGTTTTCGTCCTATAACTTCCGACCGTCTGTTACTATGCCAAGGGCTCTGGTTATAACATTTAATTAAAACGTATTTAATTTTAACGTTTTTAATATCGTTAATAAAAAAATTTTAATAAACTTAAAATTTCCGTAAAATTCTTTTTAAATTTTTATATATATTTCTTTTAAGTAGTTTTTTTATTTAATTAAATATTACCTTTTTCCGGTTTTTTTTCTAGTTTCGGAAATTTTTTTAACTTTTTATATTAATACGTTTTTTGTTATTTCTTTTTTTAATTTGGTTTAAATTTAAATTATATTTGTTATTAATTTTAATAAAAAATGTAAAAAACGGAATAAAATTTAATTTTAAGGAATAATTTTAATTAGTAATTATTTTTCGAAATTTTTTTTTACGATTTTATATGGTCCGATATATTTAAAATCGAATTTTTTATTAGATCGTTTTATTTAAATATTTTTAATAATTAAGTAAATTTTTTTTTAAAATTACTCCTTTTAATTTTTTTTGTTATAATATTTTTATATTTAAGTACGTACGAATTCGAATTTTGTTTTTATTTTTATATATAATTATTTTAATTATTTTAAAATAAAAATAACTTTAATATTAATTAATTATTTTTTTATAAATTATGGTAAATTTTTAATATAAAACCGAAATTAACGTTAATTAATATTATTTTAATATTTTCGTAATAATTAATATTATAAATTAATTAATTTATTAATAACTTTTTAATTTAATTATTTTATTTATAATTAATATAATATCGTAAATAAGTTTTAAATATTTAATTAGTTTTTTTTATTTAATTATCCGTTTATGGTTTAAAAACGTTCAAAAATTTATAATTTAACCTTAATTATATTATAAAATTTTGCTAAAATTTTAAAATAAATATAATACCTTTATCGGATATTATATTTATTAAAGGTTTATATATATTAATAAAATATTTAAAAAAGATATATATTAATTATTTTATGTTTTTATTTTCGTTAAAAAAAAATATAAAAATTTTATAAATTAATTTACGATTATAAAAATATTATCATAATATATATTTATTACTGGAATTTTTAATAATAATAATTTAGTAATAAAATCGAAAGTAATTAAATTCTATAATCGTTTTACGACTAATAATGGTTATAATTTTCCGTATGGTTTATAACATCGTACCTTGGTTTTGTTATATAGGTCGCATTTTTACAAGACCTTTTTTACTACTGATTTTATTTTAGGGAAGTAATATATGCGTTATAATCGTTCCATAGTTTTGTGGATTCCAGGGTATCCTTCTTTTATCAGGTCGAATACTTGGTGTAGGACCTTAAGGACCTTTTTTTTTAGGTCTGGTCGTTTGCTGAAAACGTTTGCCCTACCATTTTCTGATCCTTTTTTATGGATGATAACGAAGTTATATTCCGAAAGGTATTTTACGTAACGGAATTATCGTTCTATTAGTTTTCGGGTGGTGGTAAAACGGGTGAGGTTTTTATAATCTATATACACCTTAACCTGATATAGGTTTCCTTTAAGGTAATATTTAAATTTTTTAAAGGCGTTAATAATGGCTAAGAATTTTTTATTTAAAATATGTTATAACCAGAGCCCTTGGTACAGTAACAGACGGTCGGAAGTTGTAGGACGAAAACCCGGTATGGGGGCCAGGGTTACGTAATAGGTTCGATGGGGTCGAAAAACCTAATTAAACTTAAAGGGACTTAATATGTCGAATTAATCGAACTGGATAACGGTTCGAAATAATTTAATAAGTTCGAAAAAATTTAATTATTAAAAAAAAAAATTTAAATTAAATTAATCGAATTAAAAATAATATATATATATTCGTTATTTTTTTATAATTTAAATAATATTAATTTATAATATAATTTAATTATTTAAATTATTTTTAATATTTATTATTATTAAATATAATTTTATTTTTAATTTATTATTTAAATTTTTATAATATTATTATTAATATAAATTATATAATTTAAATTTAATAATTAATTAAATTAATTAATTATTATATATTATAAATTTTTATTTAATAATATAATTAAATTTTAAATAATATATTATATTATTAATATATCGGATAATATTTAAAAGCTTATTATATAATAATATAAAAATATAATGAAAAAATTCGAAAAAGTTTTTTAATATTTTAAAACTTAAATTAATATTATCCGAATTAATAAAATTAAAATTAAACTTAAAAAATCCGAACCTTATAACGGAAAAAATAACGTATAAAATTTTTTTATCTAAATATATATTTATTTCCGTTTCGAAAAAATCGTTAATAAAACCGACAAAATTTTTACGGTTATAATATTTTTTAAAAAAAATATTTAAAATTAATTTAAATTTATTTTACGAAATTATTTAAAAAATAAAAAGTTAAATTAATAATAAATTATTAAAACTTTTTTTTAATATTATATTAATTTTAAAAAAAAATTAAAAATTAATTTCGGAAATTTAAATAAAAAAAAGATTATAATATAAAAAATTTTTAACTTAAAGCCAAAAAAATTAACATTTAAATATATAATAATATTTAAAAACTTAATAATTAATTTAAAATTAATAAATAAAAAAAATAATAATTTAATTAATATTTTTTATAAAAATTTAAAAAATAACGTTAAAAACGAAATCGTTAAAATAATATATTTTATTATCTTAAATAAATATATTATAAAAATTATAAAAATTAATAATCGATAATATAAATAACGATAAAAATAAAAAAAATAATTTATTTTTAAATTTAAATTTATAAAAATTAATTAAAACAAAAAACGTAATATATTTTTTATTATTTACGGAATAATATTAAAATTTATAAAATTAAAAATTATTTAAAAAAGGAATTAAAACCAAATTAAATATTATAATTATAATAAAATAAGTTATATAAAAAATTAATATAAAACCTTTAAAAAATAATAATAAAATAATTAAATTCCGGTATCCGAAAAAAAACCGAAAAAAAAACCGTTATTTTCGATATAATCAAAAAAAAAGAAAATTTTAATTTACCCTTAAAAATACGAAAAAGATTACGAAAAATTAAGGTATTTTTTTAGGCCATAATTACGCGATAATACGTTATTTTAATTAAATTAACGGTTATTTAATAATTATAAAAATATAAAAAATAAAAAAAATTAATATTAAAAATTTAAATATTTTATACGTAACAAAAAAAATAATAATAACAAAAATAATAAAAATTAAATAAATAAATTAAAAAATATTAAAATTAAAACGAAGCCTTATATTTAAAAAAATTTAATCGATATAAGAAATGATATATTATTTATTATAAAAAAATTTATTATTTACGATATAAAAAATAATAAAAATATGTTTAATAATAACTTATACGTATATATAAATAAAAATTTAATTTTTATATATAAATTAAAAATAATTTTAAAGATTAAAAATAATATAAATATTTACGTATTTAAATTATATAAAATATTTTCGACGTATTTATAATTAAAAGAAATTAATTAAAAAAAAATTATTCCGAATAAAATTTTATATATTATTACGAATAATATAATTATAAAATATAAAAAAAAAAAATTTATTAAACGATAATAAAAACTTAAAACGAAATATTAAATAATTTTTATTTTCGTAAAAATTATATTAAAAATTCGAAAAAAAAAATATAAAAAAAAATTAATAAATAATTAACCGAAATAGTTTAATATTATATTTAATATTAAAAAAGGTAAAAATATTAAAATTAATTAATAACGATAATAAACGAAAAATAAATTATAACGATAAATTAATTAAAAAAACCGAAATATTTAAAAAATAAATTATTAATTTAATGAATTAAATAAAACGATATAAAAAAAAATCCTTAAATTAAAAATTTAATTATGCCGATAAAAAAGATAATTAAAATAATTATAAATATAATTTTTAAAAAAAACGTTATTTATAAAAAAGTTATAAATTAATAAAAATAAAAAAACTTAATATATATTTTTTAAAAAAACTTTATATACGATAATAAAAAAAATAAAAAATTTTTTTATTATAATTAAAATACGAATTAAAAAAAAATGATATATTATTATAATAAATTACGGAACCGATCCGAATTATATTAAACAGGAAATAATTAATAAATTACGTTTATTATAAAAAAATAAAACCAAATTTTATAAAATTAAAAATATTAAAAATATTAAATTTATTTATAATAACGAATAAATTAATTACGAAATTAATTATTTTAAAATTTATATTTAAAAACGAAAATAAATTATTAATTTCGATATTATTTTAATATAAAATTATAATATAATTTTTAATAAAAAATAATTATATTAATATAACTTTTTAATTAATTAAAAATTTAATTAAATAAAATTTATTTTATTTTTTATCGACGAAAATAACTTAAAGGAAAGATTTTATTATTTAATTAATAATAATAATAATAAATATAAAAATAAAAATATAACAAAAATTTTATTACTTAAAAAAATATAATATATAAAAAAAAAAAAATAAATATATATAATATATTATTATTATAATTAAAATACGGTTATATAAAATAAACGACGATTTATAATATTAACTTTAAAAATTAAAAAAAATAATTAAAATATTATTATAATATTATAAATACGAATAATTTTTTAAAAAATAAATTAAAATAAAATTATTAAAATATAATAAATAAAATTACGAAATAATTTTAAAAAATAATAAAATAATTATCTTTTATTTTATATATAATTTAAATTAATAAAAATTATATATATTACGAAAATATTTTAAAATTAAATTATATAAAAAATATATTAAACGTTTTAAATTATTAACGGAATATTTTATATTTTTTGTATTAAAAAAAAATAATAAATTCCGGTTAATAATTAATTACCGATAATTAAATAATATTACGGTTAAAAATCGTATATTTTTATTTTTAATTACCAAAATAAAAAAATATTTTTATAAAATTAAATAATTTATTATTTTAAATTTACGAAACGGATATAATTTAATTCGTATTAAATTAAAAAATAAATAAAAAATAATTTTTAAAATTAAATACGGATTTTACGAATATTTAATAATATTTTTTAAGTTTATTAATATATTTATAACGTTTTAAAAAATAATTAATTACGTATTATATAAATATTTTAATATTTTTATTATTTATTTAAATTCAAAAAAAAATTATAAAAAATATGTTTATAAAATTTTTTAAATTTTATAAAACGTTAATTTTTTAATTAATACCGAAAAAAACAAATTTTATAAATAAAAAATATCGTATTTAAAATACTTATTATTCCGGAATATATTAAAATAAATCTTAAAAAAATAATAATAATTTAAAAATAAAAAATATTTATTATAATTATTAAAATTTAAAATTTTTTTAAATTTATTAATTATTACCGGAAATTTATTCGTAATTTTAATAAAATCGTAATATTTTTATTTAATTTAATTAAAAAAAAATTAAATTTTAATAAATAATTAAAATAAAAAAAGTTTTTTAAAAAATTAAAAATATAATTATTAACGAATTAATATTAATTATATATAATTTAAATTATTCCGTAAAATTAAAAATTAATATTTCGAATTATACGTTAAATATAATAACCGAATATAAAAATAATTAAAATAATTTATATCTTATTATATTTTATTTTTATAAATTAAAAAAAATTAAATTAAATTACGTTATTTTAAATAAAAAAATTTTAATTATTATTAACGTTTTTAAAAAATTTAAATATTATTTTAAAAAAAAATTATATTAAATTAAAATATATATAAATTATAAAAATTTAATTTAATTTATTATTATCCGAAAATTAATAAAATAATAATTCCGTTACGTAAAATATTTTTCGGAATTTAATTTCGTTATTATTTATAAAAGAAATTAAAAAATAATAAAATAAATATTTTTAATAAATAACTAAACTTAAAGGAAAAAATTTTAAAAATTCCGTATTAAATATTTAATTTAACGAAAAAAAAATATATAAAAATACGATAAATTATAATAATTAAAAAAATAATATTTAACTTATACCAAAAAATTTAATAATATAACGATTAATTATTAAAAAAAAAATATTAATAAAATTTAAATATTTAAAAAATATTAAAAAAAATTAATCCGTAAAATATACGAATATTAATTATACGGATATCTTAATATTTATAAAATTATAAAACGATTATAATATATATATTATTTTTTTATATAAAATTAATAATAAAAAAAATTTTATAAAAATATAATTTATATAATAAAATTAAAATATAATATTATAAATTATACGGAAAATTATAATTATTATTAATTATAAAATAACCGTAAAATTTAATTATTTTTAATTTTATTATTAAATTATTATTATTAAAAAACTTAATAACGGATATATATTATAATAATATTTTTATAATCTTAAACCGATTTATAAAAATTTTTTATTTTTTATTATTTAACGAAAATATAAATATAAAATAATTAATATATATTTTTTTTAAATATTTTATTAATATATACGAATTATTAATAAAAATTATATCCGATAAAAATATTATATTTATTTTAAAATTTTAATAAAACTTTATAATATAATTAAATTTAAATTATAAGTTATTAAATATTTTTAAATTATAAATAAACGGTTAAATAAAAAAAATTAATTAAATATTCGAAATTTATTTACGATATTATATTAATTATAAACAAAATAATTAAATCGAAAAATTATTAATAATTTAATTCGTTTATAATATAAATTATTACGAAAATATTAAAATAATATTAATTAATATTAATTTCGGTTTTATATTAAAAATATATCGAAATTTATAAAAAAAAAATTAATTAATATTAAAATAATTTTTATTTTAAAATAATTTAAATAATTATATATAAAAATAAAAATATTATAATTAAAAAAATTAAAAAAATTAATTTTTTTAAAAAAAAAAATTTATTTAATTATTAAAAATATTTAAATTAAACGATTTAATAAAAACTTTAATTTTAAATATATCGAATTATATAAAATCGTAAAAAAAATTTCGAAAAATAATTATTAATTAAAATTATTTTTTAAAATTAAATTATATTCTGTTTTTTATATTTTTTTATTAAAATTAATAACGGATATAATTTAAATTAATACGAAATAAAAAAAAAATAACGGAAAATATATTAATATAAAAAATCGAAAAAGTTTTTAATATTAAAAAAAACGGTAAAAAATAATATTTAATTAAATAAAAAAATTATTTAAAATTAAAAAATATATAAAAACTTATAAAAAGTTTTACGAAAATTTAACATTTATTAAAAATTTTTTATTAATAATACCGGAAATATTAAAATTAAAAAAATTTTAATTTACGTTATTTAAATTAAATTAATTAATTACGTTTATAATATAAAAAAACGAAATTATTTTAATTTTTAATTTACGTTATTTTTTTTTAAAACCTTTAAATTTTTTTATTATTTTCGTATTTTTAATTTTTTTACGTAATATTTTAATTTTTTATTTACGTAAAAACTTTTTTTAATTATATAAACGAATTAAATAATTAAATAATTCGTTAAAATATTATTATAATTTATTAAAATATTATTAAACGGAAAATAATTTTTTTTAATAAAACGTTTTTAAAATTTAAAATAATTTTTTTTCGTAATTAAACGGTTATATTTAATTTTTAAAAAATTAAATAAATTATAAAAACCGTTATATTCGAAATAATAAATATATTTTTTAAAATTAAAATAAACTTTATAAATTTTTTTTTTACGTTTATAACGCGAATAAAAAAAATATATTAAAATTAAACGTATTAATTTTTTTTTAAAAAAATTAAAACGTTATTATATTTACGGAATTTTTATTTTTTAATACGGTTAAATATAATAACCAAAATAAATTAAAAATAAAAATATATATATATATATATAAAAAATTATTTATTAAATAAATATAATAAAAAATTAATTTTTAAAAATAAAAATTTTAAAAAAAAAATTATATTATAATTAAAACTTTTAATATAATAATAAATAATCGGAAGTTATAAAATAAAAACTTAATATAAGGGCCAAAATTATATAATAAATTCGATAAATTCGAAAAATTTAATTAAACTTAAAAGGACTTAATACGTCAAATTAATTGAACCGGATAACGGTTCGAAATAATTCGATAAATTTAAAAAAATTTAATTATTAAAAAAAAAAATTTAAATTAAATTAATCGAACCAAAAATAATATATATACGTTCGTTACATTTTTATAATTTAAATAATATTAACTTATAATATAACTTAATTATTTAAATTATTTTTAATATTTATTATTATTAAACGTAATTTTATTTTTAATTTATTACCTAGATTTTTATAATATTATTGTTAACATAAACCGTACGATTTGGGTTTAATAATTAGTTAAACCAGTTAGCCGTTACAAAATGGCGTAATTTAGTTCGGTTTATTTTAATTTATAAGAATAAAATATAATAAGGTATAAGTTATCTTAATTATTTTTATATCCGATTATTACGTTTAATATATAATCCGAAATATCGGTTTTTAGTTTTATAAAATAACTTAAGTCGTATATAATTAATATTAGTTCGTTAATAATTATATTTTTAATTTTTTTAAAAAAAATTTCTGTTTCGGTTATTTATTAAACCTTTATTTTTTTTGGTTAGGTTAGATAAGGATATTATAATTTTGTTAAAGTTACGAATAAATTTCCGGTAATAATTAACGAATTTAAAAAAAGTTTAGATTTCGGTAATTATAATAGGTATTGTTTATTCTTAAATTGTTATTATTTTTTAGGGTTTATTTTAATATATCTTAAAGTAGTAACGTAGTTTAAATACGGTATTTTTTGTTTATAAATTTTTTTTGGCGTTAATTAAAAGATTAATATTTTATAAGGCCTAAAGAATTTTAAGGATATATTTTTCATATTTTTTTCCGAATTTGAGTAAATAAGAATATTATCGAAATAATAGATAATAAAAATATTAAGGTATTTACGTAATACGTAATTAATTATTTTTTAGAACGTTACGGATACGTTAGTAAATTTAAATAATATTACCAGATATTCGTATAATCCGTATTTGGTTTTAAAAGTTATTTTTTATTCGTTTCCTAATTTAATACGAATTAAATTATATCCGTTTCGTAGGTTTAGGGTAATAAATTACTTAGTTCCGTAAAAATAATTTTTTATTTCGGTAATTAGGGGTAAAAGTGTACGATTTTTAACCGTAATATTATTTAACTGTCGGTAATCGATTATTAACCGTAAATTTTTTTTTTTGGTACGAAAAATATGGGATATCTTGCCGGTATTTTGGAACGTTTAATATATTTTTTATGTAATTTGTTTTTAAGGTACTTTCGTAATATATATAATTTTTATTAATTTAGGTTATATATGGGATAAAAGGCGGTTATTTTATAATTTTTTAAAATTATTTCGTAATTTTATTTATTATATTTTGGTAATTTTGTTTCGATTTGTTTTTTAAAAAGTTATTTGTATTTATGATATTATGATAATATTTTAACTATTTTTTCTGGTTTTTGGGGCTAATACTGTAGATCGTTGTTTATTTTATATAACCGTACCTTGATTATGGTAATAACGCGTTATATATATTTATTTTGTCCTTTTTTCTATATATATCGTATTCCTTTAAGTAATAAGGTTTTTATTGTATTTTTATGTCTGTATTTATTGTTGTTTTTATCGGTTAAATAATAAAATTTTTTTTTAAGTCGTTTTTATTAATAAAGGGTAAAATAAATTTTATTTAATTAGTTTTTTAATCGATTAAGGGGTTATATTAATATAACCATTTTTTGCCGAGAATTATATTATAATTTTATATTAAGATAATATCGAAATTAATAATTTATTTTCGTTTTTAAATATAGGTTTCGAAATAATTAATTTTACGGTTAACTTATCCGTTATTATAAGTAAATTTGGTACCTTTTATATTTTTTATTATCGTACATAAAGCTTTTTTAAAAGGTATATATTAACTCCCTTTATTTTTGCTAGCTTATAGCTCCTTTATAGATAATATTTTTCTTTTAAGGTTTATGCTTATAACTATTTTAATTATTTTTCCTGTTAACGTAATTAAATTTTTAATTCGAAAATTTTTTCCTTATATTATTTTATTTAATTCGTTAAGCTGGTAATTTATTCTTTAAAGGTTTTAACCTTTTCTGATTAGTTTATTGTTATAGCCCATTTTTCGTCTGTCGTTGTTGCCAGTTAATCTTAATGCTTTTAACGTTCCTGATACTAGGTATGGTATTGGGTTATTTTTGTTAGCGTTTTCCGATTTTTCCTTTTATTTTTTTTTTCGGGGTTATCGGTATAGGTACTTTGGAAATATAAGTTATTTATTACTTTTCGTTATATTTTTATTATTATTTAATAAATCCATTTTTTGGCGTTTTATGGTCGTATTATTTATAATAGCATATAAGATTTTATTCGGAATATTTTTTTTCCGGCCAGTTTTCCGATATTATAATAACGTCAATATCGTTTTATATGGTTATGGTATATAAGTATTTATATTATTTCTGGTCCTTGAGGTTATTTCTGGTTTAAGTTTAAAAATCGAATTTTTATTTATATATACGTATAAATCTTTATTATTTTTCTTATCGTAAATACTAAATTCTTTTATAATAAATAACGTATAATTTCTTATATCGATCGGGTTTTCTTAAATATAAAATTTCGTTTTAATTTTAATACTTTTTAATTTATTTACTTAATTTTTATTATTTTTATCGTTATTATTTTTTTTTTTTTTTACATACGAGATATTAATTTTTTTGGTATTAATTTTTTTTTTCGTTATGTTTTTGTAACTATTAAGTAACCGTTAATTTAATTATAATGGTACGTTATCGGGTAATTACGGCCTAAGAAAATATTTTAATTTTTCGTAATTTTTTTCGTACTTTTAAAAATAAATTAAGATTTTTTTTTTAATTATATCGAAAGTAACAGTTTTTTTATCTTTCGGTTATTTTTCGGGTATCAGGATTTAGTTATTTTGTTATTATTTTTTAAGGGTTTTATATTAACTTTTTACGTAACTTATTTTATTATAATTATAATATTTAATTTGATTTTAATTCTTTTTTATATTATCCTTAACTTTATAGGTTTTAGAATTATTTTATGGGCGATAAAAGGTATATTACGTTTTTTATTTTGGTTAGTTTCCGTAAATCTGGGTTTGGGAATAAATTATTTTTTTCGTTTTTGTCGTTATTTATATTATCGGTTATTAATTTTTACGGTTTTTGCGATATATTTATTTAAGGCAATAAAATATATTATTTTAATAATTTCGTTTTTAATATTATTTTTTAAATTTTTATAAAAAATATTAATTAAGTTATCGTTTTTTCGTTTATTTATTTTATTTTAACTATAAATTTTTTAAATATTATTATATATTCAAACGTTAATTTTTTTTATTTTAAATCGAAAATCTTTTATATTACGGTTTTTTTTGTTTAAGTTTTCGAAATTAACTTTTAATTTTTTTTCGAAATTAATATAATACTAAAAGAAATTTTTAATAATTTATTATTAATCCGATTTTTTATTTTTTAGGTAATTTCGTAACATAAATTTAAATTAATTTAAAATGTTTTTTTTTAAAAACGTTATAACCGTAAGGATTTTATTAATCCGTATAATATTAATTTAAATTTTAAAACGTTAAATAATTTTTTCGACCTTTTTAATTATATTTTTATATTATTATATAATAAATTTTTAAATATTATCCGATATATTAATTATATAACGTATTATATAAAATTTAATTATATTATTAAATAAAAATTTATACTATATAATGGTTAATTAATTTAATTAATTATTAAATTTTAATTATACGGTTTATATTAATAATTATATTTTAAATTAATATTATTTAAATTATAAGAAAATAACGAACGTATATATGTTATTTCCAGCTTAAGGTATTTAAACGGCCTAAATCCCTAAGTTCGCTAAAACTTTTAAGCCCATTATAGGTTTAAGGGGCTTAAAGCGCCAAGGCCCTTAAGACCTTTGAGCTAGTTACGTGACCCAGGGCCCATGCCGGAGACAAGTCTCCAACTTTCCGACCGTTTGTTTTTGGGCCAAGCCCTCAGGTCATAATACCAGGGGTAACAAATTAGGGGCCCAGGGGTTAGTTCGGGTCAGGGTTCTGTTTTTATTTCTTATGTCCATCTAAATAGAGGTCAGATGCGCAGAGCCTTTGGAAGGTTTAACAGTCACCTAATATTAATTCTTTTTTCCCTGAGCTATCGGAGAGTCCGGTATAGGCTGCCCGCTTTATGGAATGGTGTGGGCTTCGCAATGGCTACCTACGGTTACCTACCCACCCACCTACTGTCAGCTAGCAGGGGGTGTGCTAGCACCCCATATACGGAGAGATTCCCTGTGATCGGAACATATATGTTCCGTAGCTAGATTATATTAAAGTATAATACGCCTTTTAAAGCACCTGCAACTAGTTATATAATATAATATTACTAACATTTCTTATATCTAATAATTAAAACTCTAATTCGCTTAATTCGAATATATATTAAATGATTAGCTGTTAATAAAACGATATAAATTATATATTAATATTAATTTTATATATATATATATTAATATATATTTTATATATAAATATATATTAATAATAATAATAATAATAATAATAATAATAATAATAATAATAATAATAATAATAATAATAATAACCATACCGTTAACGTTCTTAGTTATTTATAAGAACCTTAAGAATTAAGATCGTTTTAAAAACGAACTTGATTTAAAACGTATACGTTTAATATTTAGGGATATATAAATTTTAATTAAGATAGTTTATAATTTATTAAACTTATAAAATCCGATATACCTTTTTATCCGAAAAGAAAATATTATTAAACAACGTAAATAACGTAAGTAATTAATTTATTTACTGAAAAAATTATATACGTTAAAAAAGCCGATCGAACGGATTATTTATGTGACGGCTGATTAGCTTAACCAACTATTAAACCCTAGTCGTACGGTTTATATTAGCAGTAATACTATGGGAATCTGAATAATGGGCTAATGGTATAGTTACGTTTGGTAATAGCAAATATTAAAGGTAATTTAAGTAACTAAATTATATTATAAATTAATATTATTTAAATTATAAAAAAATAACGAACATATATATATTATTTTTAACTTTAGGTATTTAAACGGTTTAAACTTTTAAGTTCGTTAAAACCTTTAAGCTTATCTTAAACTTAAACGGTTTAAAGTATTAAGGGTTTTAACACCTTTAAATTAATTACGTAACTTTTAAATTTACGTTAGAAATATAGTCCATGTTTTCCAACGGTTTGTAAGAGGTTAAATCTTTAAGTTATAATACGATTTCTTTTTTAATTTTTACTTTTAAAAATTAATTTATTTATTGCATTTATTTAATAAATAACATTAGTTTTTATACATTATTTTTAGGTTGTTTTAATCGTTATACTTAATTGTATTAAAAAAGATTTAACGTAATAACGTTTTAATTTAATCGAAACGGAATAATAACTTTAATTTTATTATATCCTTTTATACTTTATATTTTTATTACAAATTTAAGTAACAAGTTTATAAAGTTTACTTTGCTTTTAAAAAGTATTTTTATTATATCGAACATAATAATTTATATAATTCCTTTTAATTTTTTCATTTTTAAATATTAATAACTTTTAAACGAAAAAAAAACGGTTAAAACGTAAAGAAAAATAAGTACGAAAAGCTTTTCGTTTTGTTATTAATAAATTAAACCGTTTTTAAAAATAACGTAAGATTTTACGCTGTCGTAAAGTTAAAATATTACGTTATGGTATCCAGCGTGCGGAGACGGTAAAAGAATTTAAACGTTTAAAGATAACGTAATAATAATTAAAACCCGAATTGGCCGTTTTCGTATAGGATATTTTTTCTGTTAATTAATTATTAATGGGTAATATAAATTAAAAGCCTTCAGGTTATAAAAATTTAATAAACATTCTTAAAATAACGACCAAAAGTAAATAATTTATATTTAAAATTATACGGCATGTATTTATATAAATGAAAAATATAAAAGTTTCCGGAAAAAATATTAACGATTTTAAGAAATTAGTTTTAAAGTTTATATTTCTAACGATTAAAAAATAATTTTTTTTCCAGAAAAAGACTTAAGAAAATATTACGTTAAATTAGCTAGGTCCGGTAAAATATAGGATAATAACCGTATAATTCATGTTAACGAAAATATTATAAAAAGCTAAAATAAGCCTTAAAATTAAGTAAAGATTAAACGAATAAATTATAAAATACTAAAGTTTTATAACTTAAAAATAATAATACGGCATTTTAAAAACGAAAATTGTTACGGCCAGCAGTGATATAGCATGGTAGCTAGTTTATTGGCACTATGAACGAAAATTTTAAGCTAAAGAAAAGAAAGAAGGAAAGAAATGCAGAGCCGCAAAATGCGTAAAGATTTATAACTATCCCCACTTTCTGTATGGCAGGTGGCTAATTTATATAACAACTATCAGCTCTATATAACGGTTACCAGTTTTACGGTTTGATCGTAAGGCTGCCGTTATATTATCCCCTTTTAAAAACTTATATACGATTAAAAAAATATATAAGTTTTTATTAATTATAAGTACTGTTTTTTTTTTTATTCCGGTTTTTATTTTCGTAATTTTATTATTATCGGCATAATTTTCGTTAATTTTATTAGCAACCGTTACGTATATTTATTTTTATAAGCGGACCGGTAATCCGGATATTTCCGGATATTTCGTATGGAATTATTTTATTATAATTGGAACGTTTTTAAAATTAATTACGGAATATTATATTTCGTCGGAATCGTAATTTTTAATTTAATTTAATATTATAACTTTTTATAATATCCGTTAAATTTTAATTATTCGATTTATTTTATTTCGAATTTTAATTTGCCGTTAATTTTTTCGGATAACGATAATATTAAAATTTATTAAAGTAACGGATCGTTATCGGTTTTACGTAACCGATCGGTATAAAATAAATTAATTATATTACAATTTAACGATAAATTAAGGATAAAATTATATCCGCATTTTTTTAAGATTTTAAAAAGTTTTATATATTATAAATTTAAACGAATAATCGGTATTTACGTCGTAAAATTTTTTTTTTAAAGGAAAATTTTATTACGAACTTTAAAATCAATTAAATAACGTTTTTTGTTCGTTTATACCGTTTAATATTTTTACGTTTTTAATACGGCTTTTTTTATAAACGTTTAAATATTTTTAATTTATTTAATAATTATTAATATCCGTTAAATTAAATTAATTTTTATTTTTATTATATTTAAATTTAACGAAAATAAATTCGGGTTATTTTTATTTAATAAAATTTTAACGGAATTATATTAATTAACGAATATTATAATAAATTATATACGAAATTTAATACTGGTATATATACGTTTTAATCGTTTTAATACTTATTAATATAAAAACGTAAATATTAATCCAGTTTTTAATTCGTAAATTCGATAATTTTTTAAGTTTACGGATATAAAACGTTTTCGTAATAATATTTTATACCGATAAATTTATTTAATTTAATTAAAAATCAAAAAACGAATTATTTTACGTTATCGTTAATTTAAATAACGGATATTTTAATAAAAACGATATAAATATCGGTAATATTAATTAATTAAAATTTTAATAATGTTAATTTCTTTATTTAATAAAATTATTATAATTTTATTAAATTTATTAATAAACGTTTATATATAATTATAACCGGAATAATTTTTTAATATGTTTTTTTTATTAACGATAACGTAATTTTAAATATTATTTAAAATAAAATAAAATTAAAAATATTCTGGAATTTTTTTTCGAAACGTTTTATTTTAACGGTAATCGTAATAATTCCGGATAAATTATCGGATATTTTATTTAAACCGGAATTAAATATATTTTTATATTAATATTTAAATTATTTTATTTTGGTTAAAATATGCGAATATTTTAAATACGTAAATTTTGCGGATAAATACGGTACGGAAAAAAATACGGCCGTTAATTATTTTTTCGGATATTATTAATTTATTATTTTTTTTGCTTAAATTTTGTATTTTATTTTCGTAACAGCTAAAGTTAATTAAGTCGATATTTTACGAAATATTTTCGATCCGGACTTTAATCGGTATTTTGTTAATAATAACGATAAAAAAGTTTAATTATTTTAAAGGAATTAAGATTTAAGTTTTTTTTTTCGGGCCTTAACGGTAAGTAAATTAATTATTTTTCGTAATAAAATATTTGCGGCGATATTTTTTTTACCAGGTTAATATTAAAAGGTAATATCGAAATTAAAAAAAATTTAACTTATTAAATTTAATAAAAAAAAAAGCATTTATTTATAAAATCTAATAAAATTTAATAATCGGTTATAACGAAAAATTTTTATCCTTAAAGTTTAAAATTAATAATATTCGAAAATTTGGATTATAAGGAATAATTTTCGGTTTTAAATAAAATATACCTTTTTTATTAAAATTATAATTTTCGAAAAATATTTTATTAATTTTTATTCGTTATCGTTTTATTATTACCAAATAGTATTTCCGGTTACGTTATAAAATACGTTTATTTTTATTTTAATTAATTAATCCGGTCGAAAAAAATAAAAAAATAAAATTTCGTAAATAAACCGTTTTATTTTTTCGAAAGTTTATTTTTATTCGGATTTTATTACGAAAAAAGTTTGTTTTTTAATAAATGGTTTAATAATTTAATTATACCGTTTTTATAATAATAAAATATTCGTACGTAATTATAAAATTTTATAAATAAATAAATTACGATATAATTATTAAATTTTTCGAATTTTTATTTTTAAATTATTTTAATTTTAATTAAATTAATAAAAATATTTATAATAATTTTTATAATAATTCCGAAATAATTAATTTTTTTAATAATTAACTTTATATAACCGGTAAAGAATTTTTTCGTAATATTTTTAATTTTTTTTAAAACTGGAATAAATTAAAACGTTATCGGTATAAATATTTACGTAATAATCGAAAAATTTATATAATTAAATATTAATAATTGATTATTATTAAATAAAGTTTATTTTAAATTTAAATAAAAATATTTTTTATTAAAACGTTTTTTAACGGATTTTAAATATTATTAAATATTCCGATTTAATAACGATATAAAATTTATAAAATATTTAAATAATATTAATTTTAATAAAACGTTTAACGTTTTAATAATAAAATATAATATTATTAAATAAAAAAATTAAAATAAAATAATTTTTTAAATATTAATTTTTTAACGGTAATTAATATAAAACCGGTATTCCGATAAATATAATTTTAAAATAAATAAAATTAAGACGGCATTTTTTCGTATATATAATTCGATAAAATTTATTTTTAATAATTTATTTATTATTTTTTAACGGAAAATATTTAATAAATATCCGGTAAATTAAAGGTTTTAAAACGGATATCGGCCGGTCGAATTTTAAAATTACGTTATGGCCGGATCGGAAATTTAAAAAAATATTAATTTTCTTTTTCGAAAAAATCTTTTTTAAATAAACGAAAGGTTTTAATAAAAGTTTCCGAATTTATTTTACGTATTCCGGATTTTCGTTTTCGGAAAAATTTTTTTTTAACCGTTATATATTTTTTATTTTTATAAAGTAATTAACGTTATAACGTTCGATTTTTTATTTTTAAAAAAAATAACTTTTTAAGGTAACGGAAATTTATTTTATCGTTTCGTATAAAAGTCGGTTTTTAATTTATTCGTTAATAAAACGATAACCGTATTATTTTTAACAGTTTTTATAACGAAAATAATCGGCTTAATATTATATACGTCCGGTATATTTTTTTCGTAATTTTTTATAAACGTCGGAAAATTTAACATTATTTATCGGCCTTTTTTATAACGTAATCGTAACGGTTAATGTTTTTTAAAACTTTAAAATTAACGTACTTATTTAATAAATATTTGGCTAAAAATTTAATTACCGGTAAAAATTTAATTAAAACTAAAAGGTCGTCCGGTTAAATAATACTTTTATTTTTATAATTTAATAATAAGCTGTATTTTTTTATTTAATTAAAACCGATAAAAATATCGTATCCGGTATTTATAATCTGGAAAATTTAATTAAAAAAAAGTCGTCCGTTAATTTCGAATATTATAATTATTTAAGTTTTTATTTAGCCGGCAGGTTATTTCCGGTAATCTTATAACTAAATTAATTTTTTTAACCAGATAATACGAACTTATAATCGTTTTTTCGTTTATTTGATAAAAAAAGTTAACGAAAAATCGGATTTATGTTCCGGTATTATAAAAAGTTATAATACGTAAGTTAATTTTATTTATTTAAATTTATATAATTTTAATAAAAGTTTTATATTTTTTAAAATTATTTATTTTCGTTATTATTAATATAAGGAAAATTATTAAAAAGTTTTCCGACGGTTTTATTTTTTTCCGTTTCGTCGGAATTAAACGAATTTTTTATTATTTTTACCATAATAACTTTTTTTTTAAAAATAATCGTTAACTTTATATTCCGTCTTATTATAATTAAAATATATACCGGCCTTTTAATAAACCTTTTTTTCGATTTCCGATAAAGGTTTACCGGTATTATCCGAAACTTTCGGTTTACTGGGATTATTATTCGAACGGAATTTTTTATTTTTATTTTTCGGTTTATTATTAAAATTATATAATTAAGGCTTACGTTTTTAATAATATTTTTTATAAATAAATTAATTATTATAAACGGCCGTTACGATATAATTATAAAACTTTTTATAAATAACGTTAAAATTACGGTTATTTTTAAAAAGGCATAAATCGAAATTTAAAAAAATTTATTTTTATAAAACTTACTTTTATTTATTTTTAATAATTTTAATTTTTTAAACGAAAACGTTAAATTTAAAAATAAAATCGTAAATATTTTAATTTTTGCCGGGTTTAAAGGTAAAGATATAAAAAATTTCTTTAATAACGGAAACCTAATTCGGATCGTAATATAATAATTTTAATATTTAAATTATCTCGGTTACATAAAAAAAAGATTATATAATTAATCGGTAACGAATTTTAATTACTTATTTAACCTTTTTTTGTAAAAAGTTTATTAAATAAATTATGCGAATTTTTTTGGTTCCGAAAAATTAATTTTTTTATTTCGAACTTATTTATAATTTTATAAACCCAAACGTTAAATTTAATTTTATTATCGTTAAATTTCATTAGGTCGTTAACGTAAACTTTTTCTTTTCGGTTATAATTAAAATTCGTGCCATTATTTTTTATAAACTTACAGAAAACGGGCCATATTACCATACCGGTAAAACGAGACGTATTAACGTTATTAAAAACGCTATTAATTATATTTTCCCGGCAAAAACGGTTAACGTTATCGGAAAAAATAAGGAAATAATAATTTTATCCGGCCCGAAAATAAGTAACTTTATCGCAAAATTTTTGAAATTGTTTCTAAATATTTTAATTATTGTTAATTATTTCGTTAGCTAGCTATTTATCAGGATCGGTTTTTAAATAATTATAATTTTAGTTTAATAAATTCTTTATTTTTAAAAATTCGGTTTCGTTTTTTAATACGTTATTTTTTACCGTTTTTTTAAAATACCCGTAGTTTTTTATATTTTCGATTTCACCTTTAATCAATTTAAGTTACTTTAAACGTTAACTAGCTAATAAGTAATTTTTCCTAATAAATATTTAATCTTAATATTAATCGGTTTAAATCTTAATTTTGGACGTATTATTTTTTTATCGTTACGTATTAATGTTAAAAAAATATAATACCTTATTTATTAATCGTTAAACCAGCAAAAAAAAAATTAGCTTAAAATAATATTACGGCCAACAATAATATAACATGGTAGCTAGTTTATTAGCATTATAAACGAAGATTCTAAGCTGAAAAAAAAGGAAAAAAACGTAAAGCCGTAAAGTACGTAAAAATTTACAACTATCCCCACTCTTTATATGGCAGGTAGCTAGTTTATATAGCAGCTGTTAGCTCCATATAACGGTTGCCAGTCTTACGGTTTAATCGTAAAGCTGCCGTTATAAAAATAACGATTATATATATTAATAAACGTTATTTTCGTTACGTTTATTATTAATACGTTTTTTAATATATGTATTAATTAAAAATATTTCTTAAAAATAAGCTTTATTTTATTTTTTTAATTAACGTTAATAATAAATATAATTAAAATTTATACCAGATAAAAAAAGGTAATAAAAAACATATAACTATAAAAAGATAAAAAAATTTTAATATTAAAAAGCCGGTATGAAATAATACGTAGTTAAATAAAAAACTTTTTAAAATTTAAAAGAATTAAAAGTTTTTAAAGAAAACTTTACGGAAACTTAACGTTTCTTTAAAAAATTACTAATAATACCGGAAGTGCTCGGATTAAAAATATTTACTTTTTATTATTAAAAAAAAGCTAGTTAATAGGTATAAAGTTTTACGCCGACATAATCTCAGCCTTTAGTTAATATTACTTTCGTTTTAAAAGTTTAAATTCTTTTATCGTTTTCGTACCTTAAAATCTTTTAACGTAATATTTCGATTTTACGTTTTCGTAATAACTCTTTTTAATTTCGTAAACGAATTAAACGATTTAATAACTTATTAAAAGGTTATTAATCGAAGATAACTTTATTTAAATAAAATGTTTTTAAAACTTTAAACGATTTTTTTAATTTAAACTCCCAGAAAAAATTATAAGTAAAGTATTCGATATTACGCGCGTATTTTTTAAAATTAAAATAAACCTTATAAGTTTAATTTTTAAACTTATAACGGAAATAATAAAATTTACGATATATGAAAATTAAAAAATATTAATTCGTTTCTATAAAGTTAAGATATTTTTACCTTTATAAAAGTTTAATTTTTTAATATAATTAAATATAACGGTTAAATAACAAAATTAACACTTAAAAAGGGAAGTTATTTATTAAATATTTCCTGTAAATAAATTAATTTTTAACAGCGAAAATCTTTAAAGAAAAAAAGTTCGTATTATAACCAGCCAGCTTAACCTGTTAATAAACGGTATAAGGATAAAAGATACGTTTTTAACGTAAAGACCGAATTACGTAATTAACTCGATTTAATCGATATATTTAACTGGGCTAAAAAAAACTTAGCGTTTCGAGCCCGTCAACCCAAAATAACGGTTCGAAAATATTCGATAACTTTAAAAATATTTAACTATTATAATTAAAATTAAGCCGGCTTAAATTCGTTAAATTAAAAGTAATATATATACGTTCGTTAATTTTTATAACTTAAATAATAATAATTTATAATATAACTTAATTATATAAATTATCTTTAATATTTATTATTACCAAACGTAACTATACGTACGACCTATTACTCAGATTCCCATAGTACTCCTACCAACATAAACCGTACGACTTGGGGTTAATAATTGGTTAAGCCAGTCAGCCGTTACAGCTAACTACGTATGTTATAGGATACGTTCAGCTTTAGGTAATCTAGCCACGGAACATATATGTGCCCATCAATAGGTGACCTTTCCGTTTATGAGGTGCACTACGTACCCCCCCAGCCAGCTGGCAATAATAGCATACGTAACTAGCTAAATATAAAAACACAACTGATGCCCCCTATATCTAAGAGGTTGCCTCAGGGCTTCCAGGACTTTAAAGCATTACCAGGTCTTTCGTATGCATCATACAAATTTGCAGGGGGTCTAAAGGACGGACCCGTAAGTACGGGCCGCATGTTACCTATTAAGTTACTTTCCTATTGGGAAAATCAGGTCCTAGGGAAAAATGTCGGCATATAGTAGCCCTCGTCCACTCCTTCGCAGGCTCAGTACATTAAAACGAGGGTATAAGGTAGGGGCGTACGAGCTACCTATACTTAGCTTCCCTAGCAACCACCACCAGGACCGTAACAATTCAGATCGTGATGAGGTCTCAGGTCGGTCTCGCCTAAATAAGTAATCGAACAGGTTAGCAGTTGGCAACCGCACCGCACATCAGAGTCCTTCCCCTTCAGCTAGATGCTACCACATTCGGTATGGTATGAATACGCACGCGAGACACACGCAGAACGTACAAGAGAAAAGGTGGGTCAGGAAGGGGACCGAGTCGATAAACGGGCAGGCCATCTCCTGCGGGTGCTCCGGCCGCCAGCAATGTCCGAGGATTGCGTCGTATTTATCTCTCATCTGGTAGTAGTTGTGGTCATTGTCTAGCCTGTAGAGAGCTGTTTTCACCGTCGCCGGCCCCGCGTTAGCGATTCTCTTCTTCGCTCGTGGTCTTCCCATTCTCATTTATAGTTAGATTCATAGGCTGGAGGGGAGGGATTAAAAGGGGGATCGAGGGGCCCGACCACGTACTAACAGCGCCTGTGGCGTGGTCGAACAAGGGGTGGGGGTTACCGCGCACCCCCCCAACGGCGTCCTCGCCGTTGTACATCTCGAAGCGAGTGATGCGCCAGTGCTGCACTCTCGGCCATTCCTTTCTCGGCGGCGTGGTACACCCGTTGCAGGCCCAGCCGCGCTTGCTGGCGTCGTTCCACAGAGCGGGGTGGAGGGCGAGCACTTTCCGCGTCTCCTCGCAGGTCACCGGGGAGTGGTCGTGCTGCAATGCAAAATTACGGTAAGTTAGATTAATCAGATCTGGAGTGTCGGCCGCCAACTAACGTCTACATCGCTCTGAAATAATCTAATAAGTTCACGATGGGTAGGTGGGCTGGGGACGGTTGTTGGGTTTCGGGGTGTAACGTTTTGGTGGGTTTAAAAAGACAAAAAGCCCCGCCAACCCCCAAGGTCTCAGATGAACGCGTGGCCTCTCCAAAAGTCGCTTACGATCTGCGCGCCCACCGATGTGAACTTATCATTGGGGCTGTTGTCCGGGTTCGTGCCCCTGATGTAGATCTCGAAGTCGGCGGCGGCGCCCTTCACGGCGGCCAGGCCGAGTAAGGCCGTGACTACGCGTCGCTGCATCATGCTTAGCTGGAAAAGGGTTTAGTTTCGTGAAGTGGCGGGTTTGACTCCGGTTCGGTAGATAAAGATGCTGCTACTGCTTTTAGAAGCGCGTGCTGGCGATTAAGACGCGAAGAATTGAGAGAATGCTATGCTTGCTAAAGAAAGATGCTGTCGGTTTCTTGTCAAGCAGGCCCGGGGGACTTATACACCGGTATAGAGAACCCAAAACGCTGTCGACCTTCTCCTCATCTTCCTCGAAAGCACTCTTGATGTCGTATTTCGCGATGATGATGGCATACTTTCCGAAATAGAACAGAAACGTACCCCATAGGGTTGGGGCGCGCAGTAGCGACTACAAATAAGGTGTTAGGAGAGATACGGAAACTTAGATGTAACCTACTTATATATAGCATTACAATGACAGTTTGGAGTACAATTACTGAGTACCATAAAAAAGTGGTAATAAGGACCCAGCAGTTGAGGAGAGTCAGGAACTAGTATATATCTGATGTTTGCCATACGTTTCGTTTATGTAAGTTGTAATCAGCGACCTGGTGTCAACTCCTTTCCCCCTCTGATTCCCAAAAGATGACCATATTCTTTGACGCACAGCCTTGGTGAACTCCCAGGACGAAGACATCTTTGGATGGACATCTATGAGGGAATTCAAACCTACCTATGTTTCACACGCAAACACTAACCAGCCCAGAGTAGAATGTTCCAGAGAGCATGATGAACTGGGGTCCGATCCTGTTCGATCCTACGTCACAGCCTTGCCAGAGACGGAAGCGACTAGGACTATGAGTAGCTTAGACCATCATTCTATTTGAAGCACTCAGCGGGGGCGCCTCAGAAAAAGGCCGCCCAAAGTCGCTTGAGTACCTTGTCCACCGTGTTAAAGGCTTATTCTCACCGCCTTCTGGCAACAACAGTACCTAGCAATAGTAGTATTTGCCACAGTTAGGCTGATCGCGAGAAAAAGATACATACGGTGCGGAAAGTGTAAATTGTTATGTTTGATAGGGCTTTAGGAAGCAGTGGCTATAAAGCTTTATATATAACATGGGAGCCCCGGTGATGCGGGAGAAAAGGTTACAGACAGAATGGTAATCATTCTTCCTAATTATATTCTACTATATGTAGACCCCTTCGGGGCCGTATCACCAGGAATAACGTTATTGCAGGATGTTCATATCCTCGAAGATTAAGCAATTACCCTTAATTTACAATATGTTTCATATATAAGAAGAAAATAAATTTTTATATTGTTTCATGGTAATATATACGACTACTAAATTGATATACTAATAGAGAAAAGAGAATGGCGTAATTTACGTCGATATTAAGTGCGTTTAATAAGGGGGTAGGCCCCATAAATCTTAAGTGCTTTAAAGAAGGTAAATTTTACCCATTCTTTTTATCGTTTATAGTAATAAATAACGGGTGATAGGTCTGTACGTAGGCGCGCCCATTTCAAGTATTGAGTCATTCCAACGCGGCGCGATGTTGAGAGGAGGTCATGGAGCTGGTTCCCCAAGCCCGTGAAGAATGTCTTAACTACGCGACAGGACTGTTACTAATTCATGGCTCCCTCGTTCGTAGCGGTCTCATAATATCGACTCTTAAAAAACAGTTTGCGTTACATAGAGTACATCAAGTACCGGGAGTTAATCATGGAGATATTCACTAGGCCTTGACTGCAGCTGGTCTGTTCTCGCCAACCTTTTGCAGTCGAAGGTTAACTCAAGTGAGTATCCAGCTTGAACGAAGACTGGTCAACGGATGTGTCTTACAGGCGAGCATAGAACGCCATCTGCATCCACCGTCTCCCAATGAGGAACTCGCGCAAATTCAACGATACAAGGAAAAGGGCAACTCAAGTATATCTTCTGCTTGACGAGAGGGGACGGATATTTTTGAGATGAGGTGCCTATCATGTTTATTTTGATTCACTCCGAAGATATGTAATACTCCCAACTCAAAAGCTCCTAAAACTTGCCCATATGCGGAGACGGCCGCTTACTATTACACATGCCGTCAGTAACTACATGCGCTCCTATGCGGCCCATCTAGAAGTTACAAGACAATCCCAACTCCGTCTCCCAACGTTTTGCCTCTGCAGAGGAGACTGCTGGCAAATGTTTCGCAACCCCCATTTCTACACCGGGTAAGGCTTACATCGGGAAGGGGGTAGGAAGTCTCGTAGGTGCCTAACACCGAACCCTCAAGCCCCAATGGTGATCTACAAAAGAGCTCGCAGCCTACGCCATTAGCTGGCTTAGTTGCCGGGCTGCGGCCCCAAACACCCAGAGGTCCCGCATGCACAAACTCTAGGTCCGACGGACCTCATCAGAAACCAGCCATCTCTCAAAACTCCGGCATATGTAAGCAACCACCCGAGGCCCGTCAACGGAGCCTGTCCAGGATCTTGATAAGAGACGCACTAGCTTGGTAGCTAGCTTAGTACACTTGCAGCCACTGTCCGTGTGTACGTCAAACCCCGCTTGTATCTGCCCCGAATAAGGCTTCAGCAGCCGGCGCGCACGCGGGCGAGCGAGCTGCGCCGGTGACCAAGGCGCTTTGTTGGGATGAGGTTTCAGGTCACTGGCAACAGCAGCGTATAGTCGAGTACCGCATACCCGCATGTCCCTAGCCGACTAGCTAACTAGGTATCTAGCCACATGACAGCGGCATCGCCTGCGTCCATTTAGACATCGAGTCTCCGCGTGGGCCGTACAAAAACGCTCGCCGTCCAGCCTTTCTCTGCCGACTTCTGAGACGGGTAGGTACAGGGCAGATCGCGCGAGGCATGCTAGCCATCTTCCCACCGCATAGCAGCTCCAGACAGACTTCGTTCACAATCTTGTACGCATGTCCACCGGGGTCTGTTTAACGCCCATCGGGACGGGTAGTAACTCGGGCAATTAAGTAGCAACGGACACGACAGCTTCTAGCCGCTCATAACACCATTCATCAGCCACCATCGTCAGCCGTTGCCGACTTATGCCACAACGAGCCAGCTACTTGGACAGAGCGTAGCATCTCCGTAGGTGCTGGCATCACCCACCTGGCGTGCCACTTCGGTGGATAGATAAATAAACTCGAGATATGTACGCCGCTGCCGCGGCTGTAACTCGCCGCTCTAGGATTGCAGCATCTGCGGGCGTCCATCGCCGTGTCTACCCAATAAGCGAGGCAGGGTATCTGCATGCAGGGCGCGTTGTGCATCGTGGATATATGGATTGCGGGGTAAGCGTTAAATGCAACCCAGGCAGCCGAAGTCCTTTTTGGATCCCCTGAACGGCACGGACCGGAGTGAGCGTGTAGAGTGTCGGTTATGAGCTAGCGGGTAGTTTGGAAGACTAGCGTGGTAGACCGGAGGAAGACGGCGGCAAGCTGTTTTGCATGCAGGGTTTTTTGCGTACTTAGCAATAGTGTCTTGCGTCTCTACCGGTGAGGACACGCTTGGGTCACTTTGTTCAAGTATATTGGAACGCAAGACGACAGGGGGGTGGCGTCTGAATGAAAGCCAGCTTCCGCATAGACAGGGCTCAGGGACATCGCGATAGAAACACACGTGACAATTTGCGCAGGTCAGATTAGCCGATGAAACTCTACTCGCGTTCCCCAGTCCCATGCTCATGGGATCTATAAGTTGCGAGATAGGTAAGCCAAGACTCATAGCAATAGATATCAGCGTGGGGCGCAGATAATCCCCGATACGGTCACCGGGGGTGTTATGGGGTTTTAGTGTAACAGTCGTTTTCTAACCACCACATTGACTGCTTACTAATAAAATCAATATAGCAAGGTGCCATCGGCCCCGGGGAATTGCTTCGCCGCATAATAGTGTCGACGTCTCACCACCCATTTGCCACTATAGAGACGGGCCACGGAAGCAATCGCGCCTCCCACAACAAAGTCAGCCGGACGTACGCTCCAGGAACCCAAGGTCGATCCCGCTTGTCACGGGCCCCGGATCGGCAGCTTTGCCTGACTGAACCATGGGGGCTTTGACGTAATCCCAGAAAAAGGAAAAAGGGAGGAAAAACAACCGCTTGACATGAACGGTTCGATCGGTATCCACCGTCATTCCAAGTGTGTGGTGTAGCAGCTCCCTTTGTTGGTGTCGTCCGGATGGTCACGGGGGCAGCAGCAGCGCGGGAAGCAGACGATCTGGACCTTAGAGCCAGAGCTTGACGTAGAAAACGCGGGGTAATGATGTCGAACCATTCGCCTTGTCACAAGAGTCATCAAGAAGTGCGACGAAGGTATAAACGGAATGCGACTTTGTTACAGGAAGATGATGTGATGATGGGTACTAATATCTTGTGTAACAAGTGTTAGGGCTGTTGCGAATAGGCAGCGATGTACACTTTCTGGCTCGATGCTAGCTTGAACAAGCTAGAGCTGAAAAGGTCGTCTTGTCGCAGGAAAGGCCTATGACGATAAAGCGTACTACTACTGCTCTCGCCGACATGGTAGGGTAGGCCAATCGTTGGATATTTCTGACTCTCTCCTCCTTATGGCAGGACAGAATTCTGTGGTGTAGTGGACTCTCCTTACATGATTCATTACCATGAGGCAAAACCCTTTTTGACGTCAAGCCTTCTACATGAAAGAGGAACCTGCGTATACTAGTTTCTTACCGCCGCAAATGAGAGATGCCGTAGACCGACACGACGGTATCACGAAAACAGAGACCACGGGGTAACTCGACGGCGGCGACAGAAATGTCGGGATTTAGAGCCCAGAAAAGACGTCATGGGGTGGCCATCTCGCCGGCGCTTGACACAGCCATGGGGTATTGTAGCGACCTCGAAAAATTCTGTAGGACCAGATTCTGTAAGGAGCCTGTTCCCCTTCGAAGAGAGATACCTTCTGAGGCTCTAGAGGAAGCCGGCTGTACGACTTGACGTTGAACAAGCGGAGTGGAGCGCCTCGAAGAGCCGACATAATCACCTCTCTCGCGGAAAACAAGTCAGCCCCATTTTTGACCAAGAGGATTTGTGACACTAGCTGACAAAATCTGTGACATGATCTGCTCGTGTGACTTGATCACATCTCTCCAGAATAGCTAGCAGCTTAAAGGAAAACCGTATCGAGTCATATGAGACTAGACGGAGAAGGGGTATGCGAGTCCGCACTCATGTCCAGTGAATGTACTGATCATTCGCTCCTCCTTGTCTTCTCTGATAACAACGGAGGATGCGCGTACAACGAGTATGCTCAAGCAAGGGGACATATGGATGCTTTTGTTAGTGTCGGCTAGTCTCTTTTCGGGCCATACTTGAGGCTGAGAGACGAGCTGGCAAGTACTGTGCCTCAGTCACCGTTGGGCCAATAGGGTCAATACCAATGGCCAACTGATGGCTATAAATTACCTGCGGTTTCGTTTTGATGTTGCCGTCTGTAACGTGCAGGGTCCAACCCCGTCCAACCCCGCCGTACCTGGTCACATAGGTATCGTGCGACACACGTAACCAGGTAACGAGAGGCATTTATTTATTTCTGTGATCACCACTGAGTCGACAGCCTGGCTGCAGAATCCGTGAGAAACTGGAATCAGCTCATGCCCACCCACCCAGTTGATGCTTGTCTGGGCCGGGTTGCGTCCACCAGTGGCGGGAATCCGTCGGACACGGCCCGCGCACTTCCTGAATTCCACAGTCAGCCGAGGCGCTGGGGGGGGGACGCTCAGCATATACATGAGGGCCTATACAGATGTATATCCACCTGATTCACTTCGGGATCCTCGCCTTCATCATAGGACGGTTTCAATTATTCCATTCCGCCATACGGGGCCAAAAACTCCGGGCGCGATTGGACAGTTGACATCAAGTTCTTAAATTAGAACCCGGCTTGTGTGATAGCTGCCAAACATTTTCTCACGTTGTAGATATAGATAGTGCTTCCAAACACGAATTATATTACGAGAATCATCGGCTTAATACGGTGGGCATTCTGGTGAAGATTCACTCGATATCGACCTCCCCGCAGGCCGCTTTGCCCATATGGGGCCGCGCTGGAGGACTGAGAGGCGCTGGGCGGGCCGCCGCTCTAATCCTGTACGACAAGCCTACGTAAGGTGAAAGCCAGAATCCTACGCTGACCTGGAGATCTCGCCGATTTGTCGGGGCGTAGATTATAGCAGATGGGTCGGGATCCATTAGCTTACCCGGCGGTGCGGCCAGTGGAGGTTGCAAGGAATACTGGCGTTCCGTGAGCCAATTTTCGGATCTCTTCCCGCCATTTTTCGATATGGTGGGGGATCTCTGAGATGAGGCCGAAAAGACGGGGTCAGATTTAATCAATGTGAAGAGTAGATCACACATCGGGTCGAAAAAATTGGCAAGCGCCCCCCATGGCTACGTAAGATGTGTTGATGCATGCAACAAGTTCGTAGGCGTTGCCACGGCTTTGGTCGCGAGGCCAAGCGCGCCATTTATTAACAGGACTTGGCTAGTTTGATGCGTTGTTATTACTTTAGATATTCTCTGAAATTCTAGACCTCCGGCCCTAGTGGCGGCTTCAGGGGCTCCCGGGTACCGTTCTATTGGCTTAGGGCACCCCGAAATTAGGGCTCGTTTCAGAAGACGCACCGACGAGGCCAATTACTCTCCAGGTCTGCTTTTGGTAGGTGCTAAATCACTGGGATCTGCGGCAAGCCACAATCCCACAGAGCAGGGGCCCTGCAGCGAATCATCAATGTTCCTGGCATCCGTCGGAGAGCCATTGCACAAAAAACTGCGCTACTGATCCCTGTCGCCCTACAAAGTGTAGGAGATCCTATGCCTGTATCCGAACTGGAAGGGGAAGCTGCTGCAAGGTACCAAGATTGCCGCCTGCACCTACCTTGTCTAGTCAGGGGTTCAATTCAGTGGGAAAATGCAGCGAGAATCCTCTGAATGCCCAACCGCCGCTGCTTGGAGATTGACATCATCGGAGGAAGAGGTTCTTTATGTACCTAGTAGTAGGTACCTATATGGTTGCATTCTCCGAGTTACTGGGAGAACAGACCTCGTGTTTGGGAGGACGATTCAGTAAATCCCACCCAACCGGGCCCTGGATGCGTTCATAGCCAACAGACCCATATTCGTTATGAACCAGAGCAAGTGAACGTCTTGAGTGGTATGCACATAGGTGCTGTTATCCGGTAGGAAACTATGTAACAACACAGATGGTTGGCAGGGCTGATCCATACATTGCAGCTGCAGTAAATAATGCCAGAGCTAGCCAGTTGGCAATCCTTTTATTTGCGCCTCTGCCACGTATTGATGGACAGCATCCAACGCGCGGACGGTGGCTGATTCGATATATTGGCGTCGTGAGTATAATGACAGATTGAGAAGTATGAGCGCTGCAAGCAAACAAGCAAACAAGGCCATGCTTGCTGCCTTGAAATAATGTATACATCCATAGTACATGCATATTGTATGGACGTGGCAACTCATGTTTTGAGACCGCGCTGACAGCCACCGTTATGAGCTACTGTAGGTATTTGCCTAATGAGTGCCTGACTACTGTACATCCCGTGTATATACAGCTGCAGGCCCCCGGCGGCAATCACTCTTTTCTCCATTGCCCGTTTTAGATGTGTTAGCAGGCAATGAATTAATCCAATCAAATCGCCGCCAGCATTCCTTCCAGTAGGCCTTATTTCTTTTAATTGCACAAACCCAGGCAACCCCAAGGATTTCTCCTGCCCTACTCCATACATCCATTCCTCCAACCCAGGTCTGCCCTGCCACTTTCACACCCGCTCGTGAGACCCTTCAATTATTCACCCTCATTTGTCGACTCGCCTTGGCGTACTTGCATTCCTTAAAATACCTACCTGAAGCACTGCTTCCCAGAACCACGTCTCTCTCCTCCTCGTGGTCGACAACCTGTCTCACGACTCAATACTTGACGCTGCTGGTCGATTCGCTCGATCCATCCATTCCTTGATATTCTCTTCTTTCGACTCATTCCTTCTGGACGCAAGTCGCCCTTTTTCAAAACTCTTCCGTTGAACCACGAGCCACCTATCTGCTCTACAGCATTGTCCAACCTTGAGCCGAATCGAACAAGTTTAGCCACTGTCAAACCATACATCGGTATACTTTTGCAGTGACATCAGTCTATAAGTTCTTCATACTGCTGCCAGCTGGATCTGATCACTACCGATCTTCCGCCCGTTCTTTATAAGTGGTACGACTCGGACCAACTCCCCCTCGCATTATCAAAAGGTATGTTGTTAGTTATTTCATAGCTTAAGTCCGTTTATGGTAGGGTCTGCAAGTAGCTTGCTTGTTTACTATCTTGTCATTCCTCCTTGCCCCATTAGAGCAGGACAAAGGCACCTGGAGACCTTAAAGCTCGTAGGCCAACAAGGCCGAGTTTTTGGACAAAGATGGAGCTTGTCCCCAGCCGGTCCAGACCGTGTTCCAATCATATTTTCCAAGTTATTAAACAATGAGAGAGCGATTTTGGGGTCCGCGTGGCCTGCAGAGAGGCGCTCATTGTTTTATTCTTTCTATTTTAACTTGGCGGATACTCCGCGTCTTCACAAAACACTCCAACAGAAACAAGCAATCTGAAGCGTTGACCGCAGCTACACTCTTTTACGAAACATTCTCACTTGAAGTCGTTCATTTACCATTGTGTTATTAACTGATCTCCTAGTCAGGTGACCCTGTGCCTCGAGCATCCGCATCAAGAAAAATGAGAACTTCCATCTTCATCACGGCCGCCAGTGCCGCCCTGGCCTTGGCTGGCCCGGTCGAGAAGCGAGAGTATGTCACGACTGTTGTGATGCACTATGAAACAGTCACGGTTACCGCGGGTGCGGAACCATCCAAGCCCCCCCCCGTTATCGGAGCCAAGCAGCGCCCGCAGCCCAGCACATACGAGGTGTCGGCACCTGAGCCGACAACTAAGGCACCTGAGCCTACGACCAAGGTACCTGAGCCAACGACCGAGACACCCAAAGTCGTCGTCATCACGACCTACGTGGGTCAGCCTGCGCCCGAGCCCGAGCCCGAGCCGACCACGCCTGTAGTCACTGTCGTTGAACCTCCGGCAGAACCTTCGACCAAGGAGCCGGAGCCGACTGTGGTAGATCCGACTACCAAAGAGCCTAGTGTCCCTCCTACTTCGGTGGCAGCCCCGCAACCGACTGCCCCTGCGGACGACGACTTCGAGGGCAATGCTATTTACCACCACAATTTGCACCGCGCCAACCACTCGTCCCCTGAAGTGGAATGGGACAGCGAGATCGCCGGCTACGCTTCCAACACCGCCGCCACGTGTTTTTTCGCTCATGACATGTACGTACATATCTTCCTGCCGTAGTAGACGCCAGCTAACTATCCTTGTAGGGACCAAGGTAACGGCAACTATGGCCAAAACATTGCCATGTGGGCTACCTCCAGTGGTGCTGAGGAACTGGGTGCGGCGGGCGCAATCAAGATGGCGACCACAGATATGTGGTACAATGGCGAATTCGACAAATATTTACCCAGCTACTACGGCCAGGAAACGCCTGATATGTCAAACTTCGAGGCTTGGGGTCATTTAACCCAGCTAGTCTGGAAGAGTTCGACCAAGCTCGGTTGTGCTGTTCAGTTTTGCCCCAGGGGATCTATGAGCTCGGATATGGATGCATGGTACATGGTTTGCAACTATAGTCCTCCAGGTATGTTGTTTCCCGGTTGGTCTTCTGTCAACCATACTTATTACTGCTCCAGGCAACGTTGGCGGCGCATACGCCACGAACGTGCTGCCCCCCTTGGGCGACGCTACCGTAAAAGGCGTCTAAATGTTGTGGTGACACGTACTAGCTTTGGGTACGCACTTGATTGCTTCAGAGGAACCTGAGGCCAACTACATTCCCAGTTGTAGTTATCTTTCTGGTACACAAGATCAGTTTGCACAACGACAAGCTATCACCCACCCGTTACGATTACACCAATTGCGCGACTAGCGGTGTTCACTTTTTCTTGTTAGATGACGACTGATGACGGATACCACGCACGATGGACGGGGAAGCAGCAAGCAGACGCCCTGGAAATCAGTATGCTTCTCTTCGTTGCCGGACTAGGTGATGAGCCATCATTGGTCGAATTTTCGGCCTCCTGCCTCAGATTCAACGGTGTTTCGGTTACCGTCTTCCTTGGCAGAGGCTAGTCTGGCCCTTTTTATGCTTTCCAAATCTGGAGCATTTTCACTTCTTGTACCTAGGTTTCTTCGGCTTTGCCCATCATATCAACTTCATTTCTTGCATCAGAGCGGTGGCACCATATACTTGCGATTCCCCGATCCGAATTTTCGTCGCAGGTCAGATTGGGAGATGTCGACCTGCAACAGCATGGAGGAAGATGTGCCCAGAAATAAGCATTAGAAGCTCTCTATTCCGTCTTGGAACGCATGAGATCAGCGTGTTCTACAAAAAGGAATGGTCCCATGTTTTATGACGAGTTTTCGGTAGCTGCTGCCTTTGCGCGAAATTGACTAGAGAAATGATTGCCCATGTTCTCGGAACGCACTTTGGACGACGTGCTTACCCACCCACCCTCCATGGCCCGTTTGTAACGCCTTTTAATTGTGGAGGATTCCGAAGTGCATTGATCCCATTCCTGGTCAAGTGGTCTTCGTATATCTATTTCTCTTGGCCGGTGGGCACGGTAAAGGGGATACGAGAAGCGCCTAATTCAAAACTAGCGCTCTAACCGGCCAACGCCTCTCGTGTCTAACTATTAGCGTCAAAGATTCCCTCTCCACAGAGGAATTCCACTCATCCGTCTCTCTCATGAGTCTCAATTCCAGGCCCCACTGCCGTTTGGAGTATTTATTTATGGGTTAGGTAGTGGAAGCGCGAGTAGCCCGGGCTTACCCGCCGCTTAGGTGACTGGCCGGCGGCTGCTGCGTACTAATTACTGCCGTTTCTTCGCACCACACCGGGGGGGTTGGCTCCCCGTATTCACGAAACCAATTATGCTCTCGCAATCCTCTCCAGGCACGGAAGCGTTCTCGTACGTCAATAGCATCGCTCACGAGTGATTGCATAGCAGATATTCAATTACAGTACAAGCTGGCCTCTTTCTTCCCTGTGGTGCCGCTCAGCTCGAGGGTCGAAAGATAGTATATGAGGTAATCGAGGTGTCGGTGTGCGCCGGCCTCTGCTCAATCGCCCGCCTCGCCAAATGATGTTTGAGACATGGTGCACTCGTAGGTGGTTGGTGAGGATATGCCCAAATCTGACTCTCGAATATTCAAAATTGAGACATATCATGAAATCTTGGCATGTCCGGTCACATTGTGGAATTCGGGGATTGATTGGACACAGGAACCGAGTGATGAAAGCATTAGTATCTGGCCCATATGTTTCAGCGTTGGCAACCCGCGCTTAAAACGACTGGCAGCAGAAATTCCCATCCAGTGTTTTGTTTCCAGCGGTTATGGTCAATACTGGCCCGCTGTGAAACTTTTATTTATCCACATCCCAGGAGCGTATGTACTGTCGCTCTAGAACTAAAAGCTTCTCAGCCGACCTATACCTAATAAGAGGCGAAGAAAATAGCAGTAAATAAGACGGCAGCTATTGACTTCCATTCATGTCGCTGATGATTGGCGACAACTCATGGAACAAAGGCCTATGTATGAAATAGGGAAGACATCGTTCGATATACTCAAAGGGCATGCTAGTGCCGTCAGTTCTTACAGTTTTAGTAAATTTCAGGTCTTTGAATTGGTTTTATAGATATGCGTCTTGCTCAGCCATTCTTGTGAGGGCTATGTTAATCTTTCAAATGTAGACATAAAGCCCTGAGTTCAGCCCCTGAATGCTGCCATATCCGCCACAATATTAGATGCACATGACTTTTACCTGCTACAGATGCCAAGATCCGGTGTATGCTATCTCCTCCCTCTGAGTTTTCTGTTAGTAGATGTGCAGCGTATCTATATATGGCCCAGTGCGTCCAGTACCGCATCCCCTCCCATCGTTCCTGACGATGGGCATCGTGCGCCAACCAGGACGACAGAGCGAGATCTCGACGACATGGCTCGCACTAAGCGTGATGCGCCCTCCAGCATCCCGGTGTGGGTCCCTACGCGAATACAAGGAGACGGATATCCCGATGTCTTCCAACAACCGGTCGGACGGCTGGCGTCGGGAGCCCCCGCCTCCGAGATCAGAAATAAGTTCCGAGGTGCAGTTCAAGCCCACCTCACAGCGCATAATTACCTTTCCACATGATTATATCTTGTTCATTCTGAGGCCAAAGCTGAGCAGACTTACTGTTTCTTCTGAGGAATTAATGTCTTCGCTACAAGCTTCGGGTAACTTATATTATAAGTACGCACTTACTAACTGGCCCCTAATAGGTTCTTTCTTTTTATTCTTTCCTGCCTCTGTATATATTCCTTGGACAAGACCTGTGCTCCGTTAATATGCTCACAGTATGGCTTCCGGACTTTCATATAATAAGAGAAGTATGGCAAGGGACGGGCTATGACTACCTCTGAGAGATGCTTGGCGAGGTAATCATATTTTCAACCGCATGATCAGGTTAGCAGATGGTGCTCTGCGGCCTCGGTTATTCCTACTGCCTCTCCCCGTTCATAGCAGTGGGCATTCGAAGCTTCGATGGTATCTTAGTTGTATGGCTAACGTTTCTTGCCGGGGATATATGCCTGTGCCTACCTCAGCCGATTATTAATGTCCGGACGTTTCTATCTATCAGGATACCTTGCCTCTGCCTTCTCTGACGGCATTTCAAGCGCTCTTCTTTTACCAAGGGAGCAGCACAGGCGAGAATCGCTCCTTGAGCGTGATGTTGACCATTAAGCACCTTCTCCGGCTGGCTAGCCCCCAGAACGGTATCATGATCATTTCCTTGTGTAATACAACATTAACTCAATGAATTACCAGCTTTTTTAGTGTCACCTATTGATTGATATCAGTCAATATTGATACTATATGTCGAGGGCATATCTCTGCTTAATACATACCTCCCTAAGCCTTGAAGAGGGGTCATCGTCTCTGGGGTCTGCAGCAACTGCGCACTTGTTGATTAATGATACTATATTATTTAGGAGATCACCCATCCGAAGCCCTAAATATTCACGGTTCCATATAAAGATACGCTGGGCGAGTAGTGATGCACTGTGTTGGGTACAGGAAGACTTGCCGATTGGACCAAAATAGCCTCAGGAGGCTAAGCCACGATTGTGGCTTTCTTGTGGCTTGACCATAAATGTTGCCGGATCTGTATTCGGAGATTGCGTCGCGTTCTATTTCCGGCTGTTTATCCATCCGGGTGGTGAGTACTGTACTTACGGCAGTTATCCACCACGTTAATTGCGGGTATCCAGGTTGAGATTTAGACCGCGGAGGGCGTGGGGAGTCCGTAAACCATTCCGATAACCGCTGCTCTATCCGGTTCGACCTCGCCCTGCAAGGTCGCGTCTGGAAGATGCCTCCCCCCACGCTGGATACGGATTCCTCACTCTTGAACACATGAATTGCAGTCTCTATCCTGGCTTCCTTCGGCATCTATAATGTTTCCTAGTCTGTTGGATAGCTTATGCAGCGCCAGCATAAGGTCAATCCTAGCGGCGACTCTTGTTACGAGTGCTTGGGCGCATCCGGACGTGAAGTACCCGCCGCTCGCTGTCGGTGGAAAGGCCACAATCGGGTCTCACCCATTTGCTGAATATAAGGTTCTTGCGTTGGAGACTGAGTTGACGTCAACCACTAGCACAGTCCCTGACACTACAAGCCCGCCGCTTGAATGCTTTCAAGTTGCTGAACCGTTGCCGACCCCTAGCGAACTAACTCTTGGTGAGGATGGCGCTGGCGTTATTGGCGAACCTTCTTGCACGGTAGTCTTGATGGAGCATTCTTTCGTTAACAGTTATGGCTATCCTTTCGTTGGTATGTCGGGCAACTCCCTTCCTGTCATATACCGAACTCACATAGGCAGGGAACTATACACCCCCCGATTGCGACTTCGACCGCGTGGTTATCAACTTTACGGTATTGGTTAAGGGTCGGCAGTATGACCGGACGGGTGTGATGTACTTGGGTGACACCGAAGTGTGGCGTACCTCGACCGCTGAGCCGACTCCTTACGGTATTCGCTGGGCCTGGTTCAAAGACATGACTCCCTTTCTGTCTCTCTGGAAAGAACCACAAATCATCATTTTCGACCTGGAAAACATTGTCAACGATGTTTATACTGGCATCCTCAATACGACTCTCACGGCAACATTCTTTAAGGGCCCAGCGCAGGCTGGTCGCCAATCACCTGCTGATCTCATCATTCCCATCACGGAACGCACAGGCTCCGCAGGAGAGCCAAGCCAATTCACGTTTCCGGAACAGAACGCAACTAACACGGTCAGCTTCCCGCGAAACGTAAATCGGGCCGTGTTCTCGGTCGACGTCAAGGGTCAAGGCAATGAGGAGTTTTGGTGGAGCAACGTACCCCAGAGTGCTGTCCACACGTTCGAGGATGAGTATGGCACCTATCCTGGGTACTCTCCCTGGCGCGAGGTCCAGATCTTAATCGACGGTCAACTTGCTGGCGTGTCTTGGCCGTTTCCTGTGATATACACCGGCGGCGTAGTCCCGCATCTCCATCGCCCCATTGTCGGAATTCAAGCTTTTGACCTCAGGGAGCAGGAGATCGACATCACTCCCTGGTTGCCGCTTCTCTGTGATGGGAATAACCATTCTTTCACCATCAACATCGTGGGCCTCGTTGACGATGGGACATCGAGCGCCACCCTTTCCTCGACGACGGAGAGCTCTTGGTACGTGACAGGCAAGATCTTCCTATGGTTGGACGATGAAGGTTCGATTACGTCTGGTATTGTGGGGAATGCCTCTACAGGATATCCCACCATCGAGTTTTCGCAGAGTATCACGCAGAACTCCTCAGGCGGGAACGAGACCCTCGATTACGAGATCGCAGTATCGCGCAGCTTCTCCATCAATTCCATCGTCGTGACGCAGCATGGGCGAGGCACAGCGAAATGGTCGCAGTCCCTCAGCTACTCTAATATCGGCCGCGTCTACGCGAAAGGGTACGGGAACCTGAACACGTTCGACATCACGGGCTCGGCCGAAGCAATCGCCCCCGGCATAACCTACTCGACTAGCTACAGCTATCCGCTCTTCTGCAACACCACGGCGACGTACGCTCCGGAGGGCAACCTGACGCTCTGGGCGGTGCTTGACCAAGGCCTGAATCTCGAGGTCATGGGCGATGCTGTCTTCCCCACTGGCCTCGCGGCGTCCGCCACAGATTATTCTCCAGAGTATCAGGGCACCGTGCTCAATACCTGGCGCAACAGCACCGCTGATTATTACAGGCCGGCAGATAACAGCTATAGCACGGGTGTTGGGCGAACGCGTCAGGTCTTCTCCTTTAGTGGGCTCGTCGGCGATGACGCCGTTCCTTCGGCTCCCACGCGGCTGTACTACCGCGACGTCAGCGCGTACAATGACACTATAACCGATGATCACGTTGAGGTGGCGGACGGGGTGGTAGGTTATTCGAAATAGCCGTTTTAGGTTGCACACGGGACTACTAGTAGATACCCCTTTCTAGCACATACCTCTGAGCATAGCATCGACTTGGAAGTAACCATACTCTGCCTTGAAACCAAGCAATAATACACACATGTCACTATTCTTCCTGGAGAACTGCTGGGTAATCGTCTTGTCAGGAGAACCATGGAGCGTGAATTTGTATAATAATTTCAACCATGGATCAGGGACTGCCCTGGGTATAAGAGCTTGATCCTGTCTATGTCTTGGACCTGGTAAACTTGTGCAATTTGCTTAGCATCGTCCTCGAGGCCTTAAAGGGGCCCATGCATCTTGGTGACGATGCCGGATAAGTGCCAGGGGACCTGCTGTTCCAACATAATGCATTCCGTCGTGACTACTGTCAGAAAAAAATAAGGCTATATTGAGTGCTCTGACTCTAAGGAGGGAGAATCTTCTGAACCCACTTGGGCTTATCGATCCGTTTATAAAGCCCCTGGTGCGCCCTATATGGGGCTCACCAGGAGTGTCTGACTGGAGCCCATTAGACCCCCTATTGCCTTTGACAACTAAACGTAACGTATGAGGCAGGAGTGTGGCGGTAAGCAAGGCTGTCCATCAGTAGTATCCTATTTCTCAGCGATGCACTTCTCCAACTGGTAAAGCTTGATTGAGGCCATTAGTAGTGCCGCCGCGCGTCCAGTTTTTGAGTTTCTCTCCTTGGAATCGTAACAAGTCAACGAGCAAAGGATTAGGATACTCACATGGATAGTCGCCGAAATTTGGAAGTTCTGGTTCGGCCGCCGAATAGGCCAAACATTTTTCGCGTAGCATCAGCATGCTGTCTCATAATTTGTCATCGATTATCAAAAGCAACGCGTGGATTAGGTTGCCCGCCGCTCTAATCCTGGGAAGCGTAATAAGAATGTAGTGTCATTGGCGTCGCTTTCGAGGGTATGATTTATGCTTAGAGCGTCCGGTCGCTATATCGGGCTGTGAATATGACATTCCCAGTGATCTACTCGTTAAGGTAAGAGTCGGAGTCGAACAAGGTCGTGTCAAGGACAAAGCGGCTGACGTAGGGTCGTCGTCTACAGGCGCAGGAGAGGCGCCGAAGTCGAACCAGGTAAGGTTGTCTTTGGAAGCAACGGAGGTAGGAATGTTATCTACGGATACAGGATGGGTATTGGAGGTCTGGCCTTGCACTGCCTGGCTCTGTATGGTCTGGTTATGTACGCCCTGGCCCTGAACGACCTGATTCTGGACGATTTGGTCCATGGGCAAAGATGGGATCCCGTTGTCGCCTGGCTTTTGGAAGATATGATGCTGGTGCGCCAAGGTAACATCCATGGCACCATTCATGTTGAAGACCTCTATATGCATCCGGGGGAATTCGTGCGAAATATTGCCATAGTCGGCAGGAAGTGTCAGGTTCATTTAGCCACGCTCGAGTCGTTTGAGCCTGCGAAGCCTGGTGCTGTGCCACCTGGCACTGAGGATGATGGTTCATGGCGGTAAAGAGGAAGTTGGTATTACCTGATACCCCAAGGGCACTTCCGATGACGTCCTGAGATGCGTCTGCAGCCAAGTTCCGAGAGACTTCGGTGGCGCTCTCGGAAACAGGTGGGTCCGTGGGCCATTGGGTGTTAGGACGAACGTTATGGCTGACCTGAGCAAAATAGAGATTGTCACACGAATTGCTAGGATCCTTTCCATGAACCTGCTCGGCGGCATTATCTGGGTGCGCGACAGAAGCGATGGTGTCATGGTTCAGGAAATGAGAGCCCGAGTAGGTCTCAGAGAACCCAATGAGAATGTTGGCGAAGTTACTAAGAGAATAGGAGACTGTAGAGGAGTTGTTGCCACCATGACCTTGAGGCAAGAAAAGTCCCCGAGTGAAGTCATAGAAGTTGTTGCCGACAGGAGCATACGAAGGGTTTCCACCAGGATCCGCAGGCAAATCTCCGTAGGGCATGCTGCGGTTGTCCATTGCGCCAGGCGAGTAGCTGAACCAAGGTGTAGAAGACAGGTTGACAGGTATTTTGAATAGCCAAGATCCCTGGGATGCAGGGGCACTGTCTGCCATGAGGCTGGCTGTGGCTGTAGGTCCGCCATGGGGCTCTTTGTAGTATCTTTGGACGTCGAGTTTCTGCCTTTGGCGTCCGTATGCCGCTGAGGTTGATATTTGTCGCGGAAAAGGGCCCCCTTACCTAGAGCTTCAGGGATCATCCGGAACAACATTGATCCTTTCCAGAGCCCTAGAGCCCTATATCAGTGGATCACCCACAACTGGTGGGATCACCGTTTTCTAGCTTCCGAGATATCATACAATTATCAATATATCTCAAGAACTATGCAGCTGCTCCCTGGTAAGTGTGACAATATTTATATCCGGAATGGTCGAGTTCATGTCGAGCCCTGACCTCCGCTGCGAGGCCTCTCTAGAAATCTTTCTCAATCTCAGGCATTTCCGTCCACTCGCGGCTAATCACCCGAGCTATTCGGTTGGTTAGCCTTCAATTCCTTTCTTCTGGTAGAAGAGCGGGGAAATGAGGTATGGACTACGTACAGATGCCCTCGTTCTTAAGCTTGGGGTTGGCGGCCTTGACAGCCGCCGCACGTGACTGGCGGAATATCATGAAACACTTCACCGGTCGATTCACACGTTTCTCGTTGGACTTCTCGTCCTTCTTGAATTCCTCCGGAGCCGTCTTGCGCTCTGCGTTATTACTGGAGACCTACGTCGCTGATGCGTTGCCGGTAGCGTTGATATTCGCGGCGACGGTAACACCACTCTTAGAGGGGAGTCTGATATGGAAAGACGAACAATTCGTAAAGCTAGGATAGAGCACAGTCGTCCTAATTGTTGAGGAGAGTAGAAGTGAAAATACCACGGAGTCGGGAAAAAGTATCGCGAATAATTGCTTCGGGTGTAAATAATTAAGGATGTCTAGGAATCCGGAGGTTCCCTCCGGGAAACGTGGGTCCACCCCTATTCGAGGTGGCGAAAAGGGGTTACGCAGCTTTTTATAACCTTTTATAACCTTTTATACACTTTTATTATTTATTCATTAATTAATAATGGAAATAATAAATTAATAAATAAATATTTTACTTAATAAGTTATTAATTACGAATATATAAAGCCTTATATCTCCTTCGTTATTATTAAAACCTATTGCTGGAATAATTATTATAATATATATTTACGATATATTGTAAAAACTCCATCTTTTTTAATTAAATTTATCTTATACTTATTTACATGTTAAATTTTTATAGTAACCTTATTACTTCTTAGATGGTAACCTTACTTTTTATCCTGCAGTAACATTTTATTTTTTCAAGGTTATAAGTCTTAGCTAATAGTTCTCGTTAATAATTATAATTTCTTTATTTTTCCGTAACTTAGCTAAATCTTTACTAATTTATAACATTTTTTTCCTTTTAAGGTCTTCGAAATCACCTTTACCTGCTATTAAATTTACAGTTTATTAAATTATTTTTACTTACTTATCCTGAAAGGTTTAAATTTTTTTTTAAATAATTATTTTATTTAAATTCACTTTTCGAATTTTTTTTAATTATAGGTCTTTTTAATAAGTTTTATTTACTTAAGGGTAATAAAAACCTTAAAATATAATTTATTCGGCCTAAGGATATGCTTAGCCGTGCAATCCTTCATTATGCTATTGTTAAGGAAATTAAGGATAATTTAGCTTAATCGAATAATAATAAAGCCTTAACTATTATACGGCTACTTTACGAAATTAATCTTTATAATATATTAAAATTAAAATTAATAACAAAAGGGCTTAAGATAAAATTTACGAATAATATGAACGTAAAGGTTTTATAATTAAATTCCTTATATTAAAAATACCTTTTAATTCTTTTAACCGGGATTTCGAATTTATAAAAGAATATTTTAATAAGGTTAAGTTTTTTTTAATATATTAAAGAGGAAAAATCTGGAAATACCTAATAAGAAAGTTATAGTTAAAACGAGATTATTATTTTATATATAAGTTATTAAAATGTTATATTTAATTTTCGATTAATTAAATATTTAAAAATTAATTTAATTTTAAAATAATTAAATATATAATATAATAATGAATTAATTATATGATTTATTAAAACTAACGTTATATTTTTATAAATAAAATTATAATGCGTAAATATATAAAATTATTATAATCGAAAAATTTAACAAAATAACTTTAATTAAAATAAATTACATATTTATAAATATAGCTCAATTAATATATTTTCTAAAACTTTAATATAAATGTTTTTTTATAAAGATTTTAAAATTAAAAAAAGATTTAATTAATAAAAAAGGTTTTAAATTTTATTTTAAATAAGAAACTAATTAATTAAATAAAATTTAATTGCCGGAAAAAAGATAAAGTAAATAATTATAGCTTTAAAAAATAATAAAATATAATAATTAACGTAAATATTTTAAGGCGTTAAGGGGATATGTTAGTTAGTTAAAAGGTATGAAATGTTTTTTATATACGGAAAGGTGTCGGCAATTGGTGCTTTTAGGTGTTGCCAGCTGGTGGGCTTTATGGCCCAGGCTTTATGGGCCAGGTAGCAGAATGCTGCCTAGGATAGTTTTTATCTATTAATGATCTTTTGTCACCTAATTATGTATATAAGGGCGATTATTTACGGATTAAATTAGTTCTTTTTAAAATATTATTAGAGAATATATAAAAAATTACGTTAGATTATTATAATTATTAATATGGTAATATTTTTTGGTTAATTAGTAACCATAATACGTTATACGAAATGGTTAATTATAAATTAATAATTAAATTAACGAAAAAAGATAAAAGATTTAAAAAAAAAAAGTTATTTAGTTAACGATTTAAAAAAAGTTTAATAGTTAATTATAATAAACGAACGTAAAACTTTTAAAAAATATTTTAATAAGCAAATTAATAATTTATCCGACAATAGTTTTATTTTTAAAAACCGGAAATATTTAAACGATAACTTTTTTTCTTTTTTTTAATCCGGACCTTTTAATCGAAAAGTTTTTTAAAACGAAAAATTTTATAGTAAAGAAAAGTAAAAAAAAAAATAAAAGTTATTTTTAATAAGAAATGATTTATTATTTTAATAATAACGATTAAGAATAAATAAGTTCGGAACTTTTATTTAAAAATAATATACCGAAATAAATTTAAATAAATTTTATACGTTTTTAAGTATTAATATAAATAAAATTAAATAAAACGTTAAAATACGGAAAAATAAATATTAAAAGGTTAAGAATAAGGTTAAAAATATAAGGTTTTAAAATTAATAAACTAGCGAAATAATAATACGATTAAACAACAAAATAACGAAATTTTTGGATTCGTTCGGAATTAATATATCGCAAAATTCGAAAAACTTACAAAATATAAATATAAAGGTAATTAAGAACGTTTAATTTATGGTTCGGGTAGGTAACTTAAAAGTAATCCCTGTTATAGTATTTGTTATAATAAAAAAAGTAATATGGGAAAAATTAATTTACCGAAAAAAAAGAAAAGTAAGAAAGTAAAATTACCGTTTAAGGGAAAAAAAATGGTACGTAAAAACCTTAATAATTTAAATAAATTTATTTCTAAATTTTTTTTTGATTTATTTAATAATTTTCCGAAACGACGGAAGGGATATTATAATTTCTTTAATAATTTTTTTAGTTTTTATAATTTAAACGGCTTAAATAAGTCGAATACTTGCTTAAAGGAACGGAAATTTTTTTTAAAAAGTTTAATAACGATTTAAAATTTCGTTAAAAGCGTTTTAATTTTTCCTTAAATAATAAAAATTATTTAGAAGGTTAAATTAATTAGAAATTTTAAAGTAATATTTTAAATTTTGTATTTAAGGAGATTAATTATGAAAACGGTATAAAGTTAAAATAAATTAATTAGTTAAGTTTTACGAAAATATTACCAAAATATGCAAAAAGGCGTTTTTTGAATTAATTATAAGTAATAAAAAAAGAATAAAAGTATTAAGAACTTTACGAAAAATTTATGTAATAATAAGTAAAACCCGGTAAAGATCCCTTTGGAAAAAATTTAATAAGATTATATACGACAGAAGAAATTTTGTATAATTTATTATTAAGTTCCAGAAACTTTTGCGGAAAATAAAGGGTTATAATATAAAGTTTAAAACCGAAAAGTATATTACGATATTTCTTATTATTATAAAGGACCGCGTTAATAACTAGTACAAAACGATATAATTAATGCTTAAATAAACGGATTACTTTTTTTAATAACTGATCAACGACTTTAATAACGAATTCTATAACCGTACGAATAATAAGAAAAAAAAAGGAAAGTTTTATAACGTTTTAAGAAATAAAGGAAAAAGAAATAATAATAATAATTTTCGAAATAATAAGCCCGTATGGAATAAGAATAAACAGCCGTTTTGTTTTAATTATAACAAATACGGATATTTAACAAAAAATTACCTTAAGTTATAAAAAAAAAGGTAAGGGAAAAAAAAGAAAGTAAGGTTAACGTTAGGGGAATAATAATAATTAAAATAACAGTTTTTAAAAAGCCCGTAATAATGGCTAAGGTGAAAAGTAATTTATTTTTAAAGGCCTGGAAGATTTATACTATTCTAATAAAGGAATATTTAGCGCCCATATTAATAAATAATAATTTCAGGATCTTATGCAATAATATAATAAGATGATTTAAAAACCAGCTGTAATGGCTGAAAGCGCTAAAAGCGTTAAAGGCCCTGAAGCTATAATAATTAACTGCCTTAAAGCTGCAGTAACCGAGGGCCCTAAAATAACCGTTACAAATAATGTTAACATAACGATTTAAAAGGTAGCTATAATGGTTATAATGGCTGAATGCCTTAAAGCTACAGCAGGTAAATACCTTAAAGCGATTGTTATGGAAAATGCTATGTTTTTATACGTTTACTTCTTTATGGAAAGCGATAAAGATAAATTGTTTTAGGATTTCGGAATAAATGTTAACATTACGAATAATATTATAAACTTCGAAAAAAATATAATGTTAGATATTAGGTTTAAAAGCGTCCATATTATAATAAATACAGGATTTATTGTAGCCACCTTTATCGGAACAGTAAAGTGGCCCTTAAAAAGTTTCCGTAAAAAAAATAACGAGATTACGGTAAAGTATACGTTATATATTAACGATTTTAAAAAAAAAAGTTTTTTGGGAAAATATATTATAAAAGGGGAGGTTACCTAAATCGGAATATCCTAATAAATCCGGATAAGTTTTAGTTAATTATTATTAACGTATTTCGAAAAGGTTTTTTTTTATAATTTTATAAAAAACCGGAACTTATTATTCAAGTACCGGAATACGCGAACGATAAAAATTATTAATAAGAATATACGTTAAAAGAAATATTTGATAAGAATAATAATAATAATAACCTAAAAAAAGTATTTGTAAGCGTTTTTAAGGATAGTAAAATTTATATAATGAAAAAAATAAAAAATAAAATTATTTTTTAATATTACCATTTTTATTACTTTAATATAAAATAATTAATTTAAATTATTAAAAGGTTTACGGGAATAAATTTAAATTTTAACACAATATAAGTATTTTTTTATATAATATATAACGAAAGGAAAATAGGGAAATTTTTATTTATAAACTTTTAAAAAAGGGGGTAATATATGGGAAAATTTATTTAGTACGACGTAAGTATAATAAAGCCCGTTAGTAACGAAAATAATAATTATTCCGGTTTTATTATAAACGATTTTTTGCGTTATAAAAAGTATTATTCGTTTGAAATTAAAAACGAAATATAATAAAGCTTATATATATATATTATACGGATAATTAAGCGTTTAAAAGCGATTAAAAGTACAAGAATATAGATTTTATATTTAAATAACGGTAAGGAATTCGGTATAAGTATAATTAAAAAGTTTTATGTAACCGAACGTATTAAATTAATAATTTCTAGTTTTAATAATTAATATTAAAACGGAGTTACGGAAAAAGGTATTTAATTTTTGTAAAATAAAACGCGTATAATTTCCGTATAAATAAGAATTCCGATATGTTTTTCTAACTTAATAATAGAAGTTATAACGTATATAATTAATAGAATTAAATAATTTATAATAAAAATATGATATTAATTAAATGCTTCGAAAACGTATTTAATCCTAATAAATTATATAAGCCTAATAATAATTATTTTCGAATTTTCGGTAATAGGTATATAATTTTAATCGATAAAAATTATAGGATTGAATTTAAAGAAGCTAAAGGTACGAAAAGTTAAGGGAATGTTATTAAGTTATTAAGGGATTTATAATTATAAGGTATAATTTTTAAAAGGTAATAAGTTATTTATAATATTATATATTATAGTTTACGAAAACCTAAAAAAATTAAGGAAGTTTTTAAATTTTAAAGATATTATTTAATCGTTTTTATAATTTATATAAAAGCGTTTAAGGTACCGTTAAAGGTAAAAGGGTATCGGAATAAAAAATAAGAATAATAACGTTATTTTAAAAGACGATACGGATCAGAAAATTAAGTAAATTAAGCAGAAAAGGGAACGTTTAAAAAAAATAGTTTTTAAATTATATATCTTAAAGGCCTTAAATAAAGCTTTTAAATTAATAAGCGAATTAAAATTAACTTTAATTTAAAAAGATAATAAAAGTTTATATACCTTTAATTTTAATTTATTAATAAATAAAGATAATAAATCTTTTTGAAAGCTATAAAGATGTAAAATAAGTTATCCGGAATATTTATAAGTATTAATAAATGGTTAATATATTAAAAAATAAGTACGATAGTATTTTTAAGGATTTAAAAAAAAAATAATTTGGATAAATTATTTATTATTTATAAGTTATTTATAATAACGGATAACGGTTTGTTTTTAAAGGAAGTTATAAAGGGTCCGGAATGAGAAATATGGTTTAAAGTAATTTTTATAGAAATGAAGGAAAACTTTTTACGTAAAAATTTTAAATTTACGTTTTTTAGTAAAAAAGTTTACGAGTATTTTGTTAATATTAAATGGGTACTATAAATATATATATATATATTTATAAAAAAGTTAAATAAGTATAAGGTACGTATTTACGTAAAAGGATTTATATAACGAAAAGGAATAAATTATAACGAAACCGTAATAAATACCGTAAGAGTTATATATTAGAAAATTCTAATGGCTTTAATTATTTATTTAAGTTAGTATATATTCTAAATCGATTTTATTGTTACGCATTTAAACGGTAAATTAAAAAAATAGTTCTATAAAGTAATTTCCGATATTAACAGAATATTTCGATACGTATTTAAAAGATAAAAAAACGTACCGGTTTTCCTTTAAGAAAGTTATTAAATTAATAAATCTTTTATACGGCTTAAAGTAGGCCGGAATTATTTAGTAAAAAAAAGTTAAAAAAATATTTGCAAAATTAGGTTTTTACTTATTAATTTCGGGTGATATAATTTATTATAATTTTAAAATGGGGTACGTTATTACTTTATATATTAATAAATTCCTTTTTTTTAAAGTTAATAAATAATAACTTAAAGATATTATTAAAAAACTCGTTAAAAACGTTTTTATTAAGGTTTTAAAAAACGTAAACTAATATTTAAATATATAAATTATCCGTTTTTTACCGACTAGTAATGTTAAACTAAATTAATAATAATATATTAAAAAATAGTTAAAATTAATTAAATTAAAGGAAATACGAAAAGAATTTATGTTATTTATTAAGGATTATTTAAAGTATATAATACAATATAAAAGTAAGGTTAATAAAATAAATATATTCGAATATATAAATTTAATAAAAAAGTTTAATTTTTTAAGTTATATAAATAAACCGGATATAACGTTTATAACTTTAATTTAGGTTAAATTTATTTTTTTCGGTACCGGAAGTTAAAACGAAATTATTTAAAATAATAAATATAAGCTTTATAAATAATTACGAATTAATAAAGTCCATAATAAGGTATATATTTTTTATAGCTAAAACGTCCGTATTTTAGATTTTAAAATTATAAGGTATTATTACGAAATATATTACAAAAATAAAATATATAAAAATAAGAATAGTTATAATTAAGGTAATAAGAATTAAATTTTTTTTAATAAAATTAAAGTTTATATTTAAAAGTCTTATTTTTATTTTAAAGGACAATACGGATATATTTAAGTAAAAAAAAAACCTTAAATATTACAAAAAAAACGTTATATTAAAGTTAAATATTATTACGGACGTTAAAAAGTATAAAAACGAAATATTAATTTCGAATATTTAAAAAGTAAAAAAAATTTTATAAAAAATTTTATAAAATTATTTAACAAAATAAATTTTAAATAATGTATACGGAATTTAGGATTTAAAAAAATTTAAAATAAATCGAAAGGTACTTAAAATTTAATTAAAGTAATTAAAAAAAAATTTTCTGGATTCCTTTTATATAAAAAAAAAGGCGGTTTTTTATTAAAACTTATTTTTCGTTATAAATAACGATAATTACGATATTTGTTTTACGATTATCCGAAAATATTTATTTATTTATTAATTTTAAGGTTTTAATTTTTCCTAAATTTTTTTTTAATTTTAAATTTTTCTAATTTACATATTAAATTAAGGCTTAATAATCCGGTAATAATTAATTACGATATATAATTTATAACTAGTAAATATTTCCGAACTTACCGGATTAAAGTTTTTATTTTTTAAGCGTCCGAAAATAACAGGATTTAAAAAATAATAACTTTAATTATTTATTAATTTGTTAATAAAAAAATAAAATATTTATTTGGAATTAAAAAATTTATAATATATAAAGTTAATAAAACTTAACGTTTTTTTTATATTAAATTAAAATAATAATAAAGCGGGTCCGGACAAATTTAAAAAAAAAATTTATAATCCGGAATAACGTAAAAATTTAATAAAATAAAAAAACTAAATAATTAATATAACGATTAATATATAAACTTTTTATTTAAAATTAATATATAAAATTAAAGTTTAATTTATATATAAATTAATTATTTTTAAATTTAATTTTAACTTTTTCGAACTTTCCAGCCATAATTATTTAACGTAAGAAGGCGTATCGATAATTGGTACTTTTAGGTATTGCCGGCTGGTGGGCTTTATGGCCCAGGTTTTGTGGGCCAGGTAGCAGAATGCTGCCTGGGATAGCCTTTGTCCACTGATGATCCTTTATTACCCAATCATGTATATAAGGGCGATTGCCTACGGACTAGATTAGTCCTTCCTAGAATACCATTAGAGAACATACAGAGAGTTACACCAGGTTACTGCATTCGATCACTGTAACTGCTGACAAAAGGTTACTTTTTGATCGGCCCATATATGTTCCGTGGCTAAGTTACTTAAATCTGTACGTATAATAATAGCATACGTAACTAGCTGAACACGACCGTATAACTGATATCCCTATATCTGACAGTTATAGGCATCCTTGCAGGCTATTTATAAATCTAGGGTCTCTTACATCCGCTCGTTATGGCTCGAGCTTTATGTCCCTAGTGTGGCTTGAAGATCTGTTGCGAGTTGTGGCTTTATGGCGAGTACGTTATATGTTACGGCGCAGACAACACAGATCGATTAAGGCCCGAGCTCTGGAAGGGCGCGGAAGACAGGAGAGTGGACCCCTGGCGGGCCCGCATTTACCTTTCGGAAACGAGTCTTGTGGCTTTGCGGTGGCTTCCAAGTGTGGCCAGTGAACTGTGTGGCATGCGATGTGGCGCATGAATTAAGGCTCTCAGGAAGAGGGATAGCGGGGAACAGGAGACCGGTCCCCTACGGCGCCCGCTAATGCCTTTCGGAACGAGCCTGATAAGCAGAGCACAAGAGACCGGTCTCCTACGGCGCCCGCCAATGCCTTTCGGAACGGGCCTCACACAAAGTACCCTGAATTCGTTTCTGTGCTGGGGAGGGAAGGGGGCACCGCGACGGCTTCTTGGGCACGGAAGCTCCAACCAAGAGAGAAGCATGCGTATTCTCTATCTATGGCAGTCTCATCTTCATCTTCAGCAAGCTCGGATCCCGAGGGCGCGCTGGCACTTGCCCGTTCACAAACTCAGTCCGCCATCTGACCAGATTTCACTAGGACGTAGGACAGATGAACGTTGGTGAAAATTGGATATCATGGGTAGGATTCTTGGCGGCAAGTCTATATCTAGACAATTTACACCGAGGACACTCACACGCTTTCCAAACGCTTGACTAATGGGAACCTGGGTAGTTACCGTGGCAATTAAGCTCCTGAGATCTTGGGATTGTTGGAAATATACGGTCAGAAACAAACAAAAGACCTCGGAACAAAGCTTATCCATAAGCAGTCGCCCGTGTTTAACCACACTCTTCGTCCTGAGCTTTTTCGAAACGCCTTCTCTCAAACAGCGACCATCCCACGTAAAATATAAATGACAAAACTGTCAGGGGTATCGTAATTGCCCAGAACAAGCTGAACTGCGGCTTGGTGCCCACGCTAATAGAGTTGTGATCAGCTTCGTCGACACTGTCCCAGTTGAACAGAGGGGCGGAGAAGAGAGCGGCTACGAAGCTGCCAGGCAAAAAGATGAGGGCCAACAGCGCCAAAGTCTTCATCGAGAATGCCGATTGCAGCCCGATGGAACTGTCCTCGCGTGCCATAAGATTGAGTATCTGAGGGTCATCCCGGTTAAATGTGATGAGCAGAAAGTTTTGGTGACGATACGTACCGCAGTCATCTGGATGTTTGCTTTCTGAGAGAGAAACTCATTCTGAAGCCGCTGCATCTCGAGCCGCCTGCTCATAAGCTCTACGTGATGCTTGATCAGCTCCGCTGCATCTTTATCCGCACCCACACCTGCCCCCTTCTTCGCATGCGCTAGTATGAAGTTTAGCAACTCCCTCGCGACCTGTATCTTCCTCGATGTGCTGGCCAACTTCCTGGCGAAGCCACTCATCCTCGCACTCAAATGTCCCCAGCTCCCGTTCGCAGGCTGCTGCTTCCGACTCGCAGAGTTGTGGTGTCCCGTGCGCGCCTCGACAGACCGCATATCATTCTTGATGCTCTCCTGCGTCTTGTCCACCTCGTGGCCAATGATCAGTCCACACAGGAAGGCCGGGAACATGGTGTGGGATGTCAAGGAGAAGTCCCATGGCCTGTTGAGCAGCTTCTTAAGCCCGGCGCGCTCCGATGCGCTAGCTAGGATGATGGCCTGCGTTGGAAAGGTAGGAGGGTGGCTGCTGTCGGGTGTCGGTTGTAACTGGGAGGAGGGCTGCCGTGCGGACCATATCGCTACTAGTTTAGGATGAACAAGCGCGTACGTGCCCACGACGCCGTTAGGCGGAAGCGCCGCCACTCCGGCGATGCAACTCATAGCGTAGTCGTGGGCGAGTAGCAGGCCAAAGTAGGAAGCGATCTGTGTGACCTCAGATGTGCTTTTCCATGACTGAGTGGAGTCATTGTCTGCCAGCACTATCCGCGCTAGACAAGAGACGGGCTCGTTACTGGATTGATGCTTTTTCAAGTCCCTGCCGAGCCAGGCCGGGAGCTCTTCGGTGGTGAGACAGCGGATGTCGATCGAGTGGCCTCCCGATGTCTGCTTCCGCCCGATGTCGAAAGCTTCAAAACTCTCGTCGGTCTTCTCCTCGCTGCTAGGACTGTAGGTGCCGAAATACCGGTAAAGGTCTTTCTTTGCTTGTTGCATTGCTTTCGGATATCTGGATTGCAGGAAGTGGTCAAGAGCGTGATTATCACCCGGAATTAGCGTTTCTGTAGGAATTATTCCGAATCGTTCTTAAACGTTCGGACTTTTCGGGAACCAACCTGTTTTAAAGGCTTATATTAGGTTTGGAAGCCTAATTTTGATAAAGTTCTTAATTCGTTTTATCCCTTTTATAACGTTTTTCCGACATGACTTCGAAGCTTAGTAAGATACGTCCGGGATATCGAAAAATAAGCTATAAAAATAAGGGGTAAGATAGGAAAGTGGTAATTATGACAGAGAATGGTGGTCGCTAAAAGTGCTGGGAAGCGTATGGGCTACCGAAAGGTTCGTTTACGAATTATACTGTATTATACGTAATTTTTCAATGATTCGGAATCATTCCCAATCAAACGCTCTTTCAGAAACGCTACCCGGAATCAGAGAGGACTGGCGTAAGCCGAAGGCCAGCCAGCTGGTGATGAAGAGGGGTTCCATTAGCGGGGTATGCTAAGCCATGACGGAATACCACCCCATCTGGTGGCTGCCTGGGGCTAGCTAGACCGAAAACGGCGGGACAGCACGTCAACAGCTGGGAGGGCGAGGCGTCGTGATTTAGGGTCTGTTCAGGTAAATCTCAGCGGCTGCGAAGTAATGTAGCTTTTGTCAGATATAGGGGACATCAGTTATGTTATATTAAATAACTAGTTACGGGTCCTCTAAAACGCGTACTGCACTTTGATATAATCTAGCTACGGAATATATATGTTCCGATCAAAAGGAAACTTTCCGGATATAGGGTACTAACGCATCCTTCTGCTAACTAATACATTTCCTTAACGCCTTAAAGTAATTACGGCGTTAATTGTCACCTTTTACCACTTTTTAAAGTTATAATTATTTATTTTACCTTTCTTCTGGTAATTAAACCCTTTTAATTAACTAATTTTTTATCTAAAATAATTTTTTAATTTTTTTTCGTTAGTTTAAAACTTTTATAATATTTATTAATTTTAATTATTTTTTAAAATATTTAAAAAAATTTATAATAAAGTTTTAATTAATTTATTAATTAATATATTATTTATAAATATATAATTTATTTTAATTAAATCCTTATTTATTACTTTTTATAATTAATAATTATAAATATTTATATACCGTAATTTTATTTATAAAAATACGACGTTAGTATTAATAAATTATATAAATTATTAATTATCGTATTATATATTTAACGGTTTTATATTTAAACCGATTTTTAATTTTTTAATTAATCGCAAGTTAAATAAAACTTTTTAAATAATTTACGTAAAGAATAATAATGCCGTTTCGGTTAAAAAAATAATTATTATATTTTATTTATTTATTTATTATTTTAATATTTTTCCGAATAACTTTATAACGTAAATTTAAGAATTCTTTTAATTAATCGTATTATTTGCGAAAAAAGTGTCGTTTGAATATTTATCGAATTTTTATTACCGAATTAAACGTAAACGTTTTTGTTTTAATTAAGTATAATATAATTCGATCGGTAATTATATAATATACGTTATTAGGATTTATGTTAAATTATACGAATTGGAATATTATAAAGAATATATCGGATCGTATATTAATTATTACGTAAAAAATGAAACCGATTTTCTTTTAGTATTTATTAACGGAACTTAAATAAATTAAATTAAAATTTAGTAATAATTTAACGTTAATTATTAACGTTTTTAAAAGGTTATTTAAAAAAAATTTTAAAATTAAGTTAATTAATTTATTTATAAAATCGGATTAAAATAATTATATTTTTTTAAGTTTATTTTTAATTATTTCGATTCCGAAAAATTATTATAAGTTTTTATTTTTTATAAAAATTTACCGTTTTTATACTTATCGAATTAATTAATTAATAAAATTTTAAGATTTTTTGTTATACGTAACGATAATATCGTAGACGTAAAAAAAAAAATTTAACGAATAAAATAATATAATTCGTAAAAAACGTGTTACGGGTTATATGGGAGCGTTCAGGAGCTGCAGCCTTGGCTGCTCCAAATATGTAGCTAGCTTGATCGCCGGGGCCTTGGCAGGCCCATATATTGCTAGCCAGCTCGCCTACTTCCGTACTTTCTCTTCTTTCTAGATCATCAACAATACATCTCATTCTAACCTTAACAAAACGGGGTTAAATTTTAAATTTTTAAACGTACCGGTAAAACTTTTCTGCCAAAATAAAGGGGATTTTTTTAATCCGTATAATACTTTATAATTAAAAAAATCTTATTACGTTATAGATATTTTGGGAATATTTTTATATATATTTTATAAAATAAATTCGCGTTAACAAAAATATTTATAACGTTATATTATTTAAGTTTTAAGTTAAATTTAACCGTAATAATAATTAGAACCGGAAAAAACTTTTTAATTAATATAAATACGTATATATTTTTATAAATATTTTTAAATTATTAATCGTTTCGTACGACGAGACGGGTTTTATATTTTTAAACCCAGTTATACTTATCGAATTTATAAACATATATTTATATATATTTTAAAACTTAAACATTTTTTAAAAATTAATTAATAACTTTCCAGGATTTTATTTTTTTATAACTTTATAAATAAACTTTTTCAGTTTTATATAATAATTTCCTTAATAAATATATATTTAGCTTTTTATAGCTTCGTAACGGTAACGGTAGGTTTCGCTTATATATCCGGCTTAACGGCTTAGGTAACGTTTAATTTTTAATCTATTAAAACCTTTCCGATTAAAATAACGCGTATTTCGGGTTTTTATTTACTTTAAATTTCCGTAATTTACCGGTTAATTATCGATCGTTTTTATAAAATAGGCTAACCGTTTTATATTAAAGGTAATTTCTTATATTTTATAATCGTTTCGAATAATATTATTTCGGTACGGAATATACGGAAAGCTTACGTTTTTAATCCGTAAAATATTTTCGTTTTTTACCGTTATATTAGGTTGTATAATTTCATAAAAGCTTAAGATTACTTTTATTTTTTCCGTTAACGTAATAATTATAACAGTTATTAAGGTAAATGCTGGCAGTAATAATGGTTCAGGGGACGAAAGTAGTTCGAATATAACGGTCGTATAAAAGTAATTAATTCTATATAAATAGATTTATTTTTTTATTATCCCGCACCTTTTTTTGGACGTTTATATTATTTTAGAAAAATTTTTTTTTCTAGCCGGTAATTAAATTATTCCGTTTAAATTTATATTTTTTATATATATATGTAACGTAATTAGTAGCTTAATTAAGTATTTTTACTTATCGGAATAACTGTTATAGTCTTTTTTTTATAACCTATAAAAATTATTTTTCAAACTTTTGATATTATTTAAAAAGGTATCTTTTTTATTAAATTATACGTTTCGAATAATAATAATTTTATTAATTAATAGGTTCCAAATTTCGTAAATATTTATAAATTGGTAGCCGACGAAATAACTAATCCATATTTTAAAATTTAATTTTTAAAGTTTTTATTATTTTTATGGTAACCGTTATTATAACGTAAACTATATAATTATATAATTATAAATAAGTTCATTAAAGCTTTCGATTAAGTATTATAATACCCTTTTTATATATTAAATAAGTATAATAAATTTCGTATAAATTTTGCTAAAAAAAGTATATTTAAAAATCCGGTTATATAAATACATTATAATTATAAAAATATATACGGTTAAAAATAAAGGTAATTTAACGTTATTCCGTATCGTAATCGGTTCTTTTTTAATTATACCTTTTAAATATTTTATACCCCCGTTTTAAACCTGGATATATGATATTAAGGGTTTAAGTTTAATAATAAAAAAAAGCGATTAAAATATATCGCGAAACTAATAATTTTTTAAAATTTCGTTATCTTATTCGATTATTTACGGAAAAATTTTATCTTAATTTTTTAAAATTTTTAAAATGTATTAAACGTTACGATTAATATAACTTATTTTCGATTTTTAAGGTAAATATTTTAAATAAAACCTAAATATTTATCGGTAATAAATATAACGTATTTATATCCTTTAAAAAAATTTTCGAAATTTATAAAATCGATAACGATTTATTATTTTAATCGGGACGTTCTTTTTTTTATACTTACGGTATATTTATCTTTTAGCTTTTGTTTTATTATATATTTAATATTCGATTATTATAAATCTTTTTAAGCGGATTTCCTTAATATGGAATTATAATTAAGCGATTATTTCGGGCCTTAAATATCCTAATTTTAAATATTATATCGTACCGTTACCGGTTTACAGTAATTTCGTTATATATAAATTAACATTTTATTTATAAGCAGCTAAAATTATATAAAATATTATTATGTTAATATTTTCGATAACGAATTAATTAAATTTATTTATTAACGTAATAATTATTTAATTAAACTTATTTTGAACAAAATCATTATTTTTCCAGCTATTTTATTAATACCTTTTTTTTTAAAAGTTATCGGAATAATACCAGGTTATATACGAAATTTCTGTAATAAGTAACGTTATATAAACGTAACGTTTTCGGGCTTATAAGGTTTTAAAATAATATATTTACCTTTCCGTCTCCTTTAATTAAAACGAACTTTTTCCTTACGTATATTTTATTACCTTATACGGTTAATTTAAAATTTAAAAATTTATTAATAAAGTTAAAAATATATATCGTAAATTTCAAGTTTGAAATAAATAAATTCCTTAAAAAATAAAACGAAATATTTATAACGTTACGTTAATTAATAATCAAAGAGTATGTTAAAATTCGTTTTATTCCTTTTAAAAATTAATTAATTTTTTATATAAATTTTTTTTAATAAACGATTAACTTTTTTTAAGAATTAATTAAAATCGAGTCGTTAATAAATTAACTTTATTATTTTGTTATTAAAGCGAGAATTAATTAAAATTTTATAAAGAAAAATATAAAAGAATTTAAGTACGTTTTATAACGTATATTTCAGTATTTCATTTTTCGTACTTTTACTTATTAACGTTTCGGTTTATATTAAAACCTTTATAATTGTTTCGTTTCGGCTTTCATTTAAAAGTTTTATCTTACGGTTAATAATTAATCGCTTTATTTTTCTTTTAATTAAGGTTATTTTAATTAATAAAATTTGCAGAAATTCCGTAAAACGTTAAAAACGTTACTTTAATATTTTGTAATATAAATAAAAAATGGGTTATAACTTAATAATTTAAAACGTTAACCGTTATTTTTTAATAATTAATCGTATCGTTATTAATCTTTTTTTCTTTACTATTTAAAAGGTTATTATTTAGGTTTCCATATTAAAAGCTAAAATTATATATAAGTTGTTAATTTATATAATCGCCGTTTTCGTTTTTAAAACACCGTATCGTTATCCTTAAGTTATTATCTTTTACTATTTTATAATTTATTTATTTAATTTTTTTATTAACTTCGAAACTTACCTTAATCGTTTACGGTATTTCCGTTAAATATTAATTATAAATTTGTTATCGTATATTTTGCCGGATTTAGTTAACTTAACGCATTATTTTTGTAAATCGTTTCATAAAAAAAACTTCTTTTTTTAATCGTTAATATTTTTACAGAAGTTTTCGTATTTCCGGTCCTTATAAGTATACGCCATAAAATCTTAAATATATACTTACTTATTTTCGGTCGTTATTTTAAAAATATTTATCGGATAATCCGTTCGATCGATTTTTTCGACGTATATAATTTCGGCAAATAATTTAATCGTTTATGTCGTTTATATCGTTTAACGAAATTACCTTGTCGGGTAAAAGGTTATATCGGGTTTCGTAAGTTTAATAGGCCATAAAATATCTTAATTAGGATTAATATAATCCCAGATATTAAACGCATACGTTTTAAATTAGAATTCGCCTTTAAAACGATCCCAGTCCTTAAATCCCTTATAAATAACTAAGGACGTTAACGGTACGGTTATTATTATTGTTATTAATATATATATAGATAATTATTCTTACTATATAACTTATATCGTTTTAATAATAGCTGATTAATTAATATATACGCAAATTAAGCGAATAAAACTTTTAATTGTTAAATATAAGAAACATTAGTTATATTATATTAAATAACTGGTTACGGGTCCTTTAAAACGCGTACTGCACTTTGATGCAATCTAGCTACGGAACATATATGTTCTGATCAGAGGGAAACTCTCCGGAAATGGGATGCTAACGCACCCCCCTGCTAGCTGACAGCTTTTCCCCACTCCGGCCCATAGTAAATTCTAAAAGCTACAACGTCTTCCCCTATCAGGAAACGATCATCGTAAAATCTCATAAATAGCGGCTACAAAACGCTAAGTAATGTACTTTTGGTAACCAGGTTTAAAAAAGCTAGCTAACCGTAACCACTAAAATAACGGTAACGTCGGAATAATTACTAGTGTAACCGTTAAAGTAATAACTATTTATATTTATCTAATTTTTATGATTTTATAAATTATTAATATTATAAAATTATTATCGAATATTAATATTTAATAATTATTATAGCGTTTCGAAACGTTAATATTATAATTATTAATTATTAGTTTTAGTTAATAATAATTAAAGTAATTATATAAGTTTTCGATTTTATTATTAACGAAAAACGTTCGTATAATTATTATAATATCAAATTTAACGGGTTATTAAAAGGTTATTAATTAATAAAACCTTCCGGAAATAATATTATTAATTATTATATATTCAACGTTAATTACTTTAAATTTCTTAATATTTTTCGATTAAAAGAATTACTTTTTTAATTTTCGAATAATAAATAAGGAAAAATATATACCTTTAAAACAAAAGAGATATATCGATTTATTAAGAATTAATAATTTTCGTTTAAATATACGCTTTTAACGAATTTTAATATAATATTAAATTCGTTTAAAATTATTTTATTAATACGATTAATAATATTATTTATTAAGTATTTAATACCTAATAAGTATTATATATTAATTTCGTCCGTCCGGTAAACTTTTATAAAATAATTACCAAAATCCGAAAAACTTATTACCGGTAACCATAGTGTAAAAATTATATTAGGGCTATTAACGGCATGTTAAATTACGCTTATATATCTATAAGTTAAACAAAAATATAACGTTACCAGAAAAAGTTTTTTATATAAAACGTATTAATAATAATAAATTAAGATATAACCTTTACGTATATATATGTCGGTTATAAAAGATCGGTAAATAATAAAACGGTATTACAATTTCTTACGATAAATATTTTTAATATATTTTACGGGAAATATTTATTAATAGATTAGGTATATATTATTAAAAAAACAATTAATTATACCGTATTAAAGAATAAGATATTATTTAAAGAAATAAATTATTATTAATTAACGCCCGTAGAATTATCAAAATCATATTATATAAAAAATTTCCTTTTTTAAAATAATAATAAAACGAATATTTAATATTATTAAAAAATTATAAGTACAAATATGGCTAAATATATTATAAATGATTAAATACTTTTTATATACGCGTTAGTAATAATTTATAATTTTGTAAATTAATTAAAATTTACATTTAACGATAAAAAAAGTAATAATAGAATAAATAGTTATAAAGTTACCCGAATTTTCGAATTCGTTATACGTTTTAACGTATTATTTTTGTAACGGAATAAAAAGAGTATATTATTTTTAAGCCGTTCGAACGATAAATCGAGTTTCGAAATAAATATTTTTAAGGGTTAGGTTATAAAAGCGATATAAGTTAATTATTATACGTATATAAAAAGGTTTATATAAAGAAAAAGATAAAAAAGTAATTATAATAAAAAGATTATTAAAAACGTTAATAATATATAAATATATATATAAGTAATAATTTAAATAATAAATTAAAAACGTTAAAATTATATATAAATTTAAAGATTTTAGCGAAAGGTTATAATAATATATTATATTTAAAGGTAACGATTAAAACTTTTCGAAATTAATTATGTTAACTTAATTATTAACGCGTTATAATAATCCTTTATATTTTTTATATTATTTTTTATTTCAAGTGATACCTAATAATTAAAAATAGGGTTTTAAAAATATTTTTTTAACTTTATTTTATTAGCCGATAAAATATTATTTAAATTTAATCGATTAATTATTTTTATTATTTTCTTAAATTTTGTAAATATCTTTAAATTTTCGATAAACTTTGTTAATTTTTATATAATAATATTAAACGAATTAATTATATTTAAAAAATCTTTATTATCGTCTTTTTTCCGTTTCCGAAAAAGTTTTGAAAAAGTAACCTAACGCTTTTAAAATATTTACAAAAAATTTTAAATAGCCTAATTAAAAATAAGTTAAATTGGAACCCGAAATATTATAAAAGTCGTTAACGTTTTAGGACCGTTATTTTCTTTTAAGTTTTACTTATTATCTTTTTTTCGAACGATTTTTTCGTTTTTAACGTAAAATTATTTCCGGAAGATTATTACGAATTTAAATTGCCGTTATCTTTAGGTTTAAACTACCCTCTCCGTTACCGTGTAAGGTCCGAATACGCTCTTATATTTTTCTTATAACGGAAAGCTTATTAATGCGATTTCTTTTATATTAGGATTTTATAAATACTACCGTTTTTAAAAATTATTATCCGCGTAAAAGATTTTTATAAACTTATTAAAACGAAACATATTTTTTATTATATATATATAATATAACTTTACGAATACGTTAAAAAAATTTTAAATTATATTTTTTATTTAACGTAACGTTATTAAAATTTACGTTAAAAATGAATACTTTATATTTATTTAGTTTTTTACGAATTTATATCCATAAGGGTTTTTAATTTTTTTATAATTTAATATTTTATTCGTTAAAATATTTCTAAAGCAAACGTTTACGAAAAGGATTATAAAAACATTAATAATATTTTATAATTATTTTAAATCTTAACGTTGTTTAAAATTACGTAAAAAGTTTAAAAGTAAGTTAATAATATTTATTATTATTAAGTCGTAATTAACCTTTTATATAACTTTTATATCTAAAAAACGTGCCGTATTTATAATTACGAAGAAAGCATTTATATATTTAATAGCGGATCGTTAAATCAGTATAATAAGAAATTTCGGGTTCGTTATGGTAAGGAAGTTATTAATATCTTCCTATTACGGTGGTTTTTAAACCTGGCTGTTACTTTTTAACGAAACGTTAAGATTATTTATTAACGAAGTTATTTAAAGATTTAGGAGATAATAGCAACAGTAATAGCAACAATTAAATATCGAGGACGTCAGAGGCTAATAGCTGAAAAGGGGCTGCAAGTTCGAGCGCTAGGGGATATATGGGGCGAAAAGCAGAATTCCTTACGTAAAATAGGTGGGGCCACAATATCACTTTCCCTCCCTCTCCCAGCTCTACCGGACACACCTGTTACGGTACAGGAACAGGGGTTCCTGTCTTGGAGAAACTGACCTTTGGAGCCTGGCGCAGGCTCCAGGCGGCTAAACTTCGGTGAGGAAAAGCTTGGCTTTTCCTGCCAAGATACAGGTGATCTAGGTGATCTAGGTAATCTAAACAGATCATATAAATCACATAAATCCCAGGCATACTCGTTAAAATTCAAATTAGGTATATAACATTCGGTTTCCCTTTATAAATAATACCTATTTAATTTCGTTCCTTAATTATCAATTTAAGCTTTTAACCAAAGGCAATTATACCGATCTTTAATTAAAAAAAAAGTCCGTAAATCTTTTTAACGAATACCTTATTTATTATATTATTATTACTTGCAAATTAAGAACTTTTATTTCGGATATTATTTATACCTTTAGGTAAATATATAATAAATTCGTTATATTTTAATAATTTCTTAATTAATAATTAACGAATAATTTAAGGCTTAATTAAGTATAAGCTTTTTTAAACTTAATAAAAACGATATTACAAAACGATATTTAATAAATAAATAATATATTCGATTTCCGTTACTAGTTAATAAAAAATTAATAACCGGATTATATAATTTACCCCTAATTAAAAAAGTTTTTTAATTAATCGATAATATATTACTAAAAGTTACCAAAATTAAAGGTTAAAAAAAGTTTTCCTTTTTTTAATAATAATTAACCCTTACCTTTAAAAAAATAAAAGAAATTATTAAAGTACGATTTAAAAAGTCGGATTACGAAAAAAAAGTTAAAAAAACCCTTATTATAAAAATAAAAAAAGAAAAAAAATTTACGATTAATTAACGATTAAACTTTATGGTTAAAAAAGTCGTAAGATTCCAAAAAAAAAAACGCCAAATTCGCTTAATAATTAAAAAAAGTTTCCGCGGTTTTAAAAACTATTTCCTATCCGAAAATTTTAATACCTTTCTTTAAATTACCTACCCCTTACTTACAAACTTTTGCCCTTTTATTATTTAACCGGAAACGAAAAAAAATTATACTTCCTTTTATTTACTATAAAATACTTAATATTAAGGGTTACAAACTAATTATTTCCAAACTTTATGATAAATTTATAAATATAAAAAATTTTTTAATTAAGGCCAGATTTTACCTTAAATAATATAAAAGTTTTTTAACGGAAAATTATTAAAAAATTATAACCATCTTTTAATTACTTGCCGGAAAAATATTCGATTAATTCGAACCTATTTTTAACGATTATTTAACAAATCCTCCCGATAATTATTTAAACGTTATTAATTATATTTTTAATAATTACGAAAATTTCGAAAAACGAATACGAATTTCGTTTGGAAACGTAAACAAATAATAATATACGGTTAAATAAATGCATAAATTTTAACAAATTACGTTAATAATTAAATACATAATTAAATTTAACCGGCTAACGGTTATTTTTAAGTTATCCCAAAATATATTATTTTTCCCTTATTACGACGGCCTAAAACCTTAAGTTAAGGATAAAATATTTAAGGTACTTAAAATAGGTTTTTTTTAAAAATATATAAATAAGGTTATTATTTCCGACCGGCATATTTTTAATTGGTACCTTAAAAAAAAAGGTACCGGCAAACGAAATAACAATAAACGTTTTAATAATAAAAAGAAAATAAAAAACAGGTTTTAAAAAAAAGTTAATATAACTTTAACGGAATCCAAAAAAAATAAATTTAAGGTTAAATGTTTTAATTATAACAAAAAAAGTTATTTTAAAAGCAAATATTACTTTTTAGCGAAAAAGGGAAATCCTTAAAAAAATTTTTAAAGGAATAAAATTCCCCAGCCCAAAAAAAAAGTCCGTACGGCCGAATAAAATACAAATAACGAAAAAAAGGATTAAAAAAAAATAAGCGTTATTTCCGTTAATTAAAAATTTACTATTATTATAATTAACAGGGTCAAAAATAACGACCCAAATTATAAAAATTATACTATTTGCAAAAATGTTATAGTTAAAGCTTATAAATATTATCCAAAACGAACGAATTTTAAAGTAACTATTACGTTAAAATATATTTATTACCTTAATATACAAAAATATAAAATATATAATCCAAATAATTAATTACGAAAAAATTTCGATAACCATAAATAATTATTTTCCGAATATTATATTTTTTCCGAATATATAATATATCCTAAATCAGCAAATAATTATAAGCTTTTATATTTTATTGCTTATTATAATTATAATTACCTTATTTATTAACGAACCAAAAAAAATAACAATTTTTAACCAGGATATAATAAAAAAACGTTTATAAAACCAGACGATAAATATAAATACATAAAAACCCCTTAATAACTAAATTACCTTAAGTTTTATTACTTATATCCCGAATTAAAGTAAAATTAAAAGATTATAACGCAAAAATATTTATATTACGCATTAGTACCTTACGACAAACATAATTTCTTAGTTATAAAAATATCCCCCTCAGAAATATACCCTTTAAATCCAACAATTCGCAAAAAATAAGATTTAAGGAAAAGCTAAAAAAAAATAATTATTTTTAAATGCTAGTTTAATAACAGAAAATGGTTTAAATATATAGATAACTATTATATTAAGCATATAATCCGGAAAGTATACGAATAAAAACGCCTTTTAATCTTTAAACCATATTATCTAAAAAACGGCAAAAGCTTTCGAAAATAAAGTACCGAGAAACTTTTATATATAAAACCTTATATAAGACAAAAAAAAAAATACGGAATTAAATTAAAATTCCCATTTATTACGGAAATAAAATATTTAACGTTATAATCGATTCCGGAATAAAAAGAAACTTTATTTCCCTTAAGGTAACCGAAAAATATTAAATTTTTTAGAAATATAAATAATAATTTTAAAAATTACGAACGGTAAATAAAAACTTATTTACCTATAATAACGGTCGAATTTTCCAAAAAACGGAAAAATTCGTAATTTAAATATAAAAATATATAAAACAAATTATTTTCGATATTACCGATATTTTAAAATATAATATTATTTTAAAAATACCGTAATTTTATTTTAACAATTTATAAATTAATTAAAAAAAAAATACTTTTATAAGATAATTTTAAAAAAAAATTTTATAAAATTTATTACATAATTAAAAAAGTTAAAATTTTTAACCCGATAATAACGGTACCCTTTAAATATCGACGGTTTAAAAAATTATTTAAAAAACGAACCCGAAAAAAATTACTTAATTATAATTAATAGGATCATAAAATTTTTATTAAAAAAAAATTTTATTTAAAATTTTATTAAATTTATTACATAAATTCCGAAAAAATAAAAGCTTTTTAAAAAAGTTTTTAACGAAATTTTAAAAAAGGTTATATTTAAAAATCCGAATTATTTATAAAGTATCCAGTTATAATAATACTTAAAATAAAAATTAATAAAATTAAAATCGATAAAAACGGAAATTTAATATATTAACGAATTTATAATTATAAATAATTTAACGATATTATTATTAAAAATGGATATTTTTTAACGTTAATAAATATTATGCAGGAAAATATTAATAAAATTAAATAATTTATAACTTTAAACTTATTAAATAATTATTATTTAATTCGAATAATTAAAAGCAAAAAATAAAAAATTACCTTTAAAACCGTTTATAAATATTACAAATATAAGGTTATATTATAAAGCCTAATTAATATTCCAGTTAACTTTTAATATATATTTATTATTATCTTACGGAAATTTTTAAATAAATTCGTTTTCGTTTATTTGGACGATATTTTTATTTATTTAAAAACTTTAAAAAAATATAAAAAATATATTATTTAAGTACTAAAAGTATTTAAAAAAGTTAACTTATTAATAAACGTTAAAAGAAACGTTTAATATATCCAGAAATTAAATTTTTTAAGTTTTATTATTATTTTAGGATAGATTTAAATTTAAAATTTTAAATTAAAAGTTATTAAAAATTAATTAATTTTTAATAAAATTATTATTATTAACATCCGTTAATTTTTGGAATTTATTAATTACGTTTAATTTTTAATCTAAAATTACGGTAAACTTGTTAACTTTTTAATTAAGCTTATTATTAAAAAATACGTTAAAAAAAATTCCAGCTTTTAAACGAAATTAAAAAAATTTTCCAAAAAATTAAAGATAAAATTATTAACGCCCCGGTAATTAAGTTACCAAATTATAACAAAAAAAAACGACTTAAGATAAATATTTTAAATTACGCTTTTAAAATAATTTTAAAGTAATTAAAAAATAATAAAAAATAGTATCCCGTAACGTATTTTTTTAAAACTTTTAAAGATATAAAATTTAAATATCTTATTTACGATAAAAAGTTATTAACAATTATTTTAGTACTTAAAAAATAAAAATTATTTCTTAATAAAACCAAAAAACTATTTAATATTTATTTAAATTACAAAAATTTTACGCGATTTATAATTATTTAAAAATTAAATAAACGTTATAAAAATTAAATAATTTTTTTATTCAAATTTAACTTTAAAATTTACCATATTAAAGGTAAAAAAAATATTTAAGCGGATATTTTAAACCGTAAAAAAAATTACGATTTTAAAGTTTTTAAATAATATATATAAATATTATATCGTAAAAACGATAAGATAATATAATTATATATAACCCTAAAATAATTTATTCCAAAAAAATTAACTTAATTTAAAAATTTTTATAATTTAAAAAAATAAAAAAAAAGTTAAATAATTAAAAGAAAATAATAAAAATTAATTATTATTTCGCGGCAAAATTTATATTCTTTATTAATAATAAAAAAAATTTATTAAAAAATTTTATAAAAATCTTTTATATAAATACCAAAAAATATTTAAAATTACCTAACAACTTTAAAAAAAATACGATTTTTTAAAATTCCGCCAAACGGTTAAATAAATTATTAAAAATTATAACGTTTATAATAAAGTAAAAATAATTCGTTATAAATCGTATAGCTTATTATAATTTACAAAAATATCCGATAAAACGTAAAATACCATAATTTAAAATTTTATTATTAATTTTTTAATATCGAAAAACCCCGTTACCGGAATTAAATACGATACGGTATAAATAATTATTAATAAATTTACTAAATATAAGTACTTTTTACCTTTTAAAAAAACTGTAACGGTAAAATAATTAACTTACGCCTTTATCCGATATTATTTCGATAAGCATAAAATGCCGGAAAAAATTATTTCCGATCGAAATAAATTTTTTATATCCAAATTTAATATTAACTTTTTTAAGTAAATTAATATTAAGCTTAAGTTTTCGATAACTTATTACTTCCAGATAAATAATTAAACGGAACGATTAAACCAAACCTTAAAATAATATTTTCGAAATTATATTAATTATTAACAAAATAATTAAGTTAAATTTTTACCGTTTATATAAATAACTTATAATACGTCCGTTAATAAGGATATAAATATATTATTTTATATAATTATATATAGATACGATATGGTAACTTATCGACTAAAGTAATTAATATATAAGGTACCAATTATTACCGTTATAATTTTACGAACAAAAATAATAATAACAAAAATTAAAATAATATAAATCCGACTTTAAATTAAGTTATAATTCCTATAACAAAAGATAACTTAATATTATAATAAAAAAAAATTAAGGGATTAATTTTAACGAAAAAAGATAAAGTTTATTTATTATACCAAAAATAAAATATAACGTTAAACTTTTTCCAAATTAAAACGAAAAGGTTTAACGATAAATTTAATTTTAAAAAGTTTAATCCGTTTAAAATTAAAAAAATTATTTCGAAAATTAATTATAAATTATTATTACCTAAAACCATAAAAATATACCTTATATTCCATATTTCCTTATTAAAACTAGCCCCAAAAAACGTCCCGTTTAAAAAGAATTTCGAAATCGAAAAGGATAATAACGAATATAAAATCGAAAAAATACTGGACTTTAAAATAATTAAAAATAAAATTTAGTACTTAATTAAATAAATAAATTACTTATTTAAAAATAACATATAAGAACCACTTAAATACCTAACGAATACGATAGACCTAATTAAGGATTTTTATCGACAAAATCCTAACCGACCGTTTCCAATACGGCTAAGGTCGTAAATAATAACGGTCCCCTGCCTAAATCCAAACCTTCGGTATTTTACCCGAAAAAAGTAAACGCCTTTATTATAACGTTTATCTTAAAAATAAGTTACGCCTGCTTTACTTTTATACGACGCTACTTTTTTTCCACCTTTTCTTAATCTTCCTATTAATCCCGTTCGAATCCTTTTTTTAAAATAACGACGGTTTTTTTTTTTTAAACCTTTTACTAAAAACGAAAACGTTTTAACCGATTAACGAATTCCCTCGTTTTCCTTTCAGCAAACTTTTAATACGCAACCAAAATATCCTTTATCTTACGTTACTTTTTTTGCAAACGGTTATATTCTTTTCCGATTTTCGATAAAAAATTTATTTTTAATATATTATACGCGAAACGTTAATAACGAATATAATAACTGCAACTTAAAATACCTATTACGTAAAAATATTTAATTTCCTTAAAATAAATATAATTCGAATAAAGATTAATTTTTAAGCCAAATTTTTCAATATTTTTTATACGAATAATACGAAATTTTTTCTGGTATAATCGCGGTTTTCTTTTCTTTTTTTTAATTCGACTTATCATAATAAAGTTAACTAAAGGGTTACGGAAAAACCCTTTTAACGAAACGAAAAGGTTACTTACGGTTTTTATCTTTAAAACAAAAATCCTTAAAAAAGGAAAATAATATTACAGTACAAAAACAGGGGTTCCTATTTTGGAAAAACTAACCTTTAAAACCTGGCACAAGTTCCAAACGGTTAAATTTCGGTAAAGAAAAGCTTAATTTTTCCTGCCAAAATATAGATAATTTAAGTAATTTAAGTAATCTAAATAAATTATATAGATTACATAAATCCCAGACATATTCGTTAAGATTTAAATTAAATATATAACATTCGGTTTCCTTTTATAAATAATACTTATTTAATTTCGTTCCTTAACTATTAATTTAAGCTTTTAACCAGAAGTAATTATACCGATTTTTAATTAAGGGAAAAATCCGTAAATTTTTTTAACGAACACCCCATTTATTATATTATTGTTACCTGCAAATCAAGAACCCCTATTTCGGATACTGCTCATACCTCCAGGTGGATGTATGACAGGTTCGTTACAACACCCTTACCTCAGCTAGCTCAGGCCTCGCTGGCTCTTATTGTCGGCTAGCTGGGGTACGTTACCTTATCGAAATCTGTCAGCTAGCAGGGGGGTACGCTAACACCCATATACGGAGAGATTCCCTCTGATCGGGACATATATGTTCCGTGGCTAGATTACATTAAAATGCAGTACGCTTTTTAAAGCACCTGCAACTAGTTATAAAATACAACATAACTGATATCCCTTATATTGGATAACTAAAAGTTTTATTCGCTTAATTCGCATATATATCAACTAATCAGCTGTTACTAAAACGATATAAGTTATATATTAATAATAATTATCTTTATATACTTTATTAATAATAATAATATTATTATTATTAACGTTCTTTGTTATTTATAAGGGATTTAAAAACTAAGATCGTTTTAAAAGTAAATTTTAATTTAAAACATACGCGCTTAGTATTTAATATTATATTAACCTTAATTAAAATATTTTATAACTTATCGAACTTATAAAACCCGATATAACCTTTTATTTAAAAAGAGGACTTTGTTAACTAACGGGAATAATTAATATATCTTCCGAAAAAACTATATACGTTAAAAAGGCCGATCGAACGGGTCACCTAATAAATTGTTGTATCCACAGGGATTCCACTAAACCTAGAGAAGAAGCCAGGTAAGTTGAGACGGCTGAGGCCTCCACCCCGCCGGCTAAATCTCGGACTTCGGCCTGTCTCTGTCTGTTTCCAGAGACCTCCAGAGATCTCCAGGGACCTCCAGAGATTTCCAAAAACCCTTAGGGACCAGGGGAGATAGTAAGGATATATGTATTAAACGATTTTTTATATAAATAATATCCTTTTAGTTTCGTTTTTTAATTATTAATTTAAGCTTTTAATTAAAGGTAATTATACCGTTTTTTAATTAAAGGAAAAATTTGTAAATTTTTTTAACGAATATTTTATTTAATAAATTATTATTACCTACAAATTAAAAACCTTTATTTCGGATATTATTTATACCTTTAGGTAAATATATAATAAATTCGTTATATTTTAATAATTTCTTAATTAATAACTAACGAATAATTTAAAGCCTAATTAAATATAAACTTTTTTAAACTTAATAAAAACGATATTATAAAACGACGTTTAATAAATAAATAATATATTTAATTTTTGTTATTAATTAATAAAAAATTAATAACCGGATTAAATAATTTACCTTTTATTAAAAAAATTTTTTAATTAATCGATAATATATTATTAAAAGTTATTAAAATTAAAAATTAAAAAAAGTTTTTTTTTTAATAATAATTAACCTTTACCTTTAAGAAAATAAAAGAAATTATTAAAATACGATTTAAAAAATTAAATTACGAAAAAAAAATTAAAAAAATTTTTGTTATAAAAATAAGGAAGGAAAAAAAGTTTACGATTAATTAACGACTAAATCTTATAATTAAAAAAGTCGTAAAATTCCAAAAAAAAAATACCAAATTAACTTAATAATTAAAAAAAGTTTCCGTTACGTTAAAAATTATTTTTTAATTAAGAATTTTAGTACCTTGTTTTAAAATATTTATCCTTTATTTACGAATTTTTGCCTTTTTTTATTTAATTACGAATAAAAAAAAATTATATCCTTTCCTATTTACTATAAAATACCTAATATTAAGGGTTATAAACTAATTACTTTTAAACCTTATAATGGATTTATAAATATAAAAGAATTTTTAATTAAAGCTAGATTTTACCTTAAATAATATAAAAATTTTTTAACGGAAAATTATTAAAAGGTTATAATTATTTTTTAATTACTTGCTGGAAAAATATTCGATTAATTCGAACTTATTTTTACCGATTATTTAATAAATTTCTTTAATAATTACTTAAACGTTATTAATTACGTTTTTAATAATTATAAATACTTTAAAAAACGGATACAAATTTTATATAAAAATACCGATAAATAATAATATACGGTTAAAAAAATATACGATTTAAAATAAATTATATTTATTATAAAATATATAACTAAATTTAATCGATTAATAGCTATCTTTAAGTTACCGGAAAAAGCGTTATTTTTTTTTTTTATAACGGCATAAAAAAATAAATTAAGGATAAAATATTTCGAATTTTTAAAGTTAAACCTTTTAAAGAATATATCGATAAAGTTATTATTTCCGACCGACGTACTTTTAATCGGTACTTAAAAAAAAAAGGTTCCAGCCGACGAAATAATAACAAACGTTTCAGTAATAATAAAAAAACGAAAAATAAATTCCAAAAGGAAACTAATATTATTTTAACGGAATTTAAAAAAAATAAATCTAAGGTTAAATATTTTAACTATAACAAAAAAGGTTATTTTAAAAACGAATATTACTTTTTATCGAAAAAAGGAAATTTTTAAAAAAGTTCCTAAAAAGATAAAATTTTTTAACCTAAAAAAAAAATCCGTACGGCCGAACGAAATATAAATAATAAAAAAAAAAATAAAAAGGAAATAAACGTTATTTCCGCTAATCAAAAATTTACCATTATTACGATTAATAAGGTTAAAAATAACAATCCAAACCGTAAAAATTATATTATTTACAAAAATATTATAATTAAAACTTACAAATATTATTTAAAACGAACGAATTTTAAAGTAATTATTACGTTAAAATATATTTATTATTTCGATACATAAAAATATAAAATATATAATTAAAACGGTTAATTACGAAAAGATTTCGATAATTATAAATAATTATTTCCCGAATATTATATTTTTCCGGAATATATAATATATTTTAAATTAGCAAATAATTATAAACTTTTATATTTTATTATTTATTATAATTATAACTACCTTATTTATTAACGTACCAAAAAAGATAATAATTTTTGGCCAAAATATAATAAAAAAATATTTATAAAATCAAACGATAAATATAAATACATAAAAATCCCTTAATAACCAGATTACCCTAAATTTTGTTACCTATATCCCGAATCAAAATAAAGCTAAAAAATTATAACGCAAGGATATTTATATTACGTACTAATACTATACGACAAATACAACTTTTTAACTATAAAAATACCCTTTTCGGAAATTTACCCTTTTAACCCCATAATTCGCAAAATATTAAACCTAAAAAAAAGTTAAAAAAAAATAATTATCTTCAAATATTAATTTAATAACAAAAAATGGTTTAAATATATAAATAACTAATATACTAAATATGCAATCCGGAAAATACGTAAATAAAAACGCCTTTTAACTTCCAAACCTTATTAACTAAAAAATAATAAAAACCTTCGAAAATAAGGTACCGAAAAACCCTTATATACAAAACCTTATATAAGGTAAAAAAAAAAATTCGGAATTAAATCGAAATTTTTATTTATTATGGAAATAAAACGTTTAATACCATAATCGATTCCGGAATAAAAAAAACCTTTATTTCTTTTAAAGTAACCGAAAAATATCGGATCCCTTAAAAATATAAATAATAATCCTATAAATTACGGATAATAAATAAAAACTTATTTATTTACGATAACGGCCGAATTTTCCGAAAAATTAAGGAATTTAAAATTTAAATACAAAAATATTTAAAACGAATTATTTTTAATATTGCCGACATTTCAAAATACGATATTATTTTAAAAATACCGTAATTTCGTTCTAATAATTTACGTATTAATTAAAAAAAATAAATATTTTTATGGGATAATTTTAATAAAAAATCCTATAAAATTTATTACTTAATTAAAAAAGCCAAACTTTTTAACCTTATAATAACAATACCTTTTAAATATCGACGGTTTAAAAAGTTATTTAAAAAATAAACCCGAAAAAAATTACCAAATTATAACTAATAAAATTATCGGATTTTTATTAAAAAAAATATTACCTAAACCTTTATTAAATTTATTATATAAACCTTAAAAAAATTAAAGTTTTTTAAAAAAATCTTTAACGAAACCTTAAAAAAAATTATATTTAAAAATCCGAATTATTTACAGGATATTTAATTATAATAGTACCAAAAATAAAAAACGGTAAAATTAAAATTAATAAAAATAAAAATTTAATATACCGACAAATCCACGATTATAAATAACTTAATAATATCATTATTAAAAATAAATACCCCTTAATATTAATAAATACCATAAAGGAAAATATTAATAAAGTTAAATAATTTATAACCTTAAACTTACCAAACGGTTATTATTTAATCCGAATAATTAAAGGCGAAAAATAAAAAATTACCTTTAAAACTATTTATAAATATTATAAATATAAAATTATATCATAAAACCTAATTAACGTTTTAATTAACTTTTAATATATATTTATTACCATTTTACGGAAATTTCTAAACAAATTCGTTTTCGTTTACTTAAACGATATTTTTATTTATTTAAAAATTTTAAAAAAAACATAAAAAATATATTACTTAAATATTAAAAGCCCTTAAAAAAGCCAACTTATTAATAAACGCAAAAAAAAACGTTTAATATACCTAAAAATTAAACTTTCTAAATTTTACCATTATTCCAAAACAAATTTAAATCCAAAATTTCAAATTAAAAGTTATTAAAAACTGGCCAATTCCGGACAAAACTATTATCATTAATATCCGTTAATTTTTAAAATTTACTAATTACGTATAACCCTTAATCCAAAATTATAACAAATTTATTAGCCCTTTAACTAAACTTATTACCAAAAAATACGTTAAAAAAAAATTCGAACTTTTAAACGAAACTAAAAAAATTTTCCAAAAAATTAAAAACAAAATTATTAACGCCTTAATAATTAAATTACCAAACCATAACAAAAAAAAACGATTTAAAATAAATACTTTAAATTACGCCCTTAAAACAGTTTTAAAATAATTAAAAAATAATAAAAAATAATACCTAATAATATACTTTTCCAAAACCTTTAAAAATATAAAATTTAAATATCCCATTTACGATAAAAAATTACTAATAATCATTTTAATACTTAAAAAATAAAAATTATTCCTTAATAAAACCAAAAAACTATTTAATATTTATTTAAATTATAAAAATTTTATTCGATTTATAATTACCTAAAAACTAAATAAACGTTATAAAAATTAAATAATTTTTTTATCCAAATTTAACTTTAAAATTTACCATATTAAGGACAAAAAAAATATCCAAACGGATATTTTAAACCGAAAAAAAAATTACGACTTTAAAATTTCTAAACGATATATATAAGTATTATATCGTAAAAACGATAAAATAATATAGTTATATATAACCCTAAAATAACTTATTTCAAAAAAATTAACTTAATTTAAAAACTTTTATAACCCAAAAAAACTAAAAAAAATTAAATAACTATAAAAAAACGATAAAAACCAATTATTATTTCGCGGTAAAATTTATATCCCCCGTTAACAATAAAAGGAATTTATCAAAAAATTCTATAAAAATCCTTTATACGGATACCAAAAAATATTCAAAATTATTAAACGACTTTAAAAAAAATATAACTTCCTAAAACTTTACCAAACGGTTAAACGAATCATTAAAAATTATAATATTTATAATAAGGTTAAAACAATCTGCCATAAATTATATAAATTATTACAACCTATAAATATATTTAACAAAACATAAAATACCATAACTTAAAATTTTATTATTAATTTTTTTATATCAAAAAACCCCGTTATTAAAATTAAATATAATATAATATAAATAATTATTAATAAATTTACCAAATATAAATACTTCTTATCTTTTAAAAAAATCATAACAGCAAAATAATTAATTTACGCTTTCGTTCGGTACTATTTCGACAAATACGAAATACCAGAAAAAATTATTTCTAATCGAAATAAATTTTTTATATCCAAATTCGGTATTAATTTTTTTAAGCAAATCGGTACTAAATTAAAATTTTCGATAACTTATTACCCCTAAATAAATAATTAAACGAAACAATTAAATTAAACCTCAAAATAATACCTTCGAAATTACGTTAATTATTAACAAAATAATTAAATCGAACTTTTATTATTTACATAAATAACTTACAATACGTCCGTTAACGAAAACATAAACATATTACCTTATACAACTATATATAAATATAATACAGCAACTTAACGACCTAAATAGCCAATATATAAAGCACTTATTATTACTACCATAACCCTACAAACAAAAATAATGGTAACAAAAATTAAAATAATACAAACCCAATTTTAAATAAAGTTACAATTTTTATAACAAAAAATAACCTAATATTATAACAAAAAAAAAATTAAAAGACTAATTTTAACAAAAAAAAATAAAATCTACTTATTACGTTAAAAACAAAACGTAACGTTAAACCTTTCCCAAATCAAAACGAAAAAACCTAACGACAAACTTAATTTCAAAAAACTTGGCCCATTCAAAATTAAAAAAATTATTTCAAAAACTAACTACAAACTATTACTACCCAAAACCATAAAAATACACCCTATATTCCATATTTCCTTATTAAAACCAGCCCCAAAAAACGCCCCGCTTAAAAAAAACTTCGAAATCGAAAAAAACGACAACAAATATAAAATCGAAAAAATACTAAACTTTAAAATAATCAAAAACAAAATCCAGTACTTAATTAAATAAATAAACTACCTACCTAAAAATAACATATAGGAACCACTTAAGTACCTAATAAATACGATAAGCCTAATTAAAAATTTTCACCGACAAAATCCTAGCCGACCAAAATCGCAAACGGCAACAACCCCCCACTTAAGTTCAGATCTAAAACGTTCCAATCGAAAGAAATAAATACCTCCATTAATACATTAAACTTCGAAATAAACTACGCTCGCTCCTTTTTTTAACGATCTTTTTCCGCATCCAATCTTTCCTATTTTTTTAATTTATCCATATTCCTAAATCCCCTTTAAATAAATAACATTCCTTTAAAATGTAACTATTTAAATTAACGATCTAACCGAACGATACGGTTAAATAACTTCTGCAATTATTAAATAATTAAACGTTTTTCCTTATCTATTCGAAATTTTTCAGTTCGAATACTTTCAAAAAACGATAATAAAACATAATTCCCGTTATAAATTTAAACGTTAACTATCAAACAATTCTAACAATTTTTCCGGTTTTCTAACATCTTACAAAAAAGCCCTTTTTCAAAATAACGTATATAAAGTATAACTTTAAAGCTAAATTAAAAAATCGACTTTATAAGTTTGCGATAATTTTCGGTTAAGGTTTTAGGACGTTTTTAAAATCTATCTATTATAATCAAAATATATTACGATATTAAAAAAAAAATTTACCTTTTAAAAATCTTTAAAACAAAAATTTTAAAAAAAAAGGAATAATATTACATCCATAAAAATTTTACTAAACCTAAAAAAAAAGCCAGGTAAGTTAAAACGGCTAAAACCTCTATCCCGCCGGCTAAATTTCGGACTTCGGCCTATCTTTATTTATTTCCAGAAACTTCCAAAAATCTCCAGGAACTTCCAAAAATTTCCAAAAACCCCTAAAAACCAGGGAAAACAGTAAGGATATATATATCAAACGATTTCTTATATAAATAACATCCTTTTAATTTCGCTCCTTAACTATTAATCTAAACTTTTAACCAAAAGCAACTATACCGTTTTTTAATTAAAAAAAAATCTATAAATCTCTTTAACGAACACCCTATTTAATAAGCTATTATTACCTGCAAATCAAGAATCCCCATTTCGGATACTGCTCATACCTCCAGGTGGATATATAACAGGTTCGTCACATAAATATCCTTAAAATAACGACCGAAAATAAGTAAGCTTATATTCAGAACTTTATGGCATATACTTACGAAATCGGAAATATAAAAACTTTTATAAGAAAATTAACAACCTTACGGAATAAATCTTAAAGTCGGTATTTTTAACGATTAAAAAACGAATTTCATTTTTTTTAAAAAAGCTTAAAAAATAATATGTTATTTTAATTATATCCAGTAAAGTATATAATAATAAGCTTATAATTAATACTTAATAAAAGTACCGTAAAAATTAAAGTAAATTTCGAAATTAATAAAAAAAAATTTAACTTAAAGATAACGATATAAAATACCAGAAACGAAAACGACGATCGTATAAATTAACGACTTATATATAATATCGGTTTTTATTATTAAAATTTATATAATAATCTTTTAAATAATAATAATAAAAATTAATAACGGTACGATTAATTATTTAATAATAACGGTTAATTTTTTAAATTATTAAATTATAACTTATTTTATACTTATATTAAGAAACGTTAAGATAACGTTTTTAATAATTATTAATTTTTTACATATTAATATTATATATATTATCATACTTATAAATTTAATTTTTATTTATACTTATTTAGCTGTAAAAAGATTATTTATAAAAACGGAACTTTTTAAAGATATATAATAATTATTTTTATATAATATATATTATAAAAACTTTAAATAATATACGTTAATTAAGTGTATAATATAAAATTAAAAGATTTTATAATTTTAAAAGTTTATTATTTAATAATCTTTTCTGGCTCGGTGGTAATATCGATGGGTTTAGCGCGTCCGGTAGCCTTGTAGTGATTTTGTATTGTAAAAGAGATGGTCTTTTTAGAAATCCTACGGTTTACGGATTACCGGTATCGTATATTTGGAATTGCGCGACATGTTTAGCTATCTTGATAAATGGTAATTCAGCTGTCTTGATAAAGGTAACTCGAAAAGGTGCCATGGGAACGATTAAGACTGGCAAGGGCTCGCACAGCCTTTTATACGCACTTAAGGTTTATCCTTAAGGTTTACTACAGCCAGCTGGTATAAGGTTTATCAAGGTCGAAGCTTATCGGTAACCACGTATCAGTCTGCTTTAAAGTAAGGTTCTGTTTTAAAATAAGGTTTTATGAGATTAAGGTATATAATCTGTCTTAACCGTAAAAACTATAAATTAGTTATCGTATTCGAAGATATTAAATATAATATCTATTATATAAATTACATACATAAAATTTTTTTTTAACTCAGCCTGGAAAATAAAGCTTAAACGTAGGTTAATTTTATATAAATTAATTTATTTTAAAACGAAAAATTTATATAATATTAATGTTTATAAAATATAAAAATATTACGTTGTTAATCGAACTACCGCGATATATTAATTCGCATTAATATTAAAATTATAATAAAATTCTTATATTAATTACGATATAAAATCTGTTAATAACTTATCGTATTCGGAACTACTAGGTATAATATTTATTTATAAATTTTATTATATAATAATTTTTTATATATTTAACTCAGCCTGGAAAATAAGGTTAAAACTTATATTAACCTTATATAATTTCGTTTATTATTATTATACAGAATTTAATTATAATAAAACTTTTTCTCCTTCGAAAAGACGTAACCGTATAAATAATTAGATAAAATAATAAATTGCTACCTTAATTCCCGTATTTTATTAAAACCTATCCTTTTCGTAACTTTTATCTATATCGATTTTTGTCGGAATTTTAAAAACTTTTCGTAATCCGAAGTAGCCGGGTAAATTACCGTTCGTAATTTTTTAGTTTGTATTTTTTCAAAATCTGAATTTCGAAATTTTCGAACCGGGGTTTTTTTTTTCCGTTTAATTTTATTAATAATATTTTTATAATTTTTATATTATTTGGTATAAGTTCCGTTAAAAAATTATTATTATAATTTTCGTAAATTAAATCGTATCCGAAAATTAAAAACCGAAATCGATTTTTTGGAAATAATTTTTTTGGTTCGATAATAATATCGATAAGTTTAACGCGTCTGGTAACTTTGTAAGGATTTTGTACCGTAAAAAAGATAGTTTTTTTTTTTGAAAACCTTACGGTTACGGATTACCGGTATTATGTATTCGGAATTATGCGTTATATTTAATTATCTTAATAAAAGTAATTTAAAAAGTTATAAAAATAACTAAGCTGTAAAATTAATAAGGGCTCGTATAACCTTTTATGCGTATTTAAGGTTTACCCTTAAGGTTTATCGTTAAGGCTTATTTTTTAAGGTTTATCCTTAAGGTTTATTTTTAAGGTTTATTTTTAAGATTTATCCTTAAGGTTTATTACGACCATACGGAACCGTGGCTGGCATAAGGTTTATCAGAGTCGAAGTTTATCGGTAACCACGTATTAGTCTGCTTCAAAGTAAGGTTCTGCTTTAAAGTAAGGTTCTATGGGACTGAGGTATATAATCTATCTTAACCGTAAAAATTATTAATTAGTTATCGTATCCGAAGATATTAGGTATAGTATTTATCGTATAGATTATATATGTAATAATTTTTTTTATATTTGGCTTAGCCTGGAAAATAAGGTTTGAACTTATATTAACCTTGCATAATAAAACTTTTAATTTTTATATTTAATTATTATTATTATTAAAATATTAACGTACCTTTAAATACGTTATATTTTATTAAATTTATACGATAAAATTAAAAAAATTTAATTTCGTTATATTTATAAAAAATAAAAATAACGTAATATATTTAAATATAAATAAATATATATATTAGTATTAAAAAATGATAAATAAGTTTTAATTAAAATTAAGATAATTTTAAAAATAAATTATAATTAAAATATTCGTATAAATATATATATACATATTTATAAAAACCGTTTTTTTATTACGTTATTATAAATTTTCGTTATTTTAAAAATAAAATTTATAAAACGAACCCTTTTTTCGTATAATTTAAATTTAGGCCTTATTAGCTCGTTACGAGGATTTGGGATTTGATTGGTTAATCTTTAGCGTTATGGAGTGGTACTTAAGTGATTTTGAAGAAAATGGAGAACGAGCCAGCGGGGCCTAAGCTAGCTGAGGTAAGCATTGGCCTGCATAGCACTGCCTCGTTATCTAAACCAATTTTGATTACTTCCCTGAGGTATCCAGAGTAATACCTGAGCAATTCCTGAGAAGCGCCTGAGTAAAAGCGATGATGTGTTAGCTAAGCAACTGGGGTTGGTGAGGGCAACTTTTGGGAAAGGCAACAAGGTTACTTACCAGTATATAGCCATAGCTAAGAAACTCTGGTTCGCCAGACAAAATGTTGTAAACATTTCACGTACCTTTTTAACATCACATTCCATCATTTTTCAGTAGTAATAGAAAGCAACGCAAGAGTGTATTTACCTAACTTTCCGGAACAATAAAAAGGTACTACGTATGACTATCAGTTACTCGGCAGAGTATTTCTCAAGATTGAACAACTCGAAGTCAGATTCGAAACTAACAGACGTGGCAGTGGTATCCGCGGATGTAGTAGACATGTTGATGCTCAGGCTCTGAAATTGTGGATTCATGTGTATCCATAGAGTGAGGCTCATATCTGGGATTTGTTGGATTTCAGGCGGAGTGTGGAAGGAAAGGTCGATGCCGGTATCTCCAAGCAGCGAGTCAATGTCAATCCCTGGGAATCCTTGGGAGATATAGAAATTATAGAAAGGAAAAGTGAAGTTAATGTGACCACTTCGGTCCTGGGCGCCCTGGGTTTGAGACACATCGTTGTTTCTACCTTGAAACATGGGAAACCCCATAGGTGGCTGAATGACTTCCGGGACTTCATGATTGACAGGGGGCATAAAGATGTTGCCTCTCTCACCAGAGAACCCGGGTGTGTCGCCAGCAATGTTATTACCGCCGTGATATATAGGAACGCCTGTAGGAGGTGCAGCGATGTTCGCAAGCTCATGGCTGGGACGGGACAGAGACATGTTGCCGTTCACCCCTGAGAAACCTTCGGTGTTGCCAGTGAAGTTTTCATAGCGATATCCGCTGAAACCGTTGTTGCCATTGTAAGATGTGGGGAAACTCATAGGTGGCGCAGCAATGTTAGGAGGGTCATAACTGACAAGGGGGAAAGAGAAGGTATTCAGAAGCAAGTTCCTTGGGCTGCGGGAGAGACGTTGTTGCTACCAAGAGTAGGCTGGGCCGGCGGCACGCCCTGGACGCTCTTGGAAGCACCCTTGGAGGCCGACTTCCCTCCCTTGGCAATCTTGCCTCGCTGAGGCCGGTACTTGTACTTTGGATAACGCAGCTTATGTAGTCGCTTCGCTTCCCCTGCTAAGTTCGTCCAATAGTCTTTTTCCGAGTCGGGCAGCTTAGCCCATTTTGCGCCGAGCGCCTTAGCTACTCCGTTAGTTAGCCATCAGTCAAAGTCTCAAGGCAAAAAATAAAAGGCGAACTCTAAAGGAGCGGAATTGGGGATTTACGTACAAACGTCCCCGTTCGTCTTCAATTTGGGGTTGGCGGCGTTGGTAGCCGTGTGGCGAGCCTGTCTGAACAACATCCAAGAATTCATAGGGCGTGGCGGATGCTCCTCTTCCTCTATAGAGTTGTTGGTCTGCTCGGTTCCGTCTGAGGCCATCTTCGGCTGTGCGTTGTCGCCTGAGGTCTCGGCGGACGACAGATTGATAGCAGCAATGGAACCCTCAGTTGGAGTGTTGACGTGCCCAAGGATGGACGAAGAAGTGAAGGTCAATTGATCTCGTTGAGGCATTGCTGCGAGTTGTGAACGATAGCCATAACCAGTGCGGAAGGAAACGAGTTCGTGATATTGTTAAGCAAGGTCTAAGCAAGAAGCCCTTCCTATCTAGCTCGCTAGTAGAAAGAGGGTCAAGACAGAAGTGATTCAGGTGTAAACTGGAGGATGATAGGACGTATTACACCGCATTAAAGATACGGCGTCAAGAAGAGTTGGCTGGAGAGTGCGCTGAGATGACGGCCGAGACTATAGATTTACGGC